>WBNO01021847.1:0-126111 GCA_013400575.1 Peucedramus taeniatus
TATTTGGTCATGACCTGACTGGGAGAAGTTATTCCATCTGACATGCCACTGATTGCATTATGGGCACAGTACTTATGGATGGCAAATATAGTTTAAATTTATTGGGAATTGGCTGTCAGTATTGTGCATAGCTTGGGATCTCGTAGTAGAAATGCTGAGTGACAGTTTGGATTTTCCTTTGCTTTCTTGCTTTCCACATTCCAGATTTGTTTGGGAGGAGATGATCATAGAACCATTGGAATTGCTTTAATCAGACTGTGACATTGACCCTGGCAATGCTGTTTGTTTGTTGCAGCTGCAGGGTACAAGAAGCAAAAATACAAATATTTAAGGGTTCACTGGAGCCTTAATTGTGATGTAGTTAGAATGTCAGTGCAAGTCTCCACTTAGTTCAACTTTATATTTTTTCTTACTAATTTCTGCAAAAATATATTTTGTCTTTCCTACCTTTTGCAATTGCTAATACCAATGTGACTTTTCCTTGGCTCTGAAACGATGCCCCAGGCAATATGATATTTTTGAGGTTATTGTAGTAGTCTAAAGCAGGTTGTAGACCTTGCTTCATGGTTTGTTCTCGTTAACCAATTCAATAATACTCTGCTCCTTGGTAGTGCTTAACTCAGCTTCATAAGAAGAAACCTTATGGCAGTGACACAATTTTTCTCTTTAAAGCAAATGTTGCTTTAACCTCCTCAGTAAGAAGGTGTAGACTGCTTTTCTTCTAAAAACATGGAAGTTTACATGTTTATTGGGTTTTTTTCCTCTCACACTTCCTTTTTAAAAAACTTCCACTTTGTTTCTGTTAGGAAGAAGGCTAACACAAATGTGAGGTGTCTGTGTCCGTATCCTTCCTCTGCCATCACTTTTGGATCAGTATCCACTTACTTGAACCAGATTTGACTGAGAAACAGAAGTGTCTACATAAGTTTTTAAAAACTAGTAAGCCAAAAAAGAAGGGCCTGAAAAAATAAATGCTTGGGGGAAAAACCCAAAACATTGTCCTTTCCACTGCTTAAGGGAAGCTAACTCTGTCTTACTCAATACTTTCTGACAAGAAGACTGAACCTCTGCCTCCTGGCAAACCATTCCATGGACATTCTGAACATTTTGTGAAGGGTCATATTGACATGGGAACAAAGAACGTCAGGTGTATTTCCATTGCTGCTTATTGTCCATATTCTTAAAGGGGTGAGGTAGGGAAAGGATGAACCATGGAGGTTGATCTAAAGGAACTGTACAAATAAAAACAGTTGTAACAGAGAAATGTGATGTATGTTGCTGCTGAATGCACAGGAGAGAATTTGTGTTACTGTAAAATACTAATTGCTAAATGAAATTTATTTTCAGTTCTGTCACTATTTTTTTGTTTTAGGTCCTGTTTAATATGATTGTAGAAGTGCCTCGTTGGACTAATGCAAAAATGGAGGTAATTAAGAAAAATACCTTGATTATATAGGTATTTGTGGAAATTACAACAATACAGTGGCTTCCAGTAGGAAGATTTTAATCACATTTTGGATTGCTCTTTGCACATTAAAATGCTCTCTGTTAAAAAATTGGTTTGAAGTGGTGCATACGCTTTCCTTGCAATTACAGAAAGTGTTGAGCTTCTAATTGTTTTCTTGGTGGAAACAGGAAAAGCAGGTGGGCACTGTTTCTTGACAACCCTCTGACTGGAGAGTGCAGCGTATCTGCAGCAGAGTCCTGGAGTACTGACTTTTAGGGTGTTTTCCAGTATTTAGACTTACTCTTGTTTGCTTATGGAGCATTCCACTCAGATGATTTAATTAATCACATCCACTGTATAGTGTGTTAGGCCAAATCCCAACAAATGGAGTTGCAACTAAAAGCATTTCCTTATGACCGAAAAAAAAATATTTGGGGACTTCACTGATTGAAAGTACAAACTCCTGCAGGAAGATACTTTACAAGTAGTAAAATCATCTGTAATGTTTGTAAAACAACAGATCTCACCAGGATATGTCCTGTCTTCCTGAACGTTTATATTAATTTTAGGGATGCTTCCCAGATGCTTTTAAGGAAGTTTGTGGTTGAGCTATTAACTCTTTTAATTATTGAAAGTAATACCAAACAACCTCATTAGCCTGCTATTTGAGATTTTTTTTTGCCTTTCCCTGATGACAGAATTGTTTGCCATCACAGCTGTTACTCCTCTAGGAGGGTTACCTCAGATATTTACCCCTTATTTTAAGCTTATGATTTATTGTGGCAGCTGAGTTCTCTTTTGCAGAGGATCCCTTTGACAGCGCTACTTGAACTCTGCCTAAAGCTCAGATTGCTCTCCCTATGCTTCTTTCACCACAGTATATCAAGGGTAGAAAAGTTTGTCCTGTTAGGTTTAGAAAAAAACAATCTCATTGATTTTAGACTTTCTGGGTTTGATGGAGGAGACTAGGTGTAGTTTCCTAATATTTAACTTTTAATATTGTTAAAATTTGCTGCATCAATTATTAAGGCAGTCGTCTTGCCTTGCCATTGTGTCCTGGCAGTCCTTCAGTCCAGACCATGGTAATCTGCTAATGCCTTCTATTACCAAATCTTGTCTGGTGATCCCTCCTGACATGCAATGGAGACTGTAGGAGATTAAGCCTTGCATTGGTATGAATATTACCCACTGTTGCATTTCCTGCAACAGGTCTTCTGCTCATCACCTTGTTATATTTCTGTTCTTCTTCCCTTACTGCTCTCAGTTACTCCTCTTTGTCCAGTTTCCATGAACAAAAAGCATTGCTGAGCTCCACTTCTGTCAGTGTCCCAGGTGGCATATTTGAGCTCTTCACTGTTAGGTTATGACCAGAAGCAGGTAGAGTCCAGTGTGAAGCCAGTAATGTGTGAACCTTCATCTTGGCTCTTGGGGAGGGTTTACTTTTGGAATGAGTACATCCTATTTACAAGTTGGTGTGGTTCTAAAAGGTGGAATTCCTTTGGGATGGCTTTGGTGATGATGCTTCAGGCAAAGGACATGGATGTAAAATTAATATGGACTGAAGGCTGTGGATTTATGCAGGGGAGCTGTGCACCAGTTGAGTGTAATCACTTGAGCCTGTAACAAATGTTTTGCCGCTCAGATGAATGTTTGTAAGCAAGAGCCAAGCTAACATGGGTTGGACTGTGGTGTGGAGTGTCAAAGGGTGGTTGTAGTGTGAATTAGCTGTGGTGGGTAACTCAGGCAGTGGCTATACGTGTGTGGTTTGTGTATGGGCTTTGGGGGAGGATGTTACTGTTCAGCTGTAGTTCAGCTGTTTCTGTTCTGCCTGTTCTTCTGTCTGTTTTTCTTTAGGAATAAGAATGCCCTCTTCAAATGGTAGCTTAACTTGTTCCAAATCTGCATTAAGTTGGCATTTGGTGACCCTGAGGAACTTGTGCTTGGGAAAAAGCATTTGTATGCTGAGAGGTGATGGAAAGAAGGGGTGTTTGCAATTGGAGAGCGAGGAACAGAGGGCAAGAACATGAAACATTTCCTCAGTGGCTGTCAAAGCCCCTGTTGTTGAAAGATGTGCCACCATTTGCATGTCTGTTGAACTTGTACTATAAAGAGCAAGAGCTTCTGACTTAAGTTCCTTTTAGTTTTTATGTTTGACCATGACAGCCTCCTTAGAAATTTATTACTTTCTCTTCTAGATTCATTTTTTTCTTGCATACTTTACAGCATTATTTAATACCTTAATAAGCTGCTTTTAGAATATGACCCTTGAGATTCAGAGTGAGGCTATCATACTTTTAATAATCCTCAAACCACAAGCATGTGCTGCCAGATGGATCTTTCTCACTGGTTGGGTATGGAATGAATTGCTTTCCATTTTAACATTCTCCTCCTCTCTCTCCCTCTCCCTGCTCCCCCACCCCTTTTCACGGTCTGCTTAGATTGCCACTGAGGAGCCGTTGAATCCCATTAAACATGATACAAAGAAAGGCAAGCTTCGATATGTGGCAAATATCTTTCCTCACAAGGGTTATATATGGAATTATGGTGCCCTCCCACAGGTAACATTTTTGTTATAACGGTGAAAGTTTTGTGTCCTCTCTGTAAATTGCCTTGTAAATCTTGGATACTGCCTGAATGCAAATCAGCTGCAAGAGGGGTGATTCTCTTTGATACATTTGTAAATTAGGATTTTTTATGTGGAACTTTATTGTGTCCATAAATTTTGATCAGGATTTGGGTGTGGGAGTAGATATGAGCTGTGTTTCCAGGAAGGAGTTAAATGATCAAGAAATCTCAAATCTTTAGTCTGTGTCTCTGTAGTGACAGAATTAAATTGTTATGGTCTGCCATTCAAGAATACTTTGTCAAGTAGACCTTTTCTGGTCAAACAAGTCATTTATTTAAAAACTCATTTAGCATTTTCATCCTACTGCAGGTTAAATTTTAACTATGATTTCTTAATATCTTTAATGAAGAGGAACACAAGGGCTGTTCTTTTTTAGATTAAACCTCAACTGCCTTCCTTAACTTTTCTCTGAACTGCGAGACTTTACTGATCATGACACATTCTAAACTTTGAACCTTGAAAAAGCCTGTCTAATGGCTGAATTTTGAGCATAATGAAAAGTTTTAAACTTTTTTCATTTCTGTGAATAACACATTAGACTTCAGTTAGTCCTGAAGAACATGATGGAGCTTGAAAAGAGTGATTTGTTTTCTTTGTACTTAACTGTATAAGCAATGAAAGTTGAATCCCAAAAATCTGCTTACATGTTTGATCCCTGGAGAGGAGATACTAGGCAGGTTCTCAAATACAACAGTGAAGATCTTGTCCAGTCAGCAGTGTCAGTAGACAAAGTTTCCAAGCAGGTATAGCTGGAAACCAGCAACTCCATTTAATGTTTTGAAATGCATATGTTCCTTAGTGTAAAGCCAGAATTATTTGAAAATTTGAATATTTTCCTGCACAAAGTGCATTATTTTGGACTTAGAATACTTTCCTCAGGAGAAATGTTTTGGCATCCCTTGTTACCTGGTGAACTGGGGAGGGCTGAACATAATTGTCATTTTAATTTTTTACTATATTAGACTATTTGCTATCATAGCAGAAGTTGCTATGCTGTCTAAAGAACAATACTATTCCTTCCAAGTTAGAGGTGAAGAGGTGTGACTGGGCAGAAGGGAAGTACTGGTATAATGCAGCCCTAAATAAAAAGCACTTTAGAAGGTTGTAAGGACACAGTGTTAAGCTGTGCCAGGGGAAGTTTAGATAGGCATTAGAAAACAATTTTTGCAGAAAGGCTAACTGGGCATTGGAATGGGCTGCCCAGGGAGGTGGTGGAGTCACTGTCCCTTGAGGTGTTTAAAAGAAAGACTGGATGTGGCACTCAGTGTCATGGTTTAGTTGATGAAGTGGTGTTAGATCATAGGTTGGACTTGATGATCTCCAAGGTCTTTTCCAGCCAGCCTAGTTGATTCTGTGAAGAGTACTGGAAAAATAAATATTAAGTTTAAATTTTCTCTTGATTTCACTTCAGCAGTTTTTTGGTAATGATTCTGCTACCTAAACATATTCTTTTCACTATTTTGCCTTCCAGTATTAGTCAAGTTCTCAAGAATAAGTTTGAGGTGGCACTACGATCACAGACAGTAGAAGTTAGTATTGTAGCTCCTTGGAAAAGAAAGTTTTCTATAATCTTTTCAACAATATTGAATTGGACTTAAAATTCTTAACAGAAAAGCTTCTCAACTGTAGAATGAGTTACTCATTATTCGTAAAAGCAAGTACTTGAGTAGTAATTAAGTTAGTATAACTCAGCTAGGATTCCTTGCTTGTGCAGTGCTCAGAGCAGGGGTTTAAACTTGCCTCTTTGGTCTTAAACTCTTAGCCGTCCTTTGGAATGTACATGTCTCAAAATACTCAGAAATACTTCTTACCTAAAAGTAAAATCTTTAAAAAAGCTTATTGGGTGCTGACAAATCTATGCATAGGAGTGTAGTTAGCTCAGAGCTTATATGTGTTAGAAAACAACTTATGTTAATATCATGGTATTTAACAAGTATAACAAAAATGTAATTGTAAGATGCCCTCGGTTGATCCCACTATTAATAGTAACTAGAAAAATCCGTATTCAGAGTCCTCTGATACCTTAATCACTGCAATTGGGTAAAGTCTATCTGTTGAGTCATTGACATGGGAAAAATATGTCCTCAGTAATCCTCATGTCACTTGTCTTGAGTATGAGTTACTCAGTGTCAGTCCACTGGCTGTTTACTTTTTCTCCTCTCATTGAGCAAACCTGTTCTCAGAAAGCTGATGTTTTTATTGTTGCTTTTGCCAATCTTTGTAATTCAGTGGTAAGATGAGTTGTAATTGCAGTTCAGCAGCTAACTGATAGTTCTCTTTTCTCTGGCAGACCTGGGAAGATCCAAACCATACGGATGACATTACAGGATGTTGCGGGGATAATGATCCTATTGACGTGTGTGAAATAGGTTCAAAGGTTTGTATTTATCAGGATTAATTTAATTTATCAAGGTTAACTTAATAATTCGGTAACAACTTCTGAAAAAGTAGGTCAGATGGAAAACAAGAAAAGATTAATAATGTTAATAATGTGTTAATAATACTAGGGACTGACAAAAGTATCAATAGAGGAACTAAGGAGAGAATAGGTAAGAAAATTGTGGATTTTTAAAAAGGAGGGAGGAAAGTAGGATTTGGTAAAGTCTTTGTCCTGATTAAAAGGGAAAATAAAAGAACAACATCCTGAAGTTGAGTAGCTGGACAGTAAGTTTTGGGTGAAGGAGGTGAGGGTTAACGTTTTTGGGGAAGGAAAAGATTTTTTTTTTTTTTTCCTGTTAGCAGTATTGGAGCTAGGAATAGGTTGCTGAAAAATGAGGAAATATGACAGCATCATGCATATTAGAATTATAAAGTCAGACCCACGAAGGAAGTAGGTTTGATTTTACTCATGGATGCTAACAGAAGTAGATCCTCTTTTCTAGAGAAGACAGGAACCTGCTGCAGCGTTGCAGAGTTATGAGTCATGGAATAGATGGATGAAAAAGAGGTGCAGCAAACACCATTAGTAGGTATAAAGGAAAGGTTTAGCTTACTGAAAGAAAACTCTACATATCTAGAGGCAGCAAAGAATGGAGCAATGCTGTGTATCAAAAATGGGGTTATGAAATGGATGAGTTTGAAAGAGTGATCTCTTAGGATATTTAGGAATGGGAAAATTTAACTGGTGACTTCAGTGACAGTGGCTTTATTTGAAGTAAGAAACCTAAAGATTGATTTCAAGGGATCCAGAAAGAGTTAAAGAGTAAATAGCTGGCAGGGAGAAGGTTCCAAAGAAAATGCAAAAATTGTTGAGTTGGTATTTCTGGGGGAGTGCTGTGTATATGTGTATATTGGAGTCCAGAGGAAGGCATAGCAAGACAGAAATTAGGACCCTGAGTTCAGAAAGTAGACAGCCAAGGGACAGGAAGAAGTTAAAAAAATTAATATGAGACACTTCTGACTTAGAGTTTGGAGGGAAGACCAAGAAAGTGTGAAGGAACTAGGGTAAAAGGGAAGGAAAAAAATTTTAGGTACTTGTCTACTTAAATAAATGCTGACTGGAGAACTTAAGATTGGAGAATAGTAATGGTGGGAGAAGGTTTAGAAATACTTAAGAGATGTGTACTGGGTTTGCAGATCTATCTTGCAGTTCTGTTACAGCCTGCTGGTCAAAAATGTAAAATTATTATTTTTTTTTAAGATAAAAGAGAAATTATTTTACCTTAAAATATGTTGTTTTCCAAATCTTTGGGGCACTATTTTCTGTTTCAGATTCGTTCTTCTGGTGAGATTGTTCAGGTAAAGGTCTTGGGTGTTTTAGCCCTTGTTGATGAAGGAGAGACAGATTGGAAGATAATTGCCATCAGTGCGGATGACCCAGAAGCTCAGAAAATCCATGGCAAGTATTTTTATCTTTTTTCAGTATTTGTATTACTTAGTATTTTTGTCTGTCAGAAATTTGCACAAGCAGAATGGTACCTGAGTTTAGGCCTTCCAGGATAGGAAGAGGCAGACAGTGGAAAGGCAAGGCTTTTTTTTGTTGTTATTGTTTAGGTCCGGTGCTTCCTTCAAGAAGGGCATATGCACTTTCACTAAACTTCTAAAATGGTTTGCTTGGATTTTCAAGAGGACTGGCATGCAGAAAGTTTTTTGGCTTCTGAAACACAACTGCCTTAGAAAGTGACCTCCACTAACGACAGGCTTATGTACTGTGTAATAGTGCATATTTATCTGCTCTACATTATGTAGCACACTACTGTTTTCCTTTTAGAAAGTGTTTGTTCCTTTTATATTTGCAGGCATTGTGTTGTATTCTGAAAAGGCATTTCCAGTGTCTTGCCACTTTTAAGAGGCTTGCTTCCAGAGTTTGTTGCTTAGTATGAACAATTAGGTTTCACCTTTTAGCTTGAAAATTGGCAAAATCAACTGCTAATGCAGCTTATCCTAATGAGCCTTGTGATGATGAGCTGTGCAGGGGGAAATGTCCTGCTCAGACTTGTCCTCCATGTGGTCGGTCTTCTGGTACCCAAATAAAACTCGAATACTGAAGTGTGTCCATGTGAATAGCACATGAGGTGTAATTCTGATGTGTTAAAACTGCAGGAAGTTAAGTTCTGTTCATAGCACAGGTAAAATGCAGTTTTTCTCTGGATAAGTGGAGATTTGCTTCCTCAAATGGAATATTAGTGGGAATCATGAGACTTAAGTGAGGAGGTTTGTCTAAAACTGATTGTTAGGAAACCAAAAACCATATGTGCCATCAGGTATGTACAATGAGAGCCTGCTCTTTGTTGGTAAGGGAGCACCAAGGTGCACAGTGGCCTTTCTGTAGGCATAAAGCAATCCAGTAGCTTTTTAAGGAAATGTGTTTCTCAGCCATTGAGGTATTTTCATGGTTTCTGAATGTAAAGTATATCACTGGACTAGCACTTCATTCTCAGTTTTCTTGCAGGTTACTTTCACATGGAGAATACTTGACTTGTGGGGAAAGAAGGGGAGAAGAAGAGATGAGGAAAAGGAAACTCTTGGGTTCATGCTGATTAAAATCATTGGGCAGATGAATTACTGCATAGTTTTATGACTCTTTAACTACTTTGACAGTTAGAGATTAAGAAGTTCAGCTTAAGGAAAGAGTAAGTAATAGTTTGCTGTTAATGTCAGTATCAATTTAAACCACCCTGTAATGTGCAGTAAAATGCAATATAAGTGCCAGTAGTTAAAAAGAAAAGTGAATAGCATTTAGTTTCCAGACACTGTTCTGCTTAAAGACTTACCTTTTCTCCCTGGCAATTTCTGAGAGAATGTGGTCAGAAAAGTGGATGAGAGAATTCAGAAGGAGTCCACTAAGTAGGGGCAAAACTGTGGTAGTTTATTCCAATATTATTTATTATTTGGGGTTAACTGTCTATATTTGAAAGCTCTCTCTGTTTTTTTGGTTGGTTTTGGTTTTTTTTCCCCCAGGTAATGACTGATTTATATCAGCTCTATTACAGCTTTAATTTATTTGGGAGGGGAAGAGTAAGAGCTTTAGTCTTAAAAAAAGAAAAAGAAGTGGGAGGAATGGGCAAACCATTGGCTGTAGTTGATTCCTGTGTGCATCCTTTCTTATCAGGGAATATGTGCAAAACTTCAAGAAGAGAACTGTCCTGAGATTCAGAGAAGTGTAGAACTACGTATCCAGTTTAATATGATTTCCCTTTGGGATTGGAGTAGCGGCCCAAGACTTACAGAAGAAAGAAAAGGGGGAGAAAAAAAGCCTCTGTCTGCTTTCAGAAAACATGACTGGCTTGCAGTGTTTAACAGCAATCATTCTTCAGTCTGAAAACAAACAAATCTGTCCGAGCAGGCAGTACAATATGTCCTTTTATACTTGTTTTTCCCCCTTCCCAAAGTTGTTAATTATTTCAGCATAAAGGGATGGCAGCTACGGATAAAACCGGTCTCTCCCTCTGTAATTGATGTGCTGCTGTGTTACGGAGGTGGCCTCCTGGGGAAGATGAGGCTAAGTGTTGCCTTCTAATCCTGTCCAGTCACTTCTGTATCATTTGCTAAAGATTTCCAACTGCACTGAGAATCATCACATTTGCTTTCAGCTCAGTATGTGCAGAGCCCACAGTGAACATTTGGAAAAGATAATTTCAAGACACCAGAGCGATGATTACTTGCAAACCCCATCCTGAGCCCGCACTGTGTGTTAACTCCCCTTGCCTCTTTAAGCACACCCCAGGTACCTGGGATATTCTCCTTCTGGGATTGTGAGCGTTCTCATAAGTGCAATTGATTTTTTCTGAGACTTCACAGAACTCAAAACTGAGAAGTCACAACTTCTGAGTGCTTCTCATTGTTTATTCATAGCACTCCACTGGACTGTGTTGTGCAGGCATTTATTGATAAATACTGGTTTAAATTGGAAACCCTGCCTAGAACTCTCTGTTTCACACAGAGCAGTGAGAAACTCTTGTTTACAGTGACAATACCCAGGAATGATAGGCAATGCTTAGCACCTGTTTAAGTGGGAACTGTGTCATCAGTAGGAATAGCAGGGTCTTAGTGACTTTTTGGACTGATTTTGTAAGGTAATCTGAAATAATAGCATTTAATTCTGCTGGGCATGGGGACAATCTCTCACAGAATACAAATGGTGTGTCAAATACAGACATCTGTGAGAGAAAGTTTCTTTTAGACTTCAATTAGACATGTTCAGATTTATCTATTTCATTAAGATCTGTCTTTGTGGCTGTTGTGTTTCTGCTCAGGCAGTTGCTAGGCAGATGGCTGTTAGTGGACCAGCAGAGCAACTTTAGACCAAACAGCTCTGAGAAAAGACCTAAAAGCTCCTTCTTGCAGACTGAAACACTAAATCTTGGTGGTGTAATAGGCTGGGTTGCTTTCTTTATTTTGTTGTTGCTTCTTGTTGTTGTTGTAAAATAGCCCGGAGGAGAAGTAAATTCTTGGAGTAGAAAGGTTGCTTGTCTGCTTATCTCATAGTCTGGATTGAATTGAGTATATTTGAGTTCACTTGTATATCTAATGCTTTTCTCGTTTGGGGTCAGAATGGATGAGTGATAATTTTATGCTGTGATTTGGTCTAAATGTATGTGGCATCTTCATATTGGATGAGAAGGTTTAAAAATCACTGGCTGTTGAAGCAGGAATTGTGTTTGAAGCAGTGTATGAAGTCTGGCTTTCAAAAGGTCATCTTGCCCTCCTTCAGCAAATTGGACTAATCATGTATACTGCATGGCATTTTGGAGGTGATTTACTGGCCTGGAATTTTAGCAGCCATTTTTGCTGCCATTGCTCCCTGGAAAGATGCCAGGATCTATTCAACAGCAGTTGGTGATGTCTGCTGGCTTTATTGTGCTGCCTTTTGCTGGCACTGGTGTAGTTAACTGTGCTGTGTTTCCATGCTGCTTTTACAATATGCATCTCAAGATAGGGTTTAGTGATCAAACCCTAAATGGCAAAACTAAGGCATACTGTATATTTTGTACTATATATTGTTACAGACCTTTGCATGTAAGTGTATTTATTCACAGAGAAGCAGCAGAGGCCCAGAAGATCTTTGTTGTGGATTTGTGTAAGCACTCAGTATAAAGAAATTAATTTGCTGTACCAAGGCTCCTCTCCTACCCCCTGCACAAAATGCACCAAATGCCTTTATATGGAATGTAGCTGCTGCTTCCTGTAAATGTTTATAAGATGTTATTAAAAACATATGTCCTCTCTTCCCACAGACCTTGTTTAGAAAGCTTGCTGCAAACATGTTGTTTTAGCTTCGTTTGCAAGAAGCAGCATCTGTTGTACTAAAAATGGTAGTTTTGTACAAATGCTTTTGTTGCTCTCTTCTGTAAAGCCAGCGAGAATTGGGATCTGCATTCATGTTGGCTCACTCCCTTGACAGAGAGGTAGCAGCAGTTCTTGGTGCGAGCCTCTAGGGATTTTCCTTATGGATACTGAACTGCAACCCTTAATGTGATCCGCTGTCTCTTTTTAACCCTTGGCATTTAACTTTGGTGCCCAGAAAAATGAGATCTATGGTTGTATGCAGGCAGTATAGAGAAATTCCCACTTAGAGCCCCGTGGGGACATGCTGATAACATACCTGAGGGAGCCTGACCTGCTCTGCCACTTTCAGCAGGGCTTGCTGGCAGAGAGGAAACTGCTTTGGGCCACGTAAACGCTTGCTGCTCCCAAACCTGCCTCTTTTAACATCAGTGTGAGTACATAGCTCTAAGGGGAAATAAGCAGTCAGTGTCAAAGACTGTCTTAACAATGTTTGCTGCAGAGAAGACATCTAAGTTGTTTGCTTTTTTAAAAATTATAATAATTTGAAGCTATCTTCTGTAGATATTAGTGTAGTAAATTATTGTACTGCTTTTTGTGATCTTTTCTTTTACCTTTTTTTGTTTTCTGAGTGTGGTTTTTCTCCTTTCACCCTTGATATCCTAAAGAGACTGTTTAGATTTCAGTGGAAGACAAACAGTCTCTCACGTTTTTCTGTGGTGACTTTTAATGAACTGAAGAGGTGGCTGTTGAGTGAGTGATGCAAGAGCTGCTGTTTTCCTTGTATTCTGTATTACATGCTGACTCCACAGCAACAGCATTGATACTTTTTTGGGGATTTGTTTTGTTGTACTATTGCACTTTTTTCTTCTGCTTGCCACCAACGTCCATTATAATACAGATGTTCTGGAGACTTTTTTTTTCTTTTAATCAGCTTTCAGATTTCATTTGATGTTCAGTAGCTGTCCTTTATAGTAAAGAATAGTGAAGTGAAGCATAGGGATGAAGGAGAATAACTTGCAAGGAACCCAGAAAATAAAAGCAACCAATGCCTCCCTTCTTAAGTCCTCAACAACAGAGTATACAGCATCCATGTAATGCTGTAGTATGATTGTGTTTAGTCATTTTACTTAGGCAAGGTATTTTGCAGTAGAGAGAGTGTGAAATTCAGGGAGACGATTCTATCCATGAAGATAGAATCTCTAACAAAAGGAGATAATGAAAGTCTGTCCCAAAGCCTATCGTAATATTTGAGTACTTCAAATAAGTATAAGTAAAACCTATAAATAAGGGACAACAGATGGAGAAAAGTACCAAGTGCCAGTTAGTAGACTGTAAAGCACTTTTGATGAACAGGTTTTATGGGAGTAGGAGGCAAGTAACCAAGTAGGGGGAGTGGAGAAGCAGAGTTAGGAGAGACATTTGCTGGAACAGGAACCAGAAAAATGGAGCAGCAGTGTGAGAATGTATGCTTGAATTTAAGTAGTGTCTGGAGATGGAGGTCTGGAGTTTGTCCACTGCTGGGAGCCAAGGAAATTGCTGCAGCAGCCTGGTTTGCTTTACAGGCTTGAGGAGATGCTGTCTCTTTAACAAGTATTAGATATTGTAAATTCAAACTTCACAAGAGGAGAAGATGACAATGGCTCAAGTTGGAGGAGTGATGTTCTCTTGCTTGGAGAGAACAGGATGATACATTGGAGTCCTGAAACTGATTTGAATTGGAGCTGCAGTTTTATTAGTGCCCAAATGAAGCATTCAGCCTTCAACCAAGATCTCACCCTTTTCTAAATCATTCCTTCTTGGTTGGTCTCGCCCACCCACCCTAGTGAAAAGCTTCTTGTGCTCTTAAACACGTATTTCAGCTAGAATACCTGCCTCTAGCACAGCCTTATGTGCCCTTGCTTTTTTCTGGGATTCTGCCAGTGAAATTCCCTGATCTCCTACAGAGAGATGGCCAGCAGCCAAGTTCAAAATGTGTTTTACTTAGCCCTGTAAAGTGTGTGCAAAGCAAAAATTTACATGGAGTTCTTCAAAGTTTTATGCTTTATTCTTTGGGTAGTGGTAATGCAGTGGCATTTGGCAGTGGCATCTATGTCATGCCTATTAACACTCAGAATGTCTTCTCACATAAGTCTGGCCTCCCAGTTCAGTCTACATGTCATCTCTCTTGGTGGTCTACTGAGAATTGAATGGTCTGTAGCACAAGACCTTTTCTCTTCTCTTATTGTTCTCTTCTGAAATACTTTAATGTCTTTGTTCAGGTTCACAATGAAATTTTAAAAAACATTTAGGCACTTAAAGATGGAAAGCACGTGACTAGGTATCAATTCCATGGACTAACCAACTCTGATTTTATAGAACTGGATAGACAGAAGAGTAACTTAGCAGAAATCACTGCCAACCAGATGTCATCAAGTGAGGCATATCTACGGGAGAAGATAATGAAGTAACCAGGCAGTATTGAGAGAGAGCAAGAAGAAATAAGGAGGGGAGACATGAGTGAGTGACTTGCAAAACGCTAGAGGAGAGTAACACCATGGAAGGTGGCCTGAGCAGAGGGAGGTTATGAAGTAGCTAATAGACCACAGCAGTAAAAAGTCAGCTCCTGTTTCCATCAGAAGTGACTGTGGAGAGGACATAGAAGATTACACCAGTTACAAAGTATTTGGCTTTTGGGATGGACGAAATCCTTTATTACATCAAAATAATTAGAACAGTGTTGAAAGCTTTTCTATGTAAGCATGTTGCCAGGGAGTTAATTTGTTAAGGGGTTGATAGGACCACGCCATTGCAAGTGACAGAAGCGGTGGTAGGCTCAAAGGACAGCCTGTTAAAATTTGATATGCACAGGATGTAAGGGGTGGAAGATCAAGAACTGCACCATTGATATGGCAGAGTAGTCTTCAAGCAGAATTACTGTGGTGTTTTATCTCTCTGTACACACCATGGCAGTGTTCATCTCTGCTTCATAAGAGTATCCCACAAATGGAATACTTTCCTCTTTGTGTCCTGTCACATCTTTGTCCATCAGGATTGTAGAGGTAGAACTGTTTATCACTGTGAATGTGCAGATACCACAAGGTTATCAGTAAAGTAAGTGTTTAGAGCCCCTGGCATATTTCCGTCCTGTCCTGAAGGAGATGAATTTGGAACTAATGTGAGCAAAAGAGTGTCTTTTAATATAATGTTGACAAGTTAAGCCTGTATTTTCTTTAGAGGTGCTGGTTTAAAGATCCATGTATTGAAATTGTTTTTATAATTGTTCCTTCGCTATCAAAAAATGCTCATAGCCCCTGTGGTTGCTGGAGGAAAAAATTGCGTCAGTGAATAATCTAAGTATTGCAAGAGCTACTTACTGAGATAAATATGGAATCTTCTTCTCTTGTCACAAATATGGTCCTTTTATTCATTGTACCTTTGGGTCTTAATTAAGGAAGGGCAGGAGACTGGTTTACCTGCGTAGTGTGCTTGTGAAATCATAAGGTAGCAACTATGGGCAGCTAATGTAATAAAGTAAGTTTACCAATGACTTTGAAAGTATTCAGTGAAATCAAATTGCTGCAGATCCTTTAGGAAAATTTAAAAAATGAGTGTTCTGAAACCTGTAAGTGAAAATGATCGGTCCTTTTTTTTTTTTAATCTTTTTAACTTACAGATATCGATGATGTCAAGAAGCACAAACCGGGTTATCTTGAGGCTACAATTGACTGGTTCCAGTTATATAAAGTCCCTGATGGTAAACCAGAAAATCACTTTGCTTTTAATGGAGAATTTAAAAACAAGGTGAAGATAATGCAAAATTAAAAATGTATCATTCTTTTATGTGGGCTCGGTAATACATCCTAGAATTTTTGGAATTGTAAAGGAGGAGGCTTAATGAAAAGAATTTTGATGGGAGGGACTTTTGTGTACAATTTATTAGGGCCAGAATTAAATAATATTTTCTGCCTTCCATTTTGTTCAGGGAAAATGCATAGGTCATTAAAGAAAGTCTGAAAAAAAATTAGTCCTAATCCTGATGAGATTTACACGTTCATCTGTGTGTTTGTAGGTGTTTTTCAAAGCATTTTTATTTTCTGTGTCAGAGTAATGAACAGATTGTCTTTCCAGGTGTTTTTGTAGTCCTGTTGGTAAATTTTTCTGACTTTTGATTTTAGGGTATGCAGTTTAAGACAATGGGTTACAGATTTTTTCGTATTTTGTTTTTGCTCAGGGCATACTTTTTTCTGGTAAATCTCTGTAAAAACATTTGAAGTGTTTGGCTTGAAGGCTGAAAAATTATTTGCCTTTTTTTTTTTTTTTTTTAGAAAAAAATTGAATGGCTTTTTAAACTACTTGCAGTAAGAATGACCAGTGTTTGAAAGGAGATTGAACTAGGGAATAGACCTTGTTGAAGGAAATACCTGGATTTTTCCAGAGAAATTGGATATGATTTGAGTAAAATTACTTTGCAACTTATGTATTGCATGCTCTGTATAGATTATTCTTAGCAAAGAATCACAGTTTTCTCATCAGTGATGTCCATGGGTCAGCCAGTTCAGCCTTGCTGTCAAAGTTACATAATGCCTTCTAACCAGCACAGACAATTTACATGTTTTGTCTGGTTAAAGAAATGCCCTGACTAGAATGAAAGCTGCACTAAAACTGCCTTCTAAATCAATCAGTTGTGGAGTTGTAAGGCTTGATAACCTGGTCTCTCCCCTGTCTCCCAGGAACTGCTCTTAGAGGTGTTCCTGCACTGTAGAGTGACATTAGACCAGTGTATCCCTGTCAGGCCATTGGAGCTCAGCCTGGAGGCACTAAATGCCCTAAGATAGCTGTTTTGGAGCACTTGAATAATATTCAAGCATTTCTAGAGACCCAGGATGTGGCGAGGAGGCTGTGGCTGTGCTCCAGCAGCTCTGGTGAAGTTCACAATGTTCCAGTGGCACTTTTCCAAGTCATTCCTTGTTAACAAATGTGAATGCTCAGTTGGCAGCTTTTTACAAGTCTAGCTCTCATCATCTGGACACCGAGGGCTTATTTTACTTTAATTTTTGGAAGGTTTTTCATCCCAGCCCCACCCCCAATATTATTTTTGTTTCAAACAAGCAGAAACTGTTAAACAGCTGACATGTTATGTTCTTGCAAATGATTAAGTGTATGATTGGGCATTAATAAAGTAAATGCAAATTATGCCTTTAGAGGGGAAACCCAGACTCTGACCTGCATCTGTAAGGGTGGGGTCATAGCTTAAACACTTGGTCCCATTTATAGCCTGGTACAATTTTCTACAGCAGTAGGGATCTCTGTAGCATCTAGTGCTGATTTCATTTCTTTCATGTAGCATTCGTGTTTTGTGGCTGCAGACTGAGGGAAAGTCCTGAATGTGTTGCCAGTCTATTTGACAAATAGTGAAGTTTGTTTCTTTACATATAAAGGGTATTATATTCTCCAGAAAATGAATGAGGCCTCAAAGGAGGTGCCTTAAAATAACACATGAAATAGTATGTTTTAATAAACTAGTTCTGTGACTTTTTTCTGTTTAATAACATTTTAATTTACAAAACTTTTGTTGTTGTAAACTAGGATTTTGCTGTTGAAATTATTAAATCTACCCATGAACACTGGAAAGCTTTGCTTCATAAAAAAGTTGATGGAGGTACTATAAAGTGGTATGTATCCAGTCACATCTCTTGCTCTTCATATTGTACTACACTGGTGCTATTCAACAGATTGCAGTGTCCACGAACTGCTTGGATTTTTTTTTTAAATTTGAGATGACAGGAATATTAATGGGTTTGATAATTAATTGATAATAAAGCATGATTGGCTAATTGCACCTTGTATGATGATGATTTACTCGTAAGTGGCTCCAGAAATACATTGATTACATAAATGTGACATTCATTACTTCAGCTTTTGAGAAATGGGTGTTTGTTCAGAATTGTTTTTGGAGAATCTTGGGCCTCTTGTCACTGTTCATTCTTTTGCTTTGGGGAATTGAAGTTTGTGCAGTTTATTCTGTAGGAGCTTAAAAACTCATGATCAAACTCATTTTTAGTGTGAAAGGATATAGATTCATAAGGAAACATTTCTTCCAATTATGTGGTCCCAGAGTTTGTCTGGAAATACTATGGGTATCCGCTGCTTTATGTAGGTGCAGAATTTTGGCCTGTTTTTCCTTCTTGTTAGATACTGCAGGTGGGTTGCTGAAGTAACCTGCTGTTACTTCCATGATCTGCCTCCAAATCTGGCCATCCTGCAAGGCACAAGAGATGAGGTGTACTCACATAATCTCTGCTGGCCATCTAGGTGTTCCTCAGCTCCCTCAGGAAGGGCTGACTTCTTGGGGGGATTTAGCTTCCTGACTGTGGTCCTCTGCACTGTACCCAAGCTAGCAGCCAGAAGCACTGAGTGTGAGCGCTGCTTGCATTAATACACAGCCTAGACGCCTCCTCAAACTCAGAGAAAAAAAGAACACCCTTCCACACACCTGTTCCTTCCAGCATTACTTTGTGGCTTTCGCTTCCTCTTCTCTTGCAGATACACATTTCTGTCCTCTGTATGTGGTGGTGGGTTTTTTCCATAAGTACTTAATTGTGTGTGGCTCTTTTCTGCTGATGGATAAAGCAGGTTTTTAATGTTGTTTTTCAGCACAAATATTCTGGTGAGTGGCAGCCCGTTTTGTTGCAGTGAGGAGGATGCCCGATCGATTGTGCAATCAGTAAGGATATTTACTTTTTTTCCCCCCTTTTTTTCTTTTAATGATTAATTGGAAAAGACTGTTCAGAACTCCAAAACTGAAATAAAGCAGCTGAATTGAAATGGTCTTTCCTTATGCAAAAATTGAAGTAAAAGGAGGAGCAGAAAGGTTATGGGGGAAATATATTCATTGTGATATAAACCTTTCATTGCAGTGGTCCAATTGTGCTTTCTGGAAGGTTCATTACTGTTCTGGTGTAGTTCTTTTGTTTTTTCTCCTTCTGCGGTGCTGTTTCTTCTGATCCTGACTAGCAAGATGGACTGTTATTTGTATCTAGCCTGCTGTCTTCTCTGTCTCCCCTGTTGCCATGAGTTACCACCCAGTGTTAGAACTCATTGACAGGCTGACTGTAGTCCCTAATCACTAAACAGATCCTTTGTTTGTCTACTTGCATAATTAAATGCAATACTGTAAGAGGGGGGGATGCGTATTTGAATGTTTCTTAAAGAATATCTGTCATATTCTGAAAATGAACATAAAATTAAAACATGCAGGTTTCCTGTTTGGGCAAGAAAAATGTCCTGCAGGTTTGATGCTTTCATGTGCAAATGTTAGTGAAGGAGAATTTTTTCCATTTCAAAATACACTAGTTTGGATGCCAGAAATTAAGCAAGGTTGCCAGAAATTACGTGGAAAAGTGTGCCCCCAAGTATTACTTTTTCTTTTCCAGCACAGGCTGTGATTGAACCTGTGCTCATGACCACATGAGGTACTTTGCATGTGTGCATAGCTGCCAGGGCACCCAGTCTTTTGCCTCAACAGTCACAGCAATTATGCAGGTTCAGGTGTCAAAGGACACGCTGTCGTCTGTGCAGTTAACATTCCAACAGCGTTTCTAGTAAGAATGTGTTGTCTTGGATGCTGTTTTGTCACAAGCAAATAAGACTCTCAATTGGAAAGAAGTGTTGGTTTAAGTCATAAAGATGTGTCAAACCAAACTTTTTCCTATTCAGATACCTTGCTTTCAGCACTTCTTTTAAAGGATCTCTGTGTTGCTTTTGTGAATGTTGATTAATGGGACTGTAAATTTTAAATGAAAAAAACCCTAACTTTGGAATTCAGATATGTTTTTAGACATGTCAGTCACAGCTGTAAGCAAGTATTTACCTTCTCTGTGCTTTCAAACTTACAAAAACTTTAAGTCTTTAAATGCAACTAAAACTTCAAGTCCAAATAAATTTGAATGGTGACAAATGTGCAAAGAAATATTTCCTCTTGCATTCTCTGCTCTTTGTACTTTGAGGCATGCAGGGTAAGTAATTATTAAATCAGCAGTATGTCTCATTTTGTTTCTCAATAACAAATTTTTTTTCCGTGGTTTTCGGGGAGGGGAGGAAGTTAGTAAAATCAGTTCATAAAATAGATACCTTGTATCAAATGGTAATGCCTTTCTTATTTGAAAGCTTCCCTTCCTATCAAATGGTATCACTTCCTGTATTTTTTTGTGCCTCTCATTCATTTAAGTGATAGTGTTTTTGTTAAGTTGTTTCCACATATTCCTGTCCATCATTCTGTTTCAGTTCAGTCTAAGTATGTTAATTACATCTCTGTAGGGTGCTGTCTCTTGGTGCTTTCCATACAGGGAAAATATGCAATGAATACTGTTCATACTGCATGCAGTTGCCGATCTGCAATAACAAAAAAAGTAAAATGGCCTTGAAATAGGAATCATGGACAGTTGAATTCTAAATATAAGCTGGGAGGTTGACTTGCACATTTTAAGCAGGTATCTTTTTGTCAAGTACACCACACTGCATGCTTTGGTTGTCAGACATTCATCTCCTTCACACTGAAGTGAAAGTACGTGAGCGTTGGCTGCAGAATTTTAATGGCTGTGGTGATTTCAAATGAAAGCTCCCTGTGTTTGCAGAGGGTTTTGTTTGGGTTTTTGTTGGTTTTTTTTTTAAATTTAAACTAAAAGCAGACACCTTTTCTTCTAATTTATATCCATCTATTAGGTCCTGGATAAAAATGGAAGCTGAAGCAGATCTTGAATGCAAGTGCAGTGAGAAATGTATTTCAGCTACTGCAAAATTTCTGAGCTGTTTCTGCAGTGAGAACTGGTCCCCTACAATTCTTTTTCCAGCGTCAGATTTCAGTTGCAGCATTTTTGAGCAAGTGATTATTACCTTAAATCAGATATATTGAGTTCTCAAAAAAACCCAAAGACACCAAAAGCCAAGAGGCAACACTCACTATTGCTGTGGAAGTGTTTTCATGGTGAGCAAGAGAACTATAACAGAATCAAATAGAAAACATTCAAATCCTTACCAAGTGTGCACGAATCAGAATGTCCTATAGATTTTGACTGGATGGTTCCCAAGGTAGTCCAGTTGTTCTCAGAATTATTTGACCTTTTGTTACGTTACAGATGAGGAACTAGAATGGCTTGTCTGGGTTGGGGAATTTCCACTTCACTGAGGGAGTTTCTAAATGGTTGGCATGTGTACTGTCATCTGTATTGGAGGCAAACTAAAAATGATTCCACAGTAGGTGAATTGCCATGACCAGTCAATTCCAAAGAGATAGAAGATAACCTGTGCATAAAAGAGCACATACTGAACATTTGAACCAGCCAAAATTACACCAGACCCCTGCAACTACAAATCTAGTTGAATTTTAACACACTACATAGTGAAAATCTTTGGTGTTCTCTATCCTCTGAAAGTTTCATCTGTATCTCAGCTCCAGTGTCAGTATATGTTGCACACTAAACCCAAGAGTCATAGAGCTTTGTAGATGAATGTGTTAGTGCTAAGATACACTGTTTATTTGAGACTTTTAAGTGTTGCCATCTGTAAAACTGACCAGAACCGCCAAGCCTTTGTTTAATATTAATCCTAAGAATTACTTGCTCTGTGAAGAAGCTGCTGAGGGCTGTGCAAGTTGGAAAATCTCCAAGACAATCCATATATAGTTAGTAGAGAATGTTTCTCAGACTTATCACATAATTCTTTCTTATAATACTGGAAACTGAACTAGGAAAGCTTTGCTAGATGATGTCTCTTTTGATAAAATGCAGAACAGTGTTTTACTGAGAAAAATATTTTATTTTTCCTGATAATTAAAAAAAACTCCAACCAAATTTGAATCTGTATATTTATTGATGTGTTTTGAATAATTCAGTTGTAAGCAGGAAAGTTTGTTGATTGCCTTTCTCCCTACATGCTTTCTGTGAGGACATTTCCATTTGGGATTTAGTAAAGGTAGAATTTTTTGTAGTGACCAGTTGTGAAACAAAAGGTTGGGGGTGTTTGTTAGTCTGGGGTTTGTTTTTATTAATTAATTATTTGGTTTTCAAATGGTGTTCCAGATAAAAGTGTTGTGTAATGAAGAGATTCCTGGTTCAGTGAGATGAGATTTTGATCTGGTCATGGTGGGAAAGTACTGAGTCCATATCTTAAGCTTTTTAAGCAGTTATCCCAGAAGTGGCAGGCACCTGCTTACAAATGGTGACCTCTGGATCTCCCTGCCTTATGGGATAAATCTTGGGTTATGCTGGAAAGAGAGGAGATATTCTGGTGGTATGACCTGGGTTATGTTTGTCATACCTCCTTTCAGACCAGTCACATAACACCCCCATGCAGGTAATTATCCTGGGTAAAGTGGGAAGAGGAATCCTGCTTCTTCCTTCGCTCCTCATGGGCTTTGTTCTGCTCTTCAGTGTTCAGAGCCCTATGCCTGCCCAGATTCAGGAAGGCTGTGTCACACCAGTGCAACTCAGCCCGAGTACTGCTGTGCTAAGGAAGGGCAGTGGAAAATTGTTACATCCTCATCATGAGGCAGGGTGATTCCAGATGTGTTAAAAGTGTCCTTAATTTTGTCCTTTAAGTTACAGGACAAGACAGGCTGTGCACTCCTGTGATTGAATAGTGGCATATCCAGCTTTGAAATGCCAGACATGAATTTTAAAACAAGTAGTCACTTTCTACAGAACTGAACTATTCTGTCAAAATGGCATTATAAAAGAATATCATCACACATTTATTTTAAATTGTTTGCATGTATTTAATGTAAATTGTATGTGTGTGTATGTATTCACATGCATACCTGACAGTGAAACATGTATAATAACTAGAAAGGCGTTTTTACCCTTTAGATGTAAACAACAAATCCTGTTATTCTCAAAGGTGATACAGTCATCAAAAATCCCCATTGCATTAGGTAGGGTGTTAATCTGTCACTCATTGTTTATGTGTTTGTTTTGTCATTTATGAGCAACAAAGAAATTTGTACAGTGGGGGTGAGAAATCTGTAAGGTAGAAAATTGTCCTGTGGGGGCAACAGAAAATTCTGGTTTTGTTAATATCTCTTGACTTGAGCATTAAAATACCTGTGAATTTGGGTGCTCTCTGTGAAACCTTAAGTAAATACTGAGATGTTGGTTTGGGTTTTTTTTCCTATCTTTTTTTTTCTCTTTTTTAGGCGCCAGCATTTATGAATGGAGATCCTGTTTCCCCAGAAGGTATTTTTTTTCTCGATGTCATATGACTTCTCTTAATTGCTGGCTTTAAAAATTGACATGAAAACTGTTTTGTTGCAAAAAGGAAGTTTTGTGTATATGAAAATTATAATAGTTATATCCTGTCATATGGTATTGCCTGTCTCCTGTTAAATAGAACATGAACAGAAATTCATGAATGCTTTGTGGGAGAAGATTACTTTTGTGCGAAAGTGTAGTCCACATAAAAAGATAAGAAGATAAAATTTTTTTCTTACAGATCATGCAAGGCAAATGCATGACATTTATCCTTTTTAAAGGAGGTTGCTTTGCCCTAGTTTTTGTCATTCCTCATGGTAGCTAACTAATCAAATAGCTCCTTTTCCTAAAATTGATGTAACCTTATCTATTTTTCAAGTGTAAGTTCTAAAGACAAAATTTTATCCTTTCACTGTTATGACTATTTTTCGTGTTAACAGAACATGTGTTTTTCTTTAAGAAATAAGAATGTATTCTTATTCTTTACATTTTCAGTTGTAACTACTTTAAAAAAAGATTTTTCTACTGGCAGGAACTATAGAGAAGACACGTGTGCTTTTTGAGATGGAGGGAGTTACAGAAATACTAAGTTAAACTTAGTCATGAGCTGAGTGCCAAATTGTTTGAGAAGCAACATCTGTGTAGCCCATGTCATGGGAAAGCAAGTTGCATTCCATTTGCCTTTATATGGCATGCCAATAAATAGCATTTATTTACCAAAGTATTAGATCTCAGACCTCTGACAGACAACTGAGCATCATCTGCCTGATCTGTGATATTT
Source organism: Peucedramus taeniatus (assembly GCA_013400575.1). Classification (NCBI taxonomy): domain Eukaryota; kingdom Metazoa; phylum Chordata; class Aves; order Passeriformes; family Fringillidae; genus Peucedramus; species Peucedramus taeniatus. Next base: position 23,805 of record WBNO01021847.1, read on the forward strand.
TCCAGGGATGGTCACAACAGTGTTATAACTTGTTGCAGGTTTGGTACAGCCTAACTGTTAAAATGAACAGATAGTATTTTGAGGCCATGCTTTTCACAGGGTGGGGAATAGAGCTAACACAGCTAATACTGCTAACATAGCAGTATTGTTAGGGGAGGGAAGGTAGCTGAAAGGGCAGAATGTTGTTTTTTCAAGTGTTGGTGTATGACTGGTTGTATAAAACTAATGTCACTCTTTTTGTTGTTGTTGTTGTTTGTTTGTTTGTTTGTTTGTTTTAGTTGATTCCTGGTACTTTTTTCCCAAGTGATCATCAAGGTCTTCTGAACGTGCATCATCAAATCTTAAAAATCATCCCTTTCTTTGAAGATGGACAAAAGCACTGATTGTTGGATTCCTGTTGAAACAACCTTTCAACTTATGTAAACCTTCTCTAATGTAAATAAACTCTGCCATTATAAAATTAATGTTTGCTTTCTATGTCTGTGTAGGGTGGAGCAGAGGAAAGAGGAGGGGCTTGCTTGCTTGTTTGTTTCTGAATGTCAGAACTGCAGAACTGCTCTTATCCACACTCATGAAGTGTACCAAATGAGATGAGAGATAAGTTGTCTTCAGCCCTGTTCTCCAGATTTTGGAATAATTGAGCCATTGGAGGCATTGGGTGTTAATTTCTGTCTCAGGGCTTTTCTGGCCACTCTGACTATAATCTGTTTGAAGTTGACAGTAATCTTTATGTAAGAGGCTTAGGAGTTTACCATGTTCTTTGATAGGTGACTGTTTTCCTGAGTTGCATTCACTTCTGTCCCAGTTGTCTCTGCAGGCTTCATAGAGTTAGAAACAAAGCATGCTTGCTTTAAAAAAAAAATACAACATTCCTCCAAAGATTAATTCAACTAGGAAGGACTAATGCCATAACAATTGAAGTAAGGATGCACGTGTGCTCTCTGTTCTACATCCTGTTTTGATAACTTGTGTGTTTTCATCACACAGGAAGGATTTTCCTTATGGAAAGCTTCCATTTTTAGAACTCTGTATGCTTTTGATAATTATTTGTTCAATGAGACAAGATTAATAAAATGTACAGAACTGAGCTTTGTGCTTTCATGGTACAAATATCTGCCATTTTTTCCTACTGCAGGGTTATGTCTGGCCTATCTGTACCACAGTGTTCATTAAAGACAAAAAAGGCAGCTATTAAGCAGAAAGAGAGGAAATGATAATATAGACAGACAGCTTTATCCAGCTTGTTACTGAGACCAAAGGTGAGCATTGTCTCTTTTGTCCGATGACGGAAACAGAAGGTTAGTGCTGCTGACATAGGGTGGAAGTGGAAGACAAAGAACTGCAAGAGTTGGGCCGTGGCTTGCCAGAGAGGATTAACTTTTTCTTACAAAGAGTAAATTTTTAGTAAGAAAGGTTTCACCTTTGGGAATGTCTCTGATTTTAGGATAAAATTTCCCTTCTTTAGACTTCTCTAGTGTATTGTTTAGTGTACAAGCACCAGTCACTTTGGAGATCTCAGTCTGGGCCTCAGCACTTGAGATGAAGTTCTTCCATATGCATTGAGTTTTGCATTGTTTTATATACAGGGTTTAGATGTGATAAAAGAAATGCAATGTAAACCTTAGATATTAGGGGCTACTTTTATTTTTTGTAGTCGAGAGACATGTTGCATCCAACATACACTTACAGCACTGATTTCCCATGCTTTATTTTATACTTAAGAATTCTAAGTACGTGCAGCATTATACGCCCAGGTTTTCTTAAACAGATTAAATGTTTTTCGAGTGCCTTGTGCTTGCACGCAGCCTCTCAGGATGAGATTCCTCTGGTTAGAGGTGAGCTCTTGTAGCTCACAGAATAGCTGCTGTATTTTCCCATATGGTAGTACACCTTGGAGGCTTGCTGTTTTGTGAAGTGCTTAAGGACACCTGAACAATGAAGGGCACTGTGTAAAATCAAATTATTTTCCCTCTACTTAATCACTGCTGTCCTTATTCTTACCCTTTTTTTTAGACATAAAGTGAAAAGTTGTACCCATGTGAAAACCAAATATTGATTACAAATGCACCTGTGCTGAACTGTAAAGACAGGCCATAAGTTACTTCATTTTTACTTCATGTAAATTTTAGCAGTATTCTTTAATTTCTAAGTATATTTATGGAATGTGGTTATGAATCTCAGAAGCAAAAATAAATTTCTAAATCAGATAAGGCTTTGTGCAGGGAAATAACAAATAGTACTTGGGAAAACTGAAAGCTGAAGTGATCAGAGATGCCTAATACTACCATAAATTTGAAAATGTTTAAGTATTTCTTTCATATTGAATATTTAAACAGATGACTGTCAAGGTGAAAGTAGTTGGAAGGAAAGTGTTCATGTTCGTTCTTTGAAGATTTTTCCCAGGTGAGATATAAAGATGTGCTGTTACACATAGCCTTGCTGTGAGAATGCACTGGTTGCTGCTGAAGGTTTTCAGAAATTAAGCATAATGAAGGAGCAATAGAGAGATGGGACAGAGAAAGTAGAATATATTTTTCAGGTCCTAGGAAAAAAGGTCTGAAAGAAGCTTTTTTTGTTGTTGTTTTATTTTTGCTTTTTTCACAGGCTAGGTCTTCTGTTTATATTTATTTGCATATATTGTTCTATTTAAAATTGGTTTCATTTTAGCAGGAAGGTAAGTGTAGCAGTGTCCACTTTTCAATAGTTTTATGAAAGGAACTTTTTTATATCTGATAGTAATATCTCCTGGAAATGAGGACATGAAGAGAAACATCACTTTTTTTCCAGGAAATAAATCCATCCTAACTGTATTTTTTTCGGTGTTGAATATATAATATGCACATGTACATACTTCTTTCAAGATACGTTTTCATTCTGGTTTCCTTTTTGCAGAGAAAGGAGAGGTTACTTTTTTTCTCCCCTTGCTGTTGTAACAGTGAGGGTTCTTTTTACTTAGGTAAATCATTAGCTGCTGCTCAAAATAGCACCTTTCACTGGCATGGAGTTCACACATCAATCCCCCCAGTCGAAAGTGGGGTTTGAGTTTTACTTATGTGGAAATAATGTTCATTATTCTTTAAAGTGTGAAAATAAAAGGACTGTGAAAATAGGATGGTATTGTCCCTGTCAGGATGTTATTTTCATGCTGTTAGTAATAATGGATATACTCTGAAAACCTCTGGAAGAATAGGAAGTCATTCTGAGGTATGTTTGGGAGAAGTGTTCATAGATGTTATGGAAGACTTTGCCATAACTTTTCTGTGTTTAATACTTGTGAGCTACAGCATAAAGCTGTATTAAACTGATTGAAGTATTTCATGCATCCCTTTGCTTTTACCGGGACTGAATCTTTTTAATGGCTTGTAGTTCAGTTTTTCTGGTGAAAAGGTAGACCCAGTGTTACATCAGTAGGGTGCAAAGGGTTTGTTTTTTCTGCCCTTACTGTAAAGTGTAAGGTGATTTCCTATCAGGTTTGACAACCTGGTTTCCACTCCCTATTGACAGGAATTTTGGGATTTAGAGAACAAATAGGAAAAAAGCTCACTTTTTTGAAGAGAACAGAAATAATCTAAGAGGTTCAGGCAAATAAAAATAATGGATAGAATTCTAAATAGGAGTGACTGAAATGCTTTAAGACATGCCTAAAAAAATAAGGGCAATACATAACAATGCTGATTTCACACAACTGGAGAGGTCAATAGGATGCACTTGCCAAGGAAGTAGAACATTTACCTACCACACAAAAGTTGTAATTGCGTCCTCTACCATGCTCAGAAATAGTGCTTTAATCTTTGGCCACCTGAGTGGGTGAAGATAATGGAAAGCAGCAACTTTTCATTAGTATATATTAGCAACTTTCCACAGTATATACTATTGAGTTGATTTCCTGGGAGTCTCTTGGGTTATGCAGATATGACCTGGGTGCTCTGCAGTGTTGACTGACTGATACACCCACACAGAGTCTTTGATTTCTCACAGCTCACTGTTACTGCTGTGTTCTGTTCCTGAAGCTACAGATGGGGTCCAGAGAGTAGACCAAAAAAAGCCAAGCTCACTGCAGTAGATTATCACTTTGCAATTATTTGTCAGCTTTGGCTAATTAATTTTTCACTACCTGTAGCAGAAGTTTTAAAATGCTCTGGTGCTGTAGGCAGAATTCAAGTAGTACTGCATGTTTTTAAAAATTTTCATTCTAGATCTGCTATGTTACAACTGAGTCAGTCTTGTCAGTGATTCAGTATGCTAAGTCAGTATGTAAGATTTTTGTTGATCATTTGCTCTACTTGCAAGGGTCGAAAAAGGGTTTCTCTTCATAGGGGAAAATGCAGAAGCCAGAAATCATTTCACTATTCTATGCATGAAGAATATTTATGTGCCAGAGCACTGCTGCCTTTAGCTTTTTCCCTAAGAAAATCCTCATAAACTTCTTAGATTCTTTACAGATGTCACCAAGTTTATTACTAACTTTTTTGTTCATTATCTCTGGAAGAAAAATACTTGCATTACTCGGGTGTTAGAGCACATATGCAAATTTGTGTGTTCAGTTGCACACCGAGTTGTTTGCTTCTGTGTATGTAGTAATACTTGCCTGGAAACTAAGGAGGGGTTTTCAGACCTGAAAATCTGGTTTTCTGTGCAGTGTCCAGTTCTAAAAAATTATTGGATGGTCTTGTAGGCTTCTCTTTTGGGATGAAGTGAGTAAGTGTAGTCACTGAAATGGTTGTACTTTGTAGCTATTACTAGTCTTGTGCTCATTTATTGGTGTGTGTATAAGGATAGGAATATTGATAGGATAGGGATATTGGAATGTTATGAAACTGATTGGTCTGCTATGTAATCTGCCTGCTGCTGTTACACCAACTGCAAGTTTGGGGATTCTCTTCAGCATTTTGTATTTCAGGTTTTTAATTCGCTGAAGAATAAACATCTGCCTGTAGTCAAAACCTGTATGCTGGACTACAAAGAATTAACTTTAAATTCTGCTTCTCCATAATGGGCTTGGGCATACCTCGTGGGCTTGGGCAGGCCAAGTAAGTCATCTTTATTCTACCTGTAAAATGGGTAGAAAAGTTTATCTTATGGGTGGTCTGATTTTTAATAGAGACTTGCCCCAGCATTGAGAGGGGAACTCCTTCCAGTGTCTTGGAAAACATAGGATTCATTCAGCTTTGTTTACAGTGAGAAGTGGGCTATACTGACAGGCTTTCTGCAGGATTTGACTGAAGATGCAGGCTTTGCTAGTCAGACTGATCTGCCCAAGGGTTGTCTGATGGCATAAGTATTTTAAGAGTGAAAAGAGCATCAGTGGTGATGAAAGTTCAAGGTATAAATTAGTGTCTTGTCCTTGTGAGTTCTTCAGGAGACTAGACTCAATTTTTAAGCAGGCATTTAAGTCCCCTAATGGGCCTATTCATGGGTTTTTTTTGGAGTGCAGAAATGCCAAATTCAAAGTATAACTCCTGACCACCTGGGAGTTTTGAACATTTTAATTTTAAATCATAGGAGACCTGGGAACAAAGCTGGTTTAAGAGTCAAAGTAAAAATATCCTGCTACTTAAAAATTTACGCTGTAGTAAAAAAATCTCATCTGAGTGGAAACTTGCTTTCCTTGGAGAGCTGGGATGAGAGGGAAGGTACAGTCAGGTGAGGACAAAATTCCCCTGACAGCTGTACACTGAAATTCACTTTTTTGCCTCATACTGCCTTACTTTATAACTAGATTCTTTGTATGTTATGATTTGAGAATCAAAAGCTTTCTGACTGACAAACCACACAAGCCTCTCCCTCACTTTTTGTGTCTATAAATAGGGATAGGATCTGTTAATGTTACAGTAATGTTGTGGGCATTAGTGGCTTAAAAACCTTAAAGATCAAAGAAGTCTGATTACTAACAGATGTCTCTCTGACCCTGCAGGTTGGCAGCACAAAGCTTCTAAGTGTTCAGGAGTTTTGGGATCCTGTCAAAGAAAGTTTCTATTGCTGTGTGTATGTAGAAGGGAAATCTGCAAGAGAAAATAGTTAGGATAAGCACTATTGTGAAGTGCATATGAAAAGGAAGTTGTAGCTAGTCATGCAACTGGGAGCACAAGAGGAGAGACCAAGGGGACTCAGATGTGGGAAAGGAAATGACATCTCCTGTCCCAATGCAAGAAGAGATTGGAGATGTGTTTTGTGGACCTAAGTGTCACTGCAACCTCTTTGTCCCTTTTTTTCAAGCCCTGTAAAGGTGTTCTTCCCCCATTACTAATCTGCTTTGTACAGTCTGCTCTTGGATTCACTTAGCACTTTATCTTGAGCTGGAATGGTTCAAGATACCTCCAACTGAAATGCAAATTAGTCTTAGATGTCTTTCTTCAATTCACACTTCTTGGAAGAAGTGACACAGTTCTTGAAAATATCATAATGATATTTCTGTGACGAATGGGCTCTTTGTTGCATACATAGTATAGCTAATCTGAATCATACCAGTATCCTTATGGTCTGCCCGAAAGTGTCATGTATGCAAGTTGCATAGCACGTGATAGTTTTCACTGAATGTGTGATCTGGTGATCTCGTGTAAAAGAAATCTCTTCAGAGATGGGGGAGAAATAGGGATGAGGGGTGGGATGGGAGTATGTCTTTTTCCAGAGAGGGACCAAGCAAGCTGTAGCAGTTAGTGAACATATGCATGGCAGCTCCTAAAACTTTAGGATTTTTTCCTTTTAACTTAAAAGCCTAATCCTTTTCTAAATATAAATTTATTAAAATAAATTTAGCAGAAATGGTTTCTTTATGATTATTAGTTGCATAGTGAATAGATGTAGCTGACTCATTCCAAGTTCTCTTTGGGTTTTGCTTTCTGAATTTTTAAATTATACATTTTCCTATCTAAAAATGCCTATTTTTAAATTACTCATTTCAAAACTATGTTGCACTGAAGTATTCTGACCCATTAAATGATACAGAGTGTCCATAAAAATAAAATGCTTATTCTGTATAACATCTAGAAAACTGTTTTTTTTTTTTTTTCTGATTTTTAAGAAGCTACTTTCCAGAATATGAATAATGGAGAAACCTAATTTTGCAGCCATAACCATTTTCTGCATCTATTAGAATTAGTAATCATGATCAGAGAGCATTGTAGTAGGTGCATCAAAATATACATAGCATCTCAAAGAGCTAACACTCATAAGCATAAGAAAAAGGTAAGATATGGTAGAAGAATTAAATGCTATTCCTGTTGTGCCATGGAGAGAACTTGAGGAGCAGGTGAACACCAGGTGGTTACTCAGGGGCGGTGGCTGGTGTGTGAAAGAGGTGAGCTCTACACAGACCCTGACCCCTCACCTTCCATCCTGCAGTGTCATGGTGCTGTTGTTTGACAGTTCTGTGTTATGTGGATTAGACTGGCTGCTTGTAACATGAAACAGCCATGTAAGCAGGATAAATTTACCATACCCTAAATAGCAAACATGTAGAATATTGGGATCTTAAATGCATGCTGTTGTATCTTAATGTCTTGCTGACCTATGTTCCACATGTTGCAGAGGTCCAGAAAAGGAAGCCTTGTGTTCACAGAGGAGGTAAAAGTGCAACTTACCTCGAGGAAGTTCTTTTCCCCAGAAGTAAACCCTATCTGTTGTGTCCTTTTGTCAGCTGAATCCTGGGGCTTTCAGGAATGACACCAACCTTCATGTATTTCTCTAACATGCAACCAGACTGAAGAGTTTGTGAGTGAAGACTCACTGCCTTCCAGGGGTTAAGCTAGCGTCATTTAAATTGTTTTTGCAAACCCTTTGAGCTGGCTTGGAGATTACTGACCTACCTAGCCTGTGTTACTGTAAAATACTTCTACAGCACTGACAGAACTCTCACCTCACACATGGTGGCAGGAATGGGAAGTTAAAATCTTTTAATACATGAAGAAACTACTGCACATAATGCAGACCTACTGTAGTCCTTTCTTTCTTCTTACTTCCAGTCTTGCACGTTAATGAAAGTATAAACTAGAGGCAATTCCTTTGCCAGGGTGGCTGAAAATATTTGTATGATGAGACTGTAGCCATCCAAGCTGAACTATTCATAGAGTCCCAATAACTATATTAGTTAGCAGTTTTCCATTAATAAGATGTTCTGGTGTAGGAGTCTGTGTATTCGGCTTTTTATTCAAGCTGATGATGTTTGTTTCAGTAGAAATGTGGTGTTTCAACCATATGCTCAAATGTTAACATGTTTAATGCCAACAGCAGATTATTTACATTAAAGGACATGGAGCCAAGTTAAACTCGGTTGCAACTTTATTAACTGAATTACAGTATTACTAGCAAAAACCAGCTGTGATAATCAATTGAGTATATCTTGCTTTTTTTTTTTCTTGTCTAATTTTTCAAATGTGCTCTGGCAGATCTGTCCTTGTTAGAAGTTGTGCTCTAATCACTACTTTAATCCCTTGTGCAGCAGTGTAGAGGGGGAATGCCAACAGGTATTCTGCTTGAACCTGAAACTCAGGGAGGGATAGGAAGGTAAGTATATCCAGAATTTTATTCCATCCTCCCTCCCTCTAATTAGGGGACTAGAAAATGTTACGTCTTTCTTCTGACAATGCATGACTTAGCTATGTTAAATTAAGCAGTAGTTCTGAAGGAGAGATCTTATGGGTAAGATTGATGCAGTTGAATAGACTGTCCCCAAAAGGCTGTTGATGCACAATATCTAACTGTAGCAAATGCCTCATGAGCTTTCCACCTCTTAGATCAGGCTTTCAAAGTTTTATAGCTTTGATTGTTTAACTGAAGCAAGGGCATTTTGATAGAAATGTCTATCAGAGGGATAACCAGACTAAACAAGTCAGCAGATTTGAGGAAGTGGTAACTGAGCAAAGCATGGCGTGAACAGTTAATGATGGACATCTCTGTTGCAGCCAGAGGAAATGGTCTGTTCGTAGACTATGTCAGAACTGGAACTGCAATGCAGTAATAAAATCTCTGTACTTTGTTCTAAACAGTAAGGAATAGGGCATTACTTAGTGGGGTCACAGCTAGTGGTAGGATGATGTGACCATGAAATGCAGAATTTGAATAAGCATTCAGCCTTCAAAAAATCACCAAAACCCAACTCATAACAACAGCCTCAAACCCTGGATGATCATTAAGCCAGTTTGGAAAGAGGATCAGAAAAATCTTTCTTTATACAGTTCCCCTTTCCATCTGAAAAAGAGAACCATCTGAGGAAGGCAGAAAGGAGAAGTTCAACGGAACTTTTATGGTTTGTTTATTGGCAAACACTAGGACATTTTTTTTTCTCCCTCCCTTTTCCCCTTGCAAAGTTGTTAATTCTAGTTAGGCCCATTTCAGATGTTCATGGAGAGGGCTGACAAGGACTTAGCATTATAGTATGATCCAGCCACAAGTGATTTCTGCAGAAGATGGACCTTTGGCATCCCATGAGAAATATGCCTGTCTTCAGAGGCATTCTGACTGTTTTTGAGACAAGAAGGCAGCAGAAGAGCTGTACAGTGGAGAATGAAAAGCTGAGGAATTTACACAGAGGAAAAATCAATCTGCATGTGGATTAGGCAGCAGTAGAGCTCTAGAGAGTTTTCTCCTTGCTGAGCTGATGCTTCTGAGACTGGGGATAGTGAGTGTGCAGGCAAGCTGAGGGCTTGTGTGCTCCTTTTTGGACAACATAGATTTGTAGGAAATATTGGAACAGGTGTTGTCTGAGTGCTGAAGATGAAAGAAGGTGATATATATGAAAACGAGAGACTGTGAAGTCGAAAGAAGCAGTTTTTGTGAGGGATCTTTTTTCCCACTTTGTGCATTACTGTTCTGATTTTACACTTGTGAGCAGGAGTGAATGAAAGAGGGCCCTTTTGCCCGGGTTTGTGTTTCAAACCCCATCATCTTTTCTGTATCATTTACAAAATCCCGTGACACACACTGACCACAGCAGCTTGTTTCTCATTCTGAGAACATGGTCAGACTGTGGTGAGGGGTTAGAGAGGTGGTAGCCTCAACTTCCTCAGTTATTTTAGGCCCCAACCACTTCTGAAAGGAGCATGATCTTAGGGGGAACAGTTGATTCATTCACTTCTTAAAAGCCATCAAGCTCTCAATCTATCTTGTGTTATTTTTCTTGTTACAGTGTCTTAAAAAAAATCCTGTAGGATGCAGGCACTGACCCAAGAAGAAAAATGGTAGTTGGAAATGTCAGGTGAAACAGAAGTAGTACTTCCATGTTTGCAGAAACCTTTGATCATGCACTCACCGTGTTTTTTCAAATTTTTGTTAATGACTTTTTTTTCCTGCCCTGTATCCAGTGACCTGGTCCAATTCCTTGCATTGAGTTAGAACAGACAATGGTTTATTTCATTTAGGTGATCACTTATGAAAGTTGGTTGGAGAGCACAGTTCAGTGGTGCAGGCAAATGAAAAGAAGTATGTTTGGAGGAGGGAGCTACGTAAATATTAAGTCAAATTTAAAACTATCAAAAACAAATAGTGGGCTCAAGTCCGGGGTAATTTTCCCTCCTGATGTACTTGGAAAATTGTCTCTTGCATTCCAGATCCCAAATTTGAAGCTTTGTGAAACTGAAGACTTACTACAGATGTTGATTTCTGTTCCTGATTTAGTGGTTTCAGCAAGCGGCAGATTTACAGCATCAGGACTTTCAAGTTTTATTGCAGACGGAGTCATTTAGTGACCTTTGGGTGACTCTCGGTTGAACACCTACCCATAGGGAGCGTGGCCTTGAGCAGCGGGGAACGGCAGCCGCTTCCCCGCCGTGCTCCGGCTGCGCTTGGCCCGGGGCCGGGAGGGCAGAGCCGGCGCGCCCCGCACTTCTGCCCGCCAGCAGCAGGGGTAGCTCCGCCGCTGCTCCCGGGCAGCCGCGCCCCTCCCTGCCTGCTCCTGCTTCCCTGGCAGAAGGGGCCAAGGCAGCAGCCACACAGCTTCTCCCCCTCGCTGCCTGCGCTGGAACGGCGACAGGAAAGGGGAAGTGGTGCAGGGTGTCGGCTCACAGGGCTGCTTTTCTGGGAGCATGCTGCTGCCTGTGGACGTGTGCGTGGAGATGGGTGTTACTGCCGTTGCTTTTTCTTTCTCCCACCCCCCTGCAGGACTTGGTTATGTAGTTTGCTTTCTTGATGTTGAAATGAGTTTGTGGCAAATGCTGCAATACCCTGAGCGGAAAAATGCCATTTGAACCTGTAGGAGGCTTTCATTAGGTATAGAAAGAAGGAAGGTGAGCTGAGGGAAAGCAAATGACAGCTTCATCCAGATTAGCTTCCAAGTTAATGCCACATGGCAGTCAGATGACTGAGCACAGCTGCACGGCTGCGTAGTCACATTATTCGCATCCTCACTAAGTAATTTGTTGGTTACCTCAAAAGGACAAGTCAGGGAAGGGGACAGCAGAGGGACTGCTGGGACCCACTGTCATGTGGCATGGGAAAAGCTCTGCTGCTATGCTTCATGCTGGGTAGTGGAAACAGTGAAATAAATACCCTTGTGCACAAAGCCTGCTTCTGTGAAAAGCCAGGCCTGGAGGACAGCAAAAGAAGTCTTGTCCAAATGAGTAAACACTCAAAGATTGTTGACTTCCCCCTTCAGCATTGACTTTTTTCACACGAAGAGACGTGGTGGCAGGTCTGGGACTGCTGGCAGGCACAAGAGGAAGAAGTATTGAGCTGCATGGGCAGTATTTACTGTCCCTATTTCCTCCACAGAAACAACTGTGGGCGGGTCTGGTTTTAGTGCATATCTCTCGAACTGGCTTTGCACATCATGCATGGTGTGGAAACCACGGGTTGGGAAACCTGACCTAGATGAAGGGAAACCAGTGAATTACTGCTCTCAGCCTGTTTGAAACTACAGTGCCACAAGTCAAGGCTGCTTCTAAAAGGAGTTGTTACCATTTAGGTGCAGCAAGCCAGCAGTGGTGTTCCTTGTGTGATCATTAGCAGAACTGCTGAATCAGACAGAGCTTCTCTAAACTTAGTCCAACACTAAATGCAGAAATCAGGTAGAGGAGGTAGAAGCAGACAGGGTAGTGGCTATTTAGTTCTGTTCCTGTAAGTCTTTGGCTTCACAGGACACATCAGAAAAGGATGTGAGAGGCACCTATGGCTTGTTGTGACAGAGCATCTCCTGGAGAAAGTGTGTGAATTTGAAAGCCATGAAGTAGTTGAGACATCAGCTTCACTTCCTCTAATTACAAGGGGAGAGAAAACTGGAATAAGGGGTTAGACTCTGGCTAAAGGCAAGTCCTGTGAGGCAAAGGATATCCTCAGGGGATGTTGCCCTACCAGTGGCCGTGGCCACTTCTGTGGAAGGGCAGGAATGAGAGGCTCTTCACTACCGGCTGCGCAATATTTCATTGCCATTCTGGAAATGCTCCAAATTTTCAGTATCTTTTGCTGAATGTATACATAAAACAGCCTTGTTTATTTCATTATGATACCTCTATTCTGCTGTTTTTTGTGAAAACTGCTATGCTTTGGTAAAAGAGGAGTGGGATTTTATGAATTTGAAAGATCTCAAACAAGTTGGTTGTGAGCTCTGCATTTTTTTCTTGAAAAACACACACTAAACAAGCCTCCTCAAAACACAAAGGACTTTAAAAACAAAGGTTATTTTCTCATTGGGGAATTTTGAAATGTTCAAACCAAGCAGCTGTTTTTTCAGCTGTTGCAGGTATTAAACAACAGCAAGAAAATCCTCTGCTCTGACCTGTCACAGGAAATAATCCTTTCTTGATCATGCTGAACAGGCAGGTTCATTGCTTCTCCTGCAATAGTAATATTCAACTTCTCGACTTGTTACCTGCACAATGACTCGTCAAAATTTTAAGCTAATGGTAAAAATATGAAATAATGAAATTGCAGATGTTTAAGTGCATCCTTGGGATTCATAAATTATTGGAGCTATAGTGAATCGTTAGGAATGAATTAGGAAAGTGAGCGACTTCGAAGATATTTTTGCTTTTTAAAAAATGCTAAATGCTTTTGACCTTTCTCCCCATTGCAATGCAAGTGAACACCTAATAACACCACTTCAATTTTGCTGCTTTTTTGTGATAATAAATAACATTTACTTTCCATGGTGATACTTCAATTATGCAAATCAAATTCTCACTAATGGCTTTTTTTCAGACCCCATAAATCTGGAGTGTAATTTGTTTTTTACTAAATAAGTCAGGGGAAATGCAGCACTGACAAAGGTGGGCAGATGCATTTTGGATCCTCTGTTTAACTACATCTATGCTGTGTAATCACTTAAGGAAAAAAAATCCCGAAAGCCAGGAAGCCCAAAAAACTAGTGGTCTCTATAAATGTTAAGAAATGGAAATAATTATTAGAATTACTGGGGTTTCTGTTGTTATTGTCAATAAGGGAACTGTTGCCAATTTATTTCACTTAACAAATATCAGTGGAACCAATCCTGAAAAATATTACTTTGGGAATATCCTGTAGGCTTCCCTTACTTGGAGACCAACATTTATTTCTGGCTCCAATCTGCTTATTGTTTGGATTAAAATCAGCTTGTGTGGTCAACATAGTTAAAAGCAAGCAAATTGGCTTCTGATTCCTACATTATCAACATAAGAATAATTGCAATCACAAATAAAAAGGCAGGAAATAACTTGCAAGAGAACACAAAGCTTTCATGTACACAGATTTTTAAGGTTAACAATTACTTTCCCTTCTCTTTCTCCTGTTTTCAAATCAAAACAGAATCCTATCCCTAAAAAGCACCAAAAACTCAGGAACAAGCAAACCAGCCCAAAAGCTGAAAAGCAGGCAATGAGAGTAATTGCTGGTACAAATAAAAATGGACTTCTGCTGTGTCATTTCCAGAATCATATTTAAGAATGGTACAGTGATTGAATGGTTGCTGCAGTACAGAAATAAAAGCATAGGAACGTACTGAGCCACAGCTGCCTGTGCCAGACCAGAAACACAGTGCACTGCAGAGATGTTTAAATTCAGTACATAGCAATAGAAAGTAATTTCTGCACACCAGCCAAGGTCACTTCAGCTGGATGAGAGTCTAGAAGATCATATTAGAAATGTAGGGTTGTGAGGAGGGGACTCAGGAGAAGTGCAGGGCTTAGCACCATCCTGTGTACATTGAGGGTCCTGTGTTAGCCACAAAAGGTGCATTTGAACAGAGAAGATTAGATGTTCTCCATAATATGCTTGTACTTTCCCATTACCATCTTTTTGGCATTCTAAGATTTTATAAAGAAAATTAGGGTGTAAGAGCATGAGACGCCTTAAAGAATCAGTAGGTGAAAAGCAGTTCTTTGAAGATAAGCAGAGCCTGGCTCAGAGGCCCTGTTGATTATCCAACAGCAATTTGATCTTAGGCTCTGTTGGTTCAGTGATTTGACACATGGTGTTGGCATTGTTATTTAGGGTGTTTTATGTAAACCGGTAGGAGCTGGTTTATCCTGTTTAGAGTGTAAGCTAGTTCTCCCATTCTCCCAGCTGAACCTAACAATTCCATTGCAGTGAGTGCTTTCCTTATTTGTCTCTGAACTGATAACTGTGATCACAAAAAAAGCTGTGACCTCTGTCTTTGACATGAGGTTGTCAGACTTTTCTTAATACAAGATAAGATACTGCCTTGCCTGACTTTAAATAGTTGTTCCCCATTAACTTCAGAAATTAAATCTTTTTAGAAAAGGATGGTAGTATTTGAAGAATCATCATTGTTTGAATGTTTCTCAGGCTGCAATCCTGAAATGGGATTGCATGGGAAATTACAGGCAAATTGTTGGTAGGTACACAGCTTTAGCATTGTTTCTTTTTGGGAAATTTTAACAAGTAACAGGGAAGTAAGTATGGCCTTGTATATTGTTTGTTTAATTTTCTGAATGAACAGATAGTCCTATGATTTATTTATGTCTGGATTGTTGGGAAGCACTGTGCTTGGTTCTGTTCTGGTGGGCCTGATTATCGTGGACATGAGATGCTGTCTGTCCTGTCTCTGACCTGGAGCAAGGTCTGCAGGAAGAACTAATACAGCACCTATTGCAGCCCGCTTGTGGCCATCTAAATTTGGAAACCATATGATACTTGGTTTTCATACATAAATCCTTGGACTTAGTCCTGCTGTTGCCATTGTCAGAAACTCTTCTGGTTTTTTTCTTCATGGCTAAGTGCTGTGGCACATCTGTGTCACCTGAGCCATAAACAGGCTGCTCTCCCTGCAGTACTCCATCCAAGCAACTTCCAGACAGGTCATTTTACACAATGGTTCAGAGCGTTCAGTTCTCCAATTTCTGAGGAAATTCAGCCCTTGCAAAACTGAACAGATGGATCTGAGTTCCAGCGTGTAGACACGGAACTATGTTTTATTCCCACATCCTGAATGAGTGCTGCAACTGCTAAGGAAGGGCAAGGAAACTGCTGCTTCCTCTGCTCATGCTGTGTAGTAGAGATGTTGCCCTTCCTCATGAGAGCAAAGGGGTAGACAGGGCAGAGCTCAGCATGCTGAACTGCAGATGAAAAGCAGGGCCTCATGTTGCCCTGCATGAACAGCCTGAGCCCCTGAAAAGGGGGATTTAAGGAGTTTCTCCCTCCTCAGTGCTCCCTGGTGCTGGTTGAACCAGCTCATGCTGCAGAGAGCAGTTTACATGGATTGCGCTCTTTCCTGCACGTTGCATGTGGAACTTGCTGAAATCACAACTGTTGCTTCTGCATCTGTTTCTTCTCCAAAATCTGGAGACTGCAATAGTTTTATGTCCTTTGGTGCAGCCCTGCTGTTCCAAAAACCTAGGTCCACAAAAAGATTAAGAGCTTGTTCCTTAGGGGACATTAACACCACAATACTCTGGAAGTAGGTGTTTGTACAGAGGAAAAGTAGTATTTGGCACTGCTTTCTTCCCAAACCTTCCTCCCAGCAGGCTGCATATTAAATATACATTAACTCCCCCAATAACTACACAATTATGACAGTTGAAATAGAATTAGAGGAGCTACCATAAAGCCCAGACCCCATGTCCCACCTTCACCACAGGCTGCCAGCAGAGCACCTGTCAGTTATGATTTGCATCTGTGCAATTGTTTCTTCCCTGAAAGAAAAAACCCAAAAAAATCAGGCTTACTTCCAGCCAGCTATCCTGAAAAGCTTATCAGTCACAGCAACAGCTATGAGACATAGCCAGGATAGCTTCTAATGTGTGCATCACCATGCTCTTACAAGCACAGCACTGACAATCAGTTCCTTGCATCCCATTGCACTTCAGCTGCTGGTGGGACGTCTACCAGCTGTTACAAAAAAAAAATCCAGCTGTAGCATATCCAAAGTCTGCGCTGGTATTTTTGTCAATCAATTTCTTAGTCTTCTATTTGTATATAAAGTACACAAAAATTAGTTGTACAACAAAAAACCAGTCCACTTTCTCCAGAAAGCTCTAAGCTGCCTGGGATGGTCTAACACCCCAAGTCCTGTGATATATGCATTAGCATCATTCACAAGAATAGGTGGCATCTTTCTCTTGAATAAGCAACATACTTAGCAGGAGAAATAAGAAAAACTGTCTTCCAAATACCTGGTATAATGCATTGGCATTTTCAGAGGTTGATTTGGACTTACAGCATTTGTTCTGGTAGCCCTACCTCTGAAATGTCAGTATATTGTATTCATTGCTTTAGGTGGATCTCTTCTTTATCTAAGCTGAAGCCAAGCACCAAGGCAGTTGCAGTTTAAAGATAATAATGTCTTTAGCTAAATAAGCCCAGGACTGCAAATTTTAAAAAATGTAGCTCAAACCCATTTGTTGCAAATTATGACTTTCTGTGTTTGCACTGCTGTGACTATGCTGGTTCCTGATGTGGGCTCATTAATAGATTATTTCCTTGTTAGCTGTAGGTAAAGCTTTGACCTAGAGCTGATTAGGGAAAAGAACTTCTGTATCTATTATCTTTTCTCTCTCTTAATTAGTATAATTATGCTTCTGTGCCCCAGACAGCAGTCTCAGACAGTCTGCTGTGGAGCCACAGAAACTGTCTGGACTCCCAGAATGGGAGTTTGCTGTTAAGCAAGGCATAGCTGGGTTCTGTAGTGTCAGGGAAAAGCTGAATTACACCATTACATGGAAAGTAACCAAACCAGTGCAGAGAGATTTCCCTTCCTCCCCACCCAGTTAAATCCAATTAACTGTGAGGAATGCAAAAAGAAGGTTTTGTCATTTCCACTTTTTTAAAGGTAAACTGGCACACCTATGAGACAGAATCAGGCAAGGGCACAATATTTCAGTTTATAGGTGAAAATGACAGGCATTGTTGAGGAGGAGGCCACCCAGCTGAAACTGCTCTGGTTTTAACACAATACTACAGATTTTTAGTAATGTGTTCAGCTACCCTCAGCTGATGAGAGGGTTTGCAGCTGGGCAGAGTGGGTGTGGCTGGAACTAGTCCACCACTGGGCTGGGGGCTGCTCTCCAGCAGTGAGGGGAGGGTTTTCCCTTCCCAGGGTACACCTGCTGCCTCTTAAGTGAGGTTACAAAATAAGAGTAAAGGAGGGGAGATCTCTTTCCAAGGTAGATCATGGCAGCTTTTTGGGGAAAAAAAGAAGTCGAGTTCTGTTTAATCCCTACTACTGGTGTATGTGGAAGGCATTGAGCAGTGTAACTGGTAAGAAATCTTGAAGCTTAAAATTTGGAGGATTTTAAGGCTGTGTTGGAAAGCAGTACCAACTGTCTTTTCTGTTGCCTCTTACCCTTCCCACCATGTTTGCACCTCAGAGTATGTGTTACTCTTCCTTGTAGTGTGACTGCTCTGAGAGCATTTAGCAGAACTTATTCCTTATGGCCATCTTGGGTATCGTTGCTCTGGTGCTGTGGAAGTGTAATTCCCATCATGAAACAGCAGCTGTGGCTGAAATGCAAAGCTTAGTGAAAGGGGAGAGAAAATTATGGTAGTAGGTAATTGTAAGGAGGCAGCAATTTAACTCCTTCCTTGGGCTCAGGGCCTGGAGTCCTCGCCTCGTGCCTTACAGTGAAGTTTTCCAGTGAGGTGGAAACACTTGGTTGTTCAGTGGGAGCAGCCTTCATCCAATTTTTTTTAGTTAATCGTGCAGCCTGAGAGATTTGTAGTCTGAGTGCCTGTATCTGAAGTGAAGAAGGAGGCTCTAGTGTTTCATGCGCTTCTCCATAAAACGCTAAATGCATGAGCAGCCACTGGAAGAGAGGAGGAAGCTCAGGCTCTGGGATACTGTTAGCTTAAGACTTAGGATGATTTCTTGGGAGCTAAGAATTATAAAATTGGATCCCCTCCCAAACAGAGAGGGTTTAAGCCTAATCTACCACATCTCAGCTAAATGCTAAATTAGTTATGGTCTAAAAGCAATGGTTCCTGCTTTGAAAGTAGGACTAGAGGTGTTTTCTTTTAATCAGAGGATGTGCTTTTTAGACCAGTGATGCTGCTTCTTCATAAAGACCTGATGGTCCCAGGGAGGCTGGGCTCTGCCGCTTGTCTGTATCTCCTGAGGAACCTGATTGTCTTTGGACTTCGGGTGAGCTCAGTGATTCTGTTGACACAGTCCCAAGTTCCACTCAAGACCTTGTGTTTGGTTGGACCCTGCAATGCCACCTGAGGAGCTGCTCAAGTCCCACTGTGGCTGAATTCCTCGCTGTTAGCCCTCAGAAAAGAAATCACTAAAACACGTGAAAATACTTTGTGTAATAAAGCACCTGGTAACTGACAAGGGATAGTTGGATTTTATTCTTTTGGTTGATTGTTTTACTATATGACTTCTAAAAAAGAAAATTTTAAAAACCCATTAAATAAAAACATAAACCAGTTGGAAAATTATAAAACCACTCTGGGTTGTGCTGTGGTATAACTATCCATGTTCTTTCTGTGCTCCACATGTGATAAAATAGCATGGGAGAGGGTCTGTAATATTGTCCCAGGCTCCTTGCCTGGAGGTGTGAGCAAACCCAAGGATGGGCCGTGATGAGGGGTGTGGCATCTGTTCTGGTTTGATGGGCAAGGGAATGAGTGTGAGGCTGTGATTAAGGCTCTTCTGACGGGCATGAGAAAGTGAAAAGCTTGTCTGTGTTGTCACTGGAAACTGAAGAGGACTTTTGTGATTTATGGATGAGTCTGCTCTTGCATTTAACCTTTCTCAGGCTGTGGTTAAATGCTCTTGAAGCTAATGATTGGGGTGTTTTTTTGTTTTTTTTTTTTAAATGCAGCATTGGTAAGACTGTTTTGTTAGTGTAATAACACATTTTGGAAGTAAATACGTGATTGAGCGCAAGAGCTCATGTGTTTAAATTAGATTAGTGTCTTGGGGCCCAAGAAAACAGGTAAAACCTCCTGTCAAGGGGAATGATGGCATTGAATCCTGGGTTACCAAAGAGAAATCTGAGATGCTGGCTGCATGTGGAAGCATTTCAGGTTTCAGCTGGATCTTTACTGACTTTGGGACTGAGTTCCAGTTAAGAAGCATGAATTAATTTATTAACTGGCTGCTACTGACCTTTCTCTCTGTTTACTCACACTGTTAATGCTTTCTGTGCCTTACAGAAGGAACAACAGCTTAGGCTGTCTTCCTGTGGAG
Organism: Peucedramus taeniatus; assembly: GCA_013400575.1. Lineage (NCBI taxonomy): Eukaryota > Metazoa > Chordata > Aves > Passeriformes > Fringillidae > Peucedramus > Peucedramus taeniatus. The sequence goes on from WBNO01021847.1 coordinate 43,357, forward strand.
CTTGCAAGCATTTACTTTGCAGGGTGAAACCTCTCCCTTCGGCTGATAAGGAGCACCCTGTGTTAGAAATGTAACTGTTGGAACTGAGGCAGCTCCCAGTTGGGCAGGGTGGAGGCTTGGAGTGCTCATTAGCAATGGAATGTCCCTGTTCCAATGGGGACAAGCCCAGCCTGAGCAAGGCTGGCACAGAGCAGGTGAAGGAACCTGGTGATCTTACACTGCTTACACAACCTACTGCCAGTTGACCAAATAAATAAACTTGCCTGCTGACTGTATCCAGAATGAGTCAGGCCATTTTACAAGAGGTCTGTTTTGGCTACAGAAGTGTAGGTGTTTTCTTCCTGTGAAAGACATTGAGAAAGAGTGGGACTGACTTGCTTCTGATGTGTGAGGAAGTTCTGGCATTTGCTCCTTGGGTTTCCTTACCTCCTGTTTGCTAGTTACATTAGAGTATATTACTTTTTTCCCAGACTTTATGAATATAATTTATTTTTATTAGAGATCCAGTCATCATGCCATCTTCCAGCCCAAGGGAATTAGTAATCCCCAGATCCATTTTAACTTTCTCATTTTCAAGATGTCTTAAAATCAAAAATTTTAAGTTTGGGTGTGGCTCCCATGTCAGAGTACTTGAAGAGGGTGTTGTTCACTGACTTTTCCTTTATAAGCATCCAAAGTGAGGGGCTTTATTATTCATATTTTTTGTTTCTCTTAAAGTGGAAGAAAGTGGAAAGGGTCGCAGTGCATATCAATGTATTTTGAGGTTTAGGTCTTGGTTTAGATCCCATTCCCTGCCACTTTTTATTAATTTTCTTACAGGTCACAAGTATTCTTTTTATAATGCTGTGTTCTGTAGGCATGGTAAACAGGTTATTGAGTTGCTTTGAAGAGGGGAGTAGAGGGGATTAAACAAAAAGAGAGGAGGGGAATGAAGAGAGCTCATAGGTGTGATTCTTCTGGAAACTCTGACTGACAAGCACTTTGGTGGCTGCAAAAGCTGGTATGATGGTCCCTTGTAAATCCTATGTGAGCACCTGTTGATGCTTGAAGGCTTTTGTTCATTTCCTGGTATTAGTATTGATGTCCACAGTATTAAAAATCCATGGCAGGAAAATGTCATGAAGGCATAAGCAGGTTTGGGCTTTTTTTTGACTGATGGAAGGTAGTGCACAAGCATACAATTTATTAAAATATGCCACTGTGAAGAGAAATAGCACAATGACAACTAGAATTCACTATATAGTTCTCAGAATGGCTTTTTATTTTTGCTCTTAAAATTTCTTTGCCAGCTGATGTTGTTGACTTGGAGTGGTGATCCTGGTAGAAGAGGGGACAGCTCTGAAAGGTTCTTGCAAAGCTGCAGTAACAGTGCAGTGAGGTTTAAAGGTCTGAGATTATTGAGGGATGAGGAAAGCAGCATTTCTTAGAAGATGTAAGAGGTCTTGTAACTGATGCATAAGTCTGGGTGTCCCAAGCAGAAGTAGCAGCCTGGGAAATGGTGTTTACTGAAGACCCTCTTTCTCTCTTAGGAGAAATCTGTTTCCAACCTGTTGTGCAAATAGATCTCTTCAGCACCTTAAAATGGATGCAAAGAAGGAAATCTTCAAAATCCCTGGAGGAATTTGCAAGCTGCAGAAACTCCCAGAGCCCTGCATAGAATTGAGAGTTTTTTGTGGTTTTTTATTGATGTCCTGGTAGTTTTGTGCTGCAGCTCTGAAAACTGAATTCTGGCTGCCGGGATCAATTTCTCTGCCATTCCCATGGATGCACTTTACACCGAGATTGGTTCCAAGGGGCTGCTCTGTAGGCAGTGCTGTCTGGTCATGGGTTGTGTTCAGGTCCCTGCTTGTGAGGCCCATGGAGAAATTGGACACTCAGGAGGTTGTCTTTGCAGTGTAAATGATCCTCTTTGTCTTGGCCTGACTCCCACAACTTGTAACAGGCAATGGTGAAATCGCATCCACAGCAAAAAATAGTCACAGTTTCTCTCCTCAGACTATCCTCCCTCTCCTTCCTCTTTCTGTGTTGTGCCAGAATTGTGCTGTTTTTCACTATTTCTGTTACATTTTTTCAATAAGGAGAATATGGAATGAGATGGGGCATTTTCCTTTTTCTTTCTTTCAAGCCAGCCTTTCCTCTGTCACATACGATCCACTCAGAAATCCCCAGTCCATGTCTTACTGTGATTGGTAGCGGTTACCAGATGGTGCTTCTGCTTTAGTGTAGCTTGGAGTGTTCCTCTTGGAGTAAAAGCTATGGTGAGCCTGGCTGGAGTTGTGCAAACACTGCCCAGTTGTACTGCTGACTGATGGGCAAGGGTGAGTGCAGTTCACTCACTTCTGTGTCAGTTCTTACTAACCTTTGTGGTTATTCTGTAGCACTCTGCAGAATGGCTGCATTATTTTGCCTTGAACTTTCCCACAAGTCCCATATCCACTGTCATCTTAGTGCTTTCAAACTTTATGAATTGCCTTTTGGGAAGGACCTTTGGAGAACTAGGCTGTTGTGAGGGTTTCTTGGATATTAAAAGGGCAAGAGTGTCAGAGCAGCACCATCTGAAACAGCTCTCGCTCTCTGAGCTCAGCCCTGTAAAGCAAGGTTCTGAGAAAGCTCTGCATTTCATAACCAATTCCCAGAATCTCTACAACTTATATCCCAAAACTTAGGTTTTGCAGTGTATCTGAACTGTTTTGTGAGCAATCAAAAATTGTTTAAAAACAGGTTTACTTTTTAAATCTACAGATTACAGATTTCTTCTCCCAGTTACAAATGGGGGAAGGAAAAAAAAAAGATGTTTCAATAAGTATGGAAATGGATGTTACTGTAGTCTGATCCACAGTTAGTCTGCACTCAAATACTTCTCAAAATGGCCAGCTGAGTGTTGGCTAGTTAATGTGAGATGTTAAAAAGAAGTTGAAGTACCTGTTTATATTCCAATAATCAGGTGGCTTTCCAAGGTTTTCAGCATGCACAGCTTGAAACCTTTTAAGGTTCCAAGAGTTTGTAGTGTGTTTGGCCACATATTTTCTATAGACTTCAAGATTTGTTTCATTCTTTTGCAGAATGTTCTGAGTTGGAAGGGACTCACAGTGATCATCAAGTCCAGCTCTAAAGTTAATGGCCCTTCAGCCACAGTGATGGGGGGGGGTTTGCTTTCTGCACGTAATGATTTACACTCCAGGAAAAGAATTTCAGTCCCTTCACCTCTAATTATCTTACCCCAATGGACCAAAGAATGCATTTGAGTAGAAGACACCTTTTGCCTCAGGGCCATTTGCAGTCCCCATCAGCTGTTCGAGGTCACTGCTGATGAGTTGGGATAGGGCCTTTCTGCCTGTAGAGCTGTCAGCCAGTGGCAAGATGCACATTTCACCTTGCCATTTGGGGCAGTTCACTGCAAGCTGGTAAAGTTTGCACGGGGGGCTGCTTTGTTAGTGTTTCATGCTGTTATTTCCAAACAAGGGAATACAGTGTGCCTGCAGTGCTGAGAGCCAGTCCTCTTACACTACTCTGGCTGTTGAGGCATCTACAAGCATGGTTGTTGAATTGTGTGGCACTTCTCCAGCTGAAAGTTGATTCTGGCCAATGGGCTTTGGTTTTTTCCCCTCACCAGTACTTGATGTAATTAGAATTGGAAAGGAAACCATTTTGTATGGACTTTTACTGGAGAAAAAGCAGTAAGTAGATCTGCATCTCTGTTTCTGGGTTTTTTTGGTATTTTGGGTTGTGGGTTTTTTGGTTTTTTTTCTGTTCAGCATCTTTCCCATCTTTTGATGATGCACAAAGGATTTTATGGGTCATAGTGAAATATTTGATCATATTATGAAAAATCAACAAAAAAGCTGACAGTTTTTTGCTGCCTACTATGTATGCAGTGATGGGTTTGACTGCTCAGCATTGTGAACAAGAAGAAAATACCTTGGGGTGCCCAATTATAGCAGCAGTAAGAGGAAATTCAGAAGAGTAATTTTGGCTCCCTTCATTGCCTTTATGTTGGCCTCTGAGTGAGTGGCCGTTCCACTCCTTTCAGATTTCACAGCAGCAAGAGCACTAATGGCAGCTCTGTGCAATCCTGACTTCTCATGTCTGTGAGACTGAATCAATGCTTTTCCTTCCACATTTAGTAAAACAATTTTACATGCACACTGAGCAGCTATTCTTGTCTATACCTTCTTTGAGGTGGACTGAGGAGATGAGCTGGAAGATTTTACAGAAAGCTGTCTCTTTCATTGATTCTCCCTCTCCCACTCTTTTTTTTTATTTTTAATAAACTGCTTGATAATAGAACAGTTCTCCAAAGGAGGTACTTTTAAAGCAAAAGATGAGGAAAATCCAAGTGTTTTAATAAGGCTTACCTCATAAGAGTGGAAGTTTAAAACAGGAAAAAAGAAAGTTAACATTAACAGAAAAAAGCAGTTGAGCTCTCCCAGTTCAAGCATACAGAAATCAGGTGCTGTTTCCACAGTATCTGAACACTTAAGTTGATAATGTGTTTATTGTCGTAACGTTCCCATGTGGTTTGGAGCAGAACCTTTTGGAAGTGAGCTGTAACCTAGAAACTGAGTTTAGGGGCTTGGCTATCTAAAGTAGGCTCTCAGCAGAGTTTAGATGCTGAAATGCAGACTGTAGTCTGTCTATTCCCTGTTCAGGCCCTGCTTACTGAGGTGAGAGACCTTCCTGACATTTATGACCAGCTGGATTTTCCTTTTGTACCCACCTAGGACTACTTAGAATGGGAGTCCCACAGCACAGCTCATAGGGAAATGTGACCTGACCCCAAAATGAAGAGTTTCTTTGCCTAAGTTGTGATCAAAGTAGACTCATTGCTCGGGGGAACCAAGCTCCTGACAAGCATCGCACCTCTGTTTTGGCTGCTTTTAAATTGTCGCTGGGAAAGGAGAGAGCCTACAGGGGAAGGTGCTTGCCTGTGAAGAGGAAGGCAGGGGTCAAGTGCTATTTCTGAGCACTGTCTTTTAATGTGCTGTTTAATATTAACATCACATCCATAAGCAGAAATGAGAACAGGCAGCAAAGCTCTTCATTCCCATACTACAGAGTCATGCTTCCCCTTAGGCATAGTTCTCTCCCTCTGGCCCAGCACATACATTATTATAATTTGGGTTGAGTGGCAGGAGGAATCCCTTTCCTCGAGGAGAGGCATGTCTTGGACCAATGCTCTTTCCCCTGCACTGAAGGCTTGAATCTCTTCTGGCAGTCATTTAAAAACAGTAACCATGCCTCCTAACAGGAACCCAGCTGCATTTTGGAAGATGTTTGTGTGTGTGGTAGGCAAGAGATCTCTTTCCAGGCTCTGTGGCAAGAGGTTGTGTAATGTATAATCTCTCTTCTTAACTGCAGTTGATTGATCAGTATTAACTGAGCAGGCAAGCACTTTGTTTGCTCTTTTGCAGGAGTTGTTTGGGAATACTTGCTAGCAGCGGGACCTTCTGTGGATCAAACAGTGTCTGCTCACTGCTTGGTCTGTGCTTTAGAGGCAAAGAGGCAGGCCTCACATATGCAGAAAACCTTTAGTTTGTTTATCAACACAAGTATAACATAACCCTCCTAAAAGAGGGCACTGGCTTTCCTAGAGTGACAATCCATGGCTTTCTCTGTAGAAAGATCTTCACAGTGTAACTTAACATCCACATGTAACTTGTGACTATCAACTGGCAGCAAACTGCTTTCTTAGGAAGAGGAAGAAAGTGGCTTCTAAAATTCCCAGCTAGTGAAATATCAGCTGTACCTGACCATATGCATAGGGAAGAATAACCCCAGGCACCAGCACAGGCTGGGGGCTGACCTGCTGGAAGCAGCTCTGTGGAGAAGGACCTGGGTGTCCTGGTGGACAGCAAGCCTCCCATGAGCCAGCAGTGTCCTTGTGGCCAAGAAGGCCAATGGCATCCTGGGGTGCATTGGGAAGAGCATGGCCAGCTGCTCGAGGGATGTGATCCTGCCCCTCTGCTCAGCCCTGGGGAGGCACATCTGGAGTGCTGAGTCCAGTTCTGGGCTCCTCAGCACAAGAGGGACCTGGAGCTCCTTGAGTGGGTCCAGCAGAGGCCACAAGGGCGATGAGGGGACTGGAGCCTCTCTTAGGAGGAAAGGCTGAGGGAGCTGGGCCTGTTCAGCCTGGAGAAGAGACAACAGAGAGGGGACCTCAGTGTTTATAAGCATCTGAAGGGAGGGAGTCAAGGGGATGGAGGCAGGCTCTGCTCAGTGATGCCCAGCAATAGGACAAGAGGCAGCAGGCAGAAACTGATGCACAGGAAGTTCCACCTGAGCATGAGAAAGAACTTTTTTTACTGTGTGGGTGACTGAACACTGGAACAGATTGCCCAGAGAGATCGTGGAGTCTCCCTCACTGGAGATACTCAGAACCCTCTGGATGCAATCCTGTGCCATGTGCTCTAGGATGACCCTGCCTGAGCAGGGAGGTTGGACCAGATGAGCCACTGTGGTCCCATCCAGCCTGACCCATCCTCTGTGACTCTGTGATATGTATACTTAGCTGTGCATCTGGGTAGTTTCTTAATGCCTAACTGCAAATGTATGAAGAGGGCACATAGAAATACTTGCTGGATTCATGGAAACTTGTTCTCTTCAGACTTTGTGGAGTTTTCTTCTTTCCCTTGCACTTAAAATGTGTTTTTCTGGGGGGAGTCTGAGAATGTGTAACTAGCTGTTTGCCTTGTTTTCCCAAGGAAGCAGCTGCTGCTGTGCAGCAACAGAGAATGTGGTGGAGGAGGAGGAAGCACTGCTTTCTTCATGCAACAGGCACAGCTGCAGGAGATCCGAAACCTCATGGCTACACTTGACCTGGTTTCCTTGTCAAAAGCACATCTGGTTTTTGATTTGATTTAACTTGGAATCTATGTTCTGCCTGTGCTGGGGCTAGGAGTCCTGAGATGCAAATCCTTCTGTAAAATGCCAGTGTATTACTGCTGGGAAAATTACCAAGATAGCAGATCTAAATGTTGTCTTGGTAGTCCTATGAGAGAGGCTCACCTTTGTCTTGTCACCTCATGTGGCTGGGATTTCTGCCTGGCAATTTGAGTGCTCCAGGAACTGTCAGACTCCCTTCTCCTCCCTGTACTGCTTTGGTTTGGCTGGTATCACCTGGCATCCCCTCACAGCAGCATTGCCATAGTACAGGTGACTTTCCTCTGTGCTAGTATTTCTTGCCTGGCACTGTGAACAAGAGGAGCCCAGAGTGTCCTCTGTCTCTGTGACACACATGCACTGTGCCATGGACTTGGTTCCTGTCTTCCCTGGAGCAGCTCAGCTGAGGAGTTTCTGCAGCTTGCCTATGGCTCCTGCAAGAGCTGGGACAAGGTGGAAACAGGCTGCTCTTTGTTGCATCCTGTGCCAGAGGTACTGTAATTCTTTTGTGCAAATGAGCAATCATTTTCCTGGGAGAATAAATGCCTGCAAACTGCAGTACTCTGACAAAGCCTTTGCTTGCTTCTGGTATGGAGAGTGTTCACCGAAGAGACAAAGAGAGGGGAGATTTGCCAGGGTTACTGATTATAAGACTGTATAAATTCCCAAAGAGCAGGCAAGCCTGAGGTTTTAAAATTCTGCCTTATACAGTCCCTTCCAGTATCCTGGCTTGGGAGGGCTGTGTGGATGCTGCAAATCTTCAACTACAGACCCAATATTTGGAGTCTGGATGTTTTAAACCAGGGCCTGAACTGAAGGGCTGTCATGCAAAACAAATGCACTGGGGTGGCACTGGAGGACAGAACAGCTAATAGATGTTTTCCCTTTGCTTGACATCTGTCACCTTCCCCCATGCCAACCCTTCCTCTGTTTATAGCAAACCATTTGTTCCCATTAATTATAACTGGATTGCTGCCATCTGACCAGCTTTGTGCCTGTACAAATATCAACAGAGCCATGGCTACACAGGTGGGGAGAAGGGCCAGTCAGAGGAGATCTGTTGCATCTGTTTGGGGAGGGATACATGGGGAGGAAGGGGGGAAATGCCAACCCCCCTTTCCAAATTGGACACATTGGCCTACAACAATAATTGAAATGCAGACTGGGAGCCCCAGGATGCCACTTTACTCAGCCCTTTTCAGAGCAGACTGCACTTTAAGCCATCCCCTCCAGTAAAATCTCTTTACCAAAGTGGTCTGTATGAAGCCTTACATACAAGAAGATAATGATGCTGTCATTTTTACAAATAATCACAATGGGAGCAGAAAAATAAGAGGAAGATGATTACGCCTGAAAATGCAATGAGGCTCCAATTGCTAATGCAGTGGAAGCTAAAAGGAAGCTGAACCACAATCCCAAGCTGCTCCTGCCAGGCTGGCTTTTCAGCTGTGATTTAGGAGTGTACAGCTGTGTTGCCATGACGTTAGGAGGCAATGTACCTACCCTGGGATGGTTTTCCTTGTGTAAAATACTATGAAGACAAAGTATTTATGTGGTAGTTGAAGCAAATCTTGAATGGGAGAAATGGGTTAACATAGATTGGCTTGGCTGGGTTGTAAAAGAAAAATCCCTCAAACCTTCCTATGGCTGCCTCCAGCAGTGATGTTCTGCTTCTGCTGGGACCATGAAACAAGAGGGTGGCACTGGTTTTAACACTGAGGATTAAACCCCATCTTAAAAGGAAATAGAACAGCAGGCTTCCCTCTCTCCTTCATGTAATGGTGGAAAGTGTTTCTTTGTGATGTGGGATGGAGGGGGTTGATGGGATGTGCTTGTGTGCACCCCAGAGTACTTCAAGCCTTTTAGAATGATGATGATCTGAATCTGCTCAGGCATGGAAGACCTGAGTGCAAAGATTGCAAGTACTCCAAACACCTGAACTAATGGCAGAATGGTTTTGGGGGAGAAAGAATGGTGCCTTGTTCTCACAAACTTGCAAGGAAGGAGACCTTTTGAACTCCACAGTAAAGAGATTTCTGAACAGAAAAGCCTTGGATATGTTTTTATAGCATGTTGTAGAAAGTATGTAATTCTCTTCTCCATGGCCTAGCATCTGGGGATTCCTCCTTCATGTTCCCCTGCATGGACAGGGGCCCCTGGCCCCCACTCTGCTGCAGTGGCAGTGGTGTTTGTCTGGGGCTTAAGTGACCCATGTTGCAATATCCAAGTCAAGTAAGCAATTTCCAGTTTCAGTGTCCTCCCATCAGAAAGGACAGCAGTAGATCTTTAATAGACCTCTTCCTTCTTTCTCACATTCCTGCCCCCAGTGCAAGATTTTTGTTCCCTCTAAGAATGAGCATTTTTTATTTCTTTACATCAGCAGCACTTTCTGTGCTTATGATAGATACTCCCTTTGCTGGTTAGAGGTGAGGCAAATAAAACAGAGCTGATTTATCTCCCAAATTCTGCAAGAATCTCTTCTAGCACAATATTTTCCCTAATTAAACTAACTTAGGGAATAATTGACAGGTCAAAATAAATGGACTTGCTTAACGCATAAACATAGTTGGAAAGCAGAATGTCTCACAGAGTGATGCACAGAGAGCAGTCATTGTGGCTCATGGGTTGGTGGGGGTGGAACTGTCAGTTCTCTGAGACAAAATGTGCCTCAAAATTTTTAGTTGTGTCTGCATTAGGTAAACAGAGTCGAGTGTAACAGGAACTTGATGGATTCATCTTTTTCAGGAAAAAGAAATGTTACTGTGTCAATTAAACAGCAGAGTATTAATTTGCTGCTGAGATGATATATGCCAGTTTTAGTATCAGTGCTGCTGGATTACCAACAAGCCTTTGCAGGTTTGGGGTGGCACTGATCACACAAGTGTAACACTGCTGGCAGGGCCTTGCTCTTGGTAACAGCCTAAAGGCAAGAGAATGTGCATTTCTGTAGGCTCTGTTTTGCAGACAGGGTAAACCACAGGGTTCATGTTTAAATCCAAGATCTTGTTCCTCTGCTTGGAGCTTTACTTGAGTGAAAAGATTTGAGCTTTCTTTCTAAAACACTTCCTATTCAAAAGTGTGTTGAAAATGTGCATATAGAGAAACCACCATTGCCCACTACTTAGTTTCTGCCTTCTGTAAGTTGCTTTGCTCCTCCAAGAGAAATCTGTTATGCTTTTCCTCTCATCCTTTTTGTGTTGGATACTTTTCCATATCTCTGAGCATCATTACCATCTGCACTTAATTTTTGCATGGGGTTTGTTCACCCTGGTTTGGCTTGTCACCACAGGCTTTCCAGTCATTCCCATAAAAAAAGCTGTATTGTCCTCTCTCTGAGATGACAGAACAGACAGGGAAGTGAAAAGGTGAGGCAGAAGCTATATGGATGCTCAGCTGGGCATTCCCAGTTGTAACCACTGTATGGGGGCTGCAGCCAGTGTTTTGGGTGGTGACAGTGAGTGGCCACAGCCCCCTGAGGCACAGCAGCAAACTGCCCAAGTCTTGGGAAGAGCCTGTGTTCCTGGGAAAAGTGTCATGGGAAGGTCTGGTTTGACTTCTCTGGGTCTTGGCTATGAGCATATTGTGCTATGTTAGCACCTCTGGAATGAGATCTCTGGAAGTGCACTGAAGAAATTATGCTGAAAGGCAGCCAGTGGGGATGTTCATTAATGGCAGGATTCTTTTCCAAGGAAGGCTAAAGAGCTGCAAGAGCTCTGTTAAAGCCAGTGCATCTGTCTGTTCAGCTGGCTGATGCAGAAAAGTGCACCTGTGCATAGAAAAGAGCAACACTTGGCTGCTGCAGGGTGCTAGCCTGCCTCAAGACATTCCCATCTGGGAATACACTGAGAGATGAGGGGAACATTAGAGATTGCTGAGTGTTCCCAAGACACTGAGTGATCTGAATGTGTAGCAGGGAGGCTTTCCAAGGTGTGTGGCGTTGATGGATGGGGTGACCAGTGCTGACAACAAACTCAGGCTGTTAAAAAAGGAAGCTTGGGAATTCTTGTTATTGTCACAGAAACATTTTGCAACTGTGGAGAGAGCAATTTCTGTCTTCTCCCACAGAATAGGCTATTTCAGAATTCAGTCCTGATACCTCCTGAAGTTAAACAAGGGGACCAGGAGAACGAGCTTTTGTCTGATGCCTCCAAGAATGTATGCCCTAGTATTGATTCAGACACACTTTCTTACTGCTTCTACTTTTCTCTAGATTGTGAGTGATTTAAATGATACCTGAGGTTTTCAGCTTTAATGGTTTTGGGGGTTTTCTTGGTCACAGAATAATTTAGGTTGGAAAAGATGCTTAAGGTCACTAAGTCCAACTGTAAACCTACACTGCCACATCCATCACTAAACCATGTCCCCAGGTGCCACATGTACAGGTCTTTTGAGTAGCTCCAGGGATGGCGACTCAACCACTTTCCTGGACAGCCTTTTTCAATTTTGCAACCCTCTTGGTGACGACATTTTCCCTAACATCCAATCTAACCCTCCCCTGGCACAATACTATTTGTTGGTGCATCCCACCATTTGAGAGTGATTTGAAATAAAGTAGAAAAATGCTTAACCAGGTACAGCTAAATACCCTAAATAAACCAGTGAATGCTTAGAGTCTCCCCCTTGTCCTGCCTCTGCAAGGTGTACATTTGTGGCTGTTACTTGAGCAGTGAGGGCACTGGAACAGTGAATATGCTGTATTCATTTCCGTACACAAACACCAAGGGAAAACCAGCAAGCTCTAACTTAAACTCAGTTAAGCTCTATTGTCTCTTCCTGCCCATAAAAATGCCTCCCTCCTTCCCAGTAAACACAGATTTTATGGAGCAGTAGCCTGGCCTCAGCAGCCTGTGTGCCTGCCTGTTGGAGGTAAGAGTCAAAGCATAACTAGGAATAAATGTGATGTCTAGGCTTCCTGTTTTGAAGTCCCTAGTGATGCACTTTGTTTGAGTGTGATGCCTGCTTTGTTGTTTGCTGGTAAAAATGACAAGGAAAGACAAGTTTCTGCAAGACAGACTTAGAGTGCATTAAATAAATATAAATTTTATTAAAAACACCCACATCTCAGCGTTATCAGGAATGATATAATAATAAACAGCTTTCAAATAACCTGCATTACATTACAATACTTACAGTATTTATAACCATCCTTGGATTCTTTTTATAGACATACCAAACATCTCATGAAAATGAATGAAACTAAAGTAAAAAAAAAGTAGAACATAAGCATAGAAAATGCACACAGAAGTTCATTACCTTAGTGTCAAACTGCTAAAGTTTCCTACACAAGTTAACCACTAGCTTTAGAAGTGAACTTTATACTGCTGTGCGTCAATCAAGATGAAAAATTCATTCAAGTAAAGTTGACAACTCTCAGAAGCATCTTCAAGTATGGCTATAATCGACCTGATAATCCTATACAAGCAACTCTGTCTGCTTTGTCATTCGTTCCAACTGAGGCAGGGTTCTGTACACCAAAAATTACAGCTCGAGTATTTACAATACAAAACTGATTCACCAACTAAGCTTCCTGCTCCTGCTGCCAGCAGTTTGGCAAATGACGATGCATGGCATATTAACAAAACATCTACTATGGATAACAAGAATTAGATAGGATTAAAAAAAAATCACCAAAAGATGAAGATATATAATGATTTACTTAATCTGACATATAACCATCATTTTTTTTCAAAAAGGCGAAACTTTTGTTTCAATGAGTGGATAAAGTCACAGACTGAGAAAAACCAAAATTGCTGTAATAAATATTTGACCATTAAACCCGAAGGCCTCCTTTGATTTACTTGAGTTAGGTTGTGATTCTGTTGGATAGAATTTCTTTCGACCAAACTTAATCTTACAGTATATTGCACAAGATATAGCTGGGACGTGGAGGTTTGCGTGTTTAGGGAAGCCCTTGTACTGACTGTACCTTTTTATATTTTATTTTATTCATTACAGTATCCAAGAAGCCTTGTTTAGAGAGTGACTTGAACAACTCTAGCAAACAGTCACTTGCCAAACCCCTGCCTTACATTTTTCCCTTTAATCAGCTCAGTGCATTCTACTTTCTTTTTGTTTAATCATTTGAAACAGTCAAAACATTCTAAATCTCTTAAACACTTCTGTTACAATAAAAAGAGCTAACAAATTTACAAAATTAGTTTTAGTTACACAATACATGTACAAGAAAAATAAGAGAAGGGATTCAAAAGAAAAACATTAAATCCCTGAAAAAAAACCAAAACAAAAACAGAAAACCCAAGAATAATATATTTAACCTACAACAGCTTTACATACACACAGGTGACACGTTGGCATAGGAGAACATGAGCTGAAATATCCCTGAATTTTTAGAACCAAAAAAAAAAAAAAAAAAAGTTCAAGTTATACTTGCTAAAATGTCAAGTATTGAGAGTTTTTTTGTTTAGGTTTTTTTTTGTTTATTTTTTTCAAAGGCTATTGGGGGAAAAAGATGGTATACAATATATAAACTTTCACACTCAGTTCAATATCCTATTGCCAAACTAGTGTTGAGGTATATGACAAGTAGGAACATCACTCAAACCTTTTAATGTATTTTTAGCTCACATTATGATATATTTGTAGCAGGCTGAGTAGCACCATGATGTGAATTCAGCTCAAAACCCAAATATATATAGATTTAATATTTTTACAGTACTAAAATACTAAAGCATTGCGTTAAAAAAAGTTTTGTTTACAATTTAATTTACTATACAACTCTCCTGCTTTTTAAATTTTTTTAATAGAAATTAATGATTTAAAACCACCACAGCAAGCCAGCTGCCTATTTTTTTTTTTCTATTAATCAACGGAATCGCACAGAACTAACCCTGTTTCATTCATCTTGTGTAGGCATCGGTCTGCTCAGTCTTTCTGGAAAAGAGGCCACTTGCACCGAGAAATGACTTGCACCACAATGTACATAATTATCAACACAAAAGCAGCTCTGCCATTCCATAGTGGGAGCGCACAGATCTCTAGAAACAGCAGAAGCCCAAGCTAACTAGGTGTAGTCTGTTGCATGCTGCTAATTATTACCTGTGGTTAATATAAAATTCTTTCCTTAAAACTGTACATATTTGAGCAATGAACTTGTCATAATAATTGTAGAAAACAGTTTACAGTATAGCTGTGTGAGATGAGCACCAGAAAAAAATGTGTTTTGTGTACTAAAGTATTCCCTTATATCCAGTAAGCCCCATTTTTGCCATAACTGACTGTATTAAAAATGGATATGTAGCCCACTAGCTGATGCATGGCTAAACTGAAAGTATTTAAAAGCTTTTTTAGTTTAAAAAAATTATCTTTGCATTTTAAAATCAAAGTAAACTCTTCTTTTTTTTTTTTTTTTTAATGTCTTAGTACCTTAGCATTGTTCAAGTTGCCAAGCTTAGGTAGACAAAGTGCTTTTGAAACACTATTTAAAAAAAAATATCTTTCTCTCTCTATTTTATTGTCCTTTTCTAGGACTTGACTGGATGAGCAAAATCCAGAGGTCTTTGTAATTCCCATATGTTAAAAAGTAAGCTTATTTTAACACCAGGTAACTTCAATACATACATGAATGAAAAGGTCCTCCCTGTTGCTGAAGAACATTTGACTACATCATTGACATTTTGTTATAAAGGCATTAAATGTTTCACTGATAAAATAAAGACACCATTTTCTTGGATAGCACCATGGTTTTAGAATATTCAAACAAATTCAGTGTTTTGCTGTCTATTTTCTTATACTTACCTACTTTGTTAAATAAAATCAAAAGACTATTATGATTACAGTAAAAACTGCATGGTAAAAAGCCATAATTCCAGTATTTCAGTACATCATAGATTCAGCACCAGATGTTATTTTAAGATTCCTGCAGTTGTAATACTACAGTATTATTTTTTAGGGTTGTTTTTGCTCCTGTTCCATGACTATGCAAACTTGATGACATTAAAAGTGGCCACAGATGTGAAAAACTGTAAGAAAAAAAAATCCATTTGCAGATTATCTCTTTCAGTAATAGAGCCAGTGTTTTCCAATGTAAATTGTGAAACACTTTTTTGTTGTGTTCTCTCCTTTTTTCTTTCCTTTTATTTTCTTCTTCTGTTTTTTAAATCTTTTTTGCATAGGATGCTTTGGTCTGTTTCCTACGTGCCATCTGTGACCACTTAAAAATCAGTGGAAAACAAGTGCTCTAGTGAGATTTACCTCTTTTTGCTGGTGTGCTGAGGCTTTTTCCACCGATGAGCTCCATACACTGTTTTCTTCTCCACCCTTGCCTTCCACGAAACCTAAAGCACCACTACCCTAGTGACAAGGTGTTTTTTCAAATGAGGTAACCAACCAAGGTGTGAAGTCAGATATATCGGTTGTAAGGCCCTGTAACCCGTGTAAAGGCATATGGAGATGTGGTGACAGTGGAGTCTGTGGTGACCGACAGTGTCCTTTGTGCCAGGGACTTGATGAAGCGCAGGTACGTTGGCTCAGAGGGCTCATGGGGCTCCGCAGGCTCCCGCTTGGCTTTTTTGCCGTAGGATTTCTGAGGCACGTAGTCTGGGCCGTACTTCTCGCATTCCTCTTCTTTCTCTCTTGCCTTCTCAGCCATCTTTGCCTCCCACAGAGCCAGACCATGTTTCGGCTCATTCATGCTTTTGTGCTGGTAAAATACAAGGGATATTCTGGTGGGATGGTTCCTGTTGGGATTTTTTAAGGGAGTCGTTGCGTGGAGCTCGCGTTTTGCACACTCTATGAGAATTGACCCATGAGATGGAGCAACTGCCACTCCTCCAATTTCTGGATCCAGAAAGTTCTGCTCACTATCTGACCAGACTTCATCGGGTTCCTCTGCTTTTTCTGGATTCAGCACATCAGTTTTATCTAAACCACCCTGGGGAGTAGTCCTGTCATGGTTTTGACCTGGAAGCATGTTAGACAAACCATTAACTGCATGTGAAATAATTTCATTATCCTTATTTTGGAGATGCAGTGAATTAGGAGGACCACTAAACATACTTGGAGCAGAATGGTAGTCATGTGATAAATGTGGAGGGGGTTGCATGTGATGATGTTCACCTGTTTTACTCATGGAGGCATAATCCATGCTTGGGTTGCTCAGATTGGATTTTAACCTTGAGGCAACCTCCATAAAATGGCCATTGGCCTCATGAGTTGAGTAAGAGGAAAATGACCCTACATGGTGTAAATTTGGTCTAATGGTGCAATTACTGAAGGAGTCTACCTGCATATTTTGGTTTCCATAATTCAAGTATTTGGGACCAAAACTCTGGTTATTCCCAAACCTATGCTGGTATAATGTTTGAATGGGTGGTAGACTTAGTTTAGACATATGGTCTTGGCTCTGGCAACTATACAAGTCCATGTGCTGATGCTGGGAAGAGTAGGAGCCCAAGTAAGAGGGGCAGTTGTCCATAGCTATGTTTCCATTGCATTGGTAGGGGGGATATTGGTTATTTTGACTTAAAGATCCTGAATAAGGGTTCATGGGACTGGAAGAATTCAAATAAGACCCCGCAGACTGTGATGAGGTTGGATAGAGGTTCACGGGATTGGACCCTCCATATGGATCTGAAGTGTATGAAGAGTTTGGATAAGCATTGGCTGGATTAGGCAACCTTCCATAGAGATTTGCAGAACCTGAACCCGGGTAAGAGTTAATGGGATTTGATTGAGGGTTGTTAGGGTGAGAGCGCTGTGGATGTTGCTGCTGCTGCTGCTGTTGTTGTGTGGCTGGTCCTGAAAGACGTAAAAGATCTGTAGATGTAAAAAGGAAAAAACAAACAACCACACAACAAACAGGCTTTAAAAAAAAATGCCCCAAACCAACCAACCACCCAACAAATTACATACTTTATATGAAATTTCTAAAAAAAGTAGATTCATTAACAGATGCTCCCTTTCTCATATCTCAAACATCATCCTTTAAGAAGCTGAATAAATACTAAAGCTACTCTTCCTTTTAGGCATGTGTCCAACGAGATCAGATGCTAGTGGCAGTGGGGAAAAGAGGACAGTGCAGTCTGTTCAGAGTCACATGCACAAAATCCAAGAGTTGAATCATCTTTTAAGTAGCCCATGAAATGGAGCATCAAAGTGCTCCCAAACAGCCGTGCACAAAGTGACTTTCTTTCTCCCAAGAATAAATAATTCTTCTCATCTACATGAATAGAACTGACTCCAAGAAATGTCCCTAGCAGTATGTTAAAACCAACATTCACTGATAGACAGAACAGTGCAGTAATAAGTGAGATTAACTGAAGACATAGGAGCAAAAATAACATTCATTAAAGTGCAATGGCGTCATTTAATGGTCACAACCCTTGCCTGGGTCATGGGACATCTGACTTCTATTCATAGGTATTTCAGTGACCTTCTGGGTGGCCCTGGATGTATCGCTTTTTTCCTCTCTGGGAAAACTGCTGCAACAATAAAATAGTTCTGATAACTCCTTTGCTCAGGACTCTCAAATCTGCTGCTGAGAACTGCCATAAACTCTTACTCCACTACGGAAAACCTGCTTTGCTTTTGGTCTTGAGGCAGAGAGTATAAATAGTGGTAAGAGGTTATTTTTGTATCTCCTGAAATTAGGAGGTTCTCTGTAACAGTGGCAGACATTGAGTGATGTGTAGGTCATTCTTTGGCAGCAGCACCACACACTTCTCTTCATGGCTACTAGCCCTTTAAAGATACTTTACAATACTCTGGATGCAAGCAGAGTTTGTTTCTAGATTTCTACAAGTGTTAACTATCCAACAGTAAAGGATTTCTCATTGCAACTTTTCTTTATTTTTTCTTCTCTGGAGTTGTACCAAATTTGTCACTCTAGTATTTATATAATATTGATATTCGCTTTCAAGAAATCTCTTGCCTTATTACTTCAATACATTATTGGGCTGAAAAGAATGGTTTTCTTGAGGCTGATTGTAATTGGCCCTGATTTGTAGGATGCTTACCACTGCTGACCCCACTCAGATTCTTGTGTTTACCTGCCAGCTTTGTGTGACCTGCTGCTTCAGAGGTGCTTTGCTTGTTGCGTGCTGCAGCAGACTTGTCTCTCTCAGCTTTGCTAGACCCATTCTCCAAGGAGGAAAGCTTTTCTGCAGCTGCTCTCTTTGCTTCTAGCTTCCTTTGCCGACAGGTCTTAACAGGCTCTGCTAACATCCGTACTTTTCGTCGAAAGGAGGTAAGGACCTGGATGCTGCCGTTCCTCTTCTTCTCCTCCTGGCCCTCAGTGCTTCCAAACTCATCCACATCAGAGACTTTGTATAATGGGAGCACGTGGAGCTGCTCATCTTCTGGTGTTTGGCCAATTTCACGATTGTCTTCTCTAGTCAGTGTGCAAACCTGTTAGAAAAGTGTAGAGATCTGAAACTCTACCTCTGCATTGTGCCTTGCCCTGACACTGTCAGCTCTGGCATCTGGCGCTCTCTCTGTAAACTGTAAGTTTCTGTGCAATTTTTGCATAATACAACAAGCCTGCAAATGTAATTTCTTCCATTACTTTGTTGGACAGCGTTAAAAGAAACAGAGGGTGTATAGATACCCATTTCTTTTACTTGTGCTGAAATGAACAGTACAGTTAGGGATTACCCTCATGTGAAATAAACTCTGTGATCCATTGTGCCATGGTCAGAGAGCTAAAGCAGTGGAATCTGAGACTTTGTATTCACCTGAAGATTCTTTCACTAGAGAGTGTGCAATATAACACACTGGTGTTGTACTTCACACCCCCTTTACAGTGCAACTGTAATGTTAATAACAAGATTTAGGGGAGTTACTGTTGTCATGCAGCAAGCCTGTTGTATTAGTTCTAGCTGGATCCAGAACAGATACCTAGAACAGGTATTGGGAGGATCTTTGTGGAAAAAGATGCTGATAGGGACATATTCTGCAGCAAAATCATTGCCCCAGCTTTGGGAAGAAAGCTCAGCTGGAAATGTACATTGTACTGGTGGTGATTTACTTGTGAATTAAGTCAGACCTTGGAAACAAGAAAAAATCAGTTTCAATTAAAAAGGCAGATAATCTCTTAGGTCGTAATAAGAGCTGCACTGTGAATCTAGGGATCTGCTTCAAACTACAGCCTTAGGAGTATTCTTTCCTATGTTTAGGTCAACTGTTTTCTCACAGAAATAATCCAATAGACATTGAAAGCCAGCTTGCTTTTCTAGTATCTTCTACAGAACTTCTGCTGTACCTGCCAGAAATCAGAACTGAGGAGATAAAGTACATTGACTTGCAGAATTTCTGCTCATCCAAAGCAGGATTAAAATCATAAAATCCATATTTTCCAAAACACTCTCAGAAAGAAGTTATTTGTTTGTACTTTTATTTCATTAGAAGATATAATCCAAAGTTGTTAGAAAAAGAAGGATTTCAAGAGGATAAATATGAACTGTTTTGTGCCAGGAACACTGAAACAGGCATTTCAGTGCTGCTGGGACCTTCTTTCGATTATCTCCACAGTTCCTCTTTTACCAGGTCTATGTTAAACCTTTCTTTAATACACCGTAACTTTCATTCATTTGAAAGAAAAATGTGTAGGGGGTAGTAAGTTTAGCTCAGTTACTGCCTAATGGGGTTTTTTTTACAGATCTGCATATGCAGCATAAATTTAGAAAGGAGGTAATGAATCGAAGCCAGGAGCTGAGTGCTGGAGTGAGGAGGCTGTTATCCCAGACTTACCAGAGTACTCCCGTTTTGCATATTGTGCAAGTCTCTGTGAGCATGAGCACAGAAGTCAAGGCAGGCAGTGACCCCTGAGAATGGGCGACCTTCCTTCAAACCCAGGCGACACTCGGGGGCTCTGTGTTCGTACTCGATCTGGAGAGACAGGACAGGTTTCACTGGGTGCTCCAGGACACTGAGTGCACAAGGAATGCTCTGCTGGGGCAAAGGGCAGGTCTCCCTAACATCTTGGAGGTGACGACAGACACATCTTGAAAGCAAATAATCTACAGCAATTTGATGGCCGTTTTGTATCCATGCTTCATTCCTTGCTGCTTTGTTCCCTGGTACCTTCAGTCTCTGGTGTGATCGTGAAATTAGTCAATAATACTTTTCTTTGTGTATTACTCCTGATTTTCTGCCAGGGGTTGGTGTTTTTACATGACAAACACAGTGCATGGTTTCCATGACTAGCACTCTGAGACTGATATGTTTGTGTAGACTGGAAGTATACCAAGCTATTAAGGGAAAATGGCTTTAGAAAACTGACTTCAGAATGACTTAATGAAAAATAATAATTTGCTTTTTGATTTGTAATATTTTGGCATGCTAAACATGTATTTCATTAGCTTAAGTACAAATCTAACTCCTGACTAAAAAGAGAGAGAATTCAGTCAAGACAGTACTTTGTACCCATGCAGTCATTATTAAGGAGCTTTACAAAGAACTCATAGTGCAACAACACACCTTACACAAAAAGAATGGATTTTGTAATGGAAGATAAAGCCTTAAAAAAATGATGGTTTCATATTTTATTTCGAAAATTAAAAATGAAACCACATTTATAAATGCTTTGCTGAATTTCCTGAACCTTTCAAGTGAATGCACAGAATATCTACACTTAACGGAACTTAATGGATCCCTTTTTAACTTAGGGTCAAATTAGATGCTTTGCCAAGTCTTCATTCAAAATCACTAAAAATATGTCTAGTTTGCTTACAGACATTTATTTTTCAAATCTGGATTATTTCCTTCCCTGGAATCTGAAAATAAAAGCAAGACAAAACTTGAAAACTGTGTAAACTTCTTTGGAATTAAATGTGAGTGATCTGAAATGTTAGCCAGACTATAATTGTCTGATCAAACTTATGGGTTTTTCTGCTCTCCAAAATGTTCTGTTTGGTTCAGTTGGGAAACAGTCCCTTTCCAGTTCTTGGTTGTAATCCAGAAGTGGTCCAGATTTGGATTAGAATAAATCTGGGAATTTGAAATGTGGTTTCAGTGCTTTTTTTTTTTGTTTGTTTGTTTGTTGGGTTTTTTTGGTTTTTTTTTTGTTTGTTTGTTTTTGTTTTAGAGCCTTTTACAATATCAAACAACTTAGAACTCCATCATCTCTCTTTAAAGCCACTGACAGTAGCTCAAGTACAGTTTCCCCACAAATACAAGGTCTACATGAAATTCCTGAAATAAGCCAAGTTATACACATGCCTTATTACATAAGGTAAAAATTGGAACTTGTAAAAGCATGTATTTTCAACAAATGTTGGGCAGCACCACAGCTTACTTGGAAAAAAGTTCTTAAGTGAATTTTTGTGGGAAAAGAAAAGCAGCCCAAGCAAAGAAACAATTTATTGTTCGCTGCCTCATTTTTCTTTTCTTTCTCTTCCTATTTTCTCTTGCAGAATGTCTCTCAGATATTTGGACAGATAACCATTGCTAGTGGGCACATAGCCACAGTTTTCTCCATACTGAGTCTCCAAACATTATCTGATCAGGTAAGTGAAACTGGGTAAGTCTGCACTGAGTCTGCTTACCCTGTCTAGCTGCTACTAAATATGCAGCAAAGGAGTGAGTTTTGCAGCAGATAATAATTGACAGTTTTGTCTTAATTTACTGTTTCTTTTAAAGCTGAGAATCTGTCTTGTGCTGGTTGTACAGTGCTGTCAGTAGGAAAGCAGGGTGATATCACAGTTTGCAGTAAATGCTGAAAGTTTGGGGACTGTAAGTTCTGTGAATGCTCCTAACAGTGGTAAACGTGAGCAATGAAAATAAGGTCAACAGTTACACGATTTCAAGTGGTGTGCTGTCAAATTTCGGTGTAACTATCTGAAAGACATTTTGTAATGAAATTTAGATGAGACACAGCCATATTGGGAACCTCATCAGAGCTCTGTACATGTCCGAGAACAACGATCCAGAGAAAACAGGCGCGTACAACATCCCCTCGTGCAAGAAGGCTGGTGCAGGCACTTGTGTGCATACACAGGGCTGAGTGTATTCAAATACAGAACTTCACTTTAAAAGCATGTTTATAAAGGCTGTTTTGGTGAAAACTGAATTCATCTGCTGCTTGAGAGAGCAGAACTGAAACTGTGGCTTCAGGACTTGAGTGCAAACTGTTGCCAATCTCACACCATAATCATGGCAGCTTTGCTGGTTTGGATGGTAATTCATGCTAAATTGAGAAATTTGTATTTTGTAGCTGAAGAGTGAAATAATTTTATTGTGTTGATGTAGCTGAAAAGATTAATTCTATTTAGTGGACCAAATCCTGTTAGTTTTACTTGTGAGCATTTTAAGTGAAATTGTTCATTTCTATTTGTCTTCATGCTGATATCAAAGAAATGTTGCCACAAAATGTATATAATGGTTTGGTGCAAGGCTGAAGCATTGGGAAGTATGTTAAAAATCAGGTTATTTCCATTACTGCTCATATTCCTTTTTTTGCCCATCATACCTGGTTATTATATGCATCGGGTGCCAGCTTCTTGTAGGTAGGTGCCATCAGGGTTGACAGATTCTGCAAATGGGATTCTAGTTTTTCTTCCTGTTAGAGATGAAACAGGGTTCAATGACACTTCCATACTGTACATCTGGGATCCAGCAAGTTAGGGTCTTTACACAATCATGTTTACACTGACAGTTGTGTAAAGGTATAAACCAGTATCACTGGTGTTTAGACAGTGACTGTTGTGAATCTCCTTTTAATTTCATTGTTCCAAGGCCTTTAAAGGAATGGAGCAGTTACAGCAGTGTAGTGGAAAACCTGCATTAGAACATCTTAGGCTGTACTCTTAATTTGTTTTATATTAAGAAAAAAATCATATTTTTCAACATGAAAATGTTTTAGATCTAAGTGTGATCCTCATTATTTTCCTTTTTGGAGTTGTGGGAAAATAATACTCTTCAGAAAGCTTGAGAGAAATAACATCAGAATGGTCCAAGTAAATATGGCTAATTTAAGGGTTTTGCACATTGCAATGACAACACTTTGACATACTGAAATATTTTTACATGCAGAAATTTAAAAATATTTAAATATTGTAGCCTTCAAAAAGTTCCCAATCCTTAAGCAATGAATGGATGTGTCTAGTAATTGGTGATATGGAAGTGGGAATGACCACTCTTTCTTTTTTCTCTAAATTGTACACTGTCAAAATAAAGTGTTTAAAAAAATAATCTAATAACATACTGCAGAGTTTCCCATCATCTAAGGATGCGAATCCCAAATTCAAAACCTCGCTTGTATGAGACCCTTATCTTTAAGTGCATACAGTTTGGTGGCATACTGGAGTCGTGTACTTGTTTTTAGGAGTTTTTGTATTTAAGGAAGATGTGTAGAGCTGGGAGAAAACAGGTTTCGGAGGGGAATGCATTTGGTGTGTTGAAAGTTTGCGTTCCCTACTACGGGACAATATCCTAGTTTGGTTTGACATGAAATTGTCAAGAAATATCTTGCTGTGACCTCGTGCCTGCTGCCAGAATGTGGAGCTTTTGCATGGCCTGTAGGTTAGCATTTGTTGGTGTATCTTCTGGTTTTTATTGGTGAGGATTCTGTTTGTGCTGCCTATAAACTGTGTCTGTGCTATGGAACCCAGCCCCTGGTCTGGATGCATGCTTTGGCTGCCCCCAACTTTGGGATCAGGACTGGAGGGTAAAACCCTCTTTCCTGTGTAAATCTGGCTTCCACAGGAAGTAAATCCAAGAATGCAAGTTGGAAGAGTGCCCTGGTGTGCTCTGGCCAGGTATCCATCTTAGAAATGTAGGTGGTTTAGGATTGCAGACTGTGATAAAGAAGGCTTTGTGCCACAGCACGGATGGAGGAGAGCTATTCTGTAGTTCTTGGTGTTGTAGAAGAGCAGTGGGCAGGAAAACCTGTATGTTAGTTATGATGATATTCTGAACAGTGTATTGTCAGCACAGGCTGTAGGATGTGGAAGTACCTGTCTCTCTGATTATGAGAGAGTAATGCTTGGATTTGTGTAAGACATCAGAATACAGTGAGACAGTGCACCAGTGTGACAGTGCACAGCTGGCAAGGGACTAAATCTGCTCATCCTTGCCAGAAAGCAGACTGGGCCACTGGAGCTTCACATGATTTGCTGGAGGTGTCCAGGCGTCACTGCAGTCATAACTTCAGGGTATCTTGTGTCCAGGCTAAGGTCAATGTTTATTACTCTGGCTCGTTTTAAACATTTGCCAGTGTGTTATAACCCAGAGCCTGGTCTGGAAGCATTCAGTGGAGCGGGACTGTATGTAGAATGAGTCTTCCTATCCTCTTCTTCCTATTGTCATCTCAGAGTTTCATCATGTTTGTCTGCATTGAACCAGTCTGCTCTGGTTCCCAGTTGCAGTGTTATGTGCCATTAGCTGGTAAACCTTCCATTATGCCACTGGGGAATGCTCAATTGCAGGCCTAATACAGCCAGAATTATTCAGGCCATGCCTTCTCCTCTAATTGTGAAAGCCTGAAAACATGGTTTCAAGTCTCAGGGCTTTTACCAGCTGTCAGAATTTGGGCAGTCGATTCAGCTGGCTCAGTGACTGGAATCAATCAGTTTTGACTGGCAGTTATTTAATTACCCTATATGTACAGCACTCAGGGAGGCCTCAGGCCCTGCTTTCTTATACTGTATCTCTATTTACAGAGTGACAGACAAAAACATTTCTTTGCAAATTAAGCTCATTTCAGAAATGGACACCAACCTCTTTTGGGTCATCCCCCATCAGCTTAAACTTTCTTGGAATCTTGCTTCTGGCAAATTTACAACCGTTGTAGTACATGCTCCAGGAACAACCAAAGGAAAATGAAGCACCACAAGTTTCAGGGTCCAGCCCTTGGCATGCACAAGTCCGTCTAAAAGATAAGAGAACACAGCTGTTAGCAGCAGGCAGGTCCCCCTGTGGTGCTCTGGCAGTGCCATCAGCGTTCTGCCAGTGCTCCAGGGAATCAGTGGTGTGGATAATCTTCCACCAGTAAATAATGAAGAAATGCAAGAGGGAGACATACACATCATAACAGAAGAATTTATCAGAGTGAATAATTTCATGGTTACAGAGCAGGGTCTTTGGGAGTTCTACACTTGTGTGAGAAGCACGGCTTTGCTCTGGTGAGGGTATGTTTGTGTGGTGCCTTGTTAGGTACTGATATTCATAGTGCTTCAGGGGCTTGTGCTGACAGCCCTGCAGGAATGTGGGAGCCCTCTGACAGGGGCTAAGCAATAATTCCTGAAATATGACTCTACCCATGAAGCCAAAGTAACATACAGTGATGGCTGTGGTAATTTTGGTCTAAATGTTCTTGTCTCTCAGAAAGGCATGGGAAAGAGATACAGTGCAATTTCTTTAGATTGAGGCTAGTCTGTGTCAGCTTACACAAGTATGATTTAGCACACCCAGCTTTTATTTTTATGTTGAGGTACCAGCTATCCTGGCCCCTGCTGAGATCTCTTCTTTTAAATATATTGAGATGCTTCACAACTATGAGAAAATGTTTTTCCCTATTTATAAGAGTGTTTACTTTGCATTTTCTACAAAGTTTGTGGGTTTTCAAACCACATCAAATAGCTGGGAAGGTTGTAGATGTCTCAGGGTAGCAGCATGAGTAGAGGTGCTGGGTCTGAAGATGGGCTGCAGGTTTGGTGAGCACAGCCTTTGCTCCACTTACTCTTCGTTCAGGGCGCAGCGCCGGTTGGTGAGCGTGCCGTACTTCCTCAGGGTGTCGGTGAGCTCCGAGTAGAGCCTGTCAGCCAGGCTGGTTGGGATTCCCTCCCAGACCAGGATGAGAATCACGATGACGGCCGTCTCACACGTGTGTCCTGCCCGCTCGCGCACCAAGCAGAGCAGCTTCTCCTCCTGACTGCTTCTGCGGACTACCTGCATGTACAGCAACACACACCCCAGAGCCCCAACACAAATGATGTGAAGAGCAAGAGAGTAGGAAACCTCAGCATTACTCTGTGTGGGGGGAGGTTATTTCTACTTGTATCCTCCTCTTTGCTTCTGGCAGTTCAGTCTGTTCTTCTCACTGTGATATGGCAGGGCTACCCTTTGTGTTTAATGAAGCTGACTCTAAGAGGCTGACTGATGGCATGGAAAGTCATGATGGTGGAAACCAGTTTTGTAAAAATAGCTTCCATGTTCTGATTCAGCAGGATTTCTCTCCTGAATCTGTGTTGCAAGTGTGGCCCAGATTGATTGGCGAGCAAGAGGAAGTGAAGGGCGGTGTCTCCCTGCACAGAGCTGGGTAGTGGACACCTGTCTCAGGGCAGGAAGCATGCAGGTAAAGGCAGGCAGTAAGGAAGGGACTAAATAACTGGACTTAGGAGCTCTCTCCCCTTCCCTTCCAAACTTAAGCAGCTATACTCATAACCAGCCTCACAGTTTTGTGACCTCCTCTTGTTACATACAAACATTATAGTGTTGGGAGGAAAGCAGTAGATATTTTTCAAATAAAACAGTGTCCTTCCAGTAGCATAAGCACTGAGAAGCATTTCCTAAAAAGGGTGCAGTCTGGCATGCATAAAAACTATAGTGTATTAGTTTTTCCTCATGCTGTCTTTCCCCAGCAATCCAAACCACTCAGTAATTTGTTCCAAAGTATGACAGTGTTTGCTAAGAGGGTGTCCTAACACCTCTCTCAGACTGGGAGGGTATTTTAAAGACATCATAGTGGTGCACTTACTAAACTTATTTGTAGGCTAAAATTAAACAGCAATGAAAATGTCAGGTGGTACGAAACTTTAAGCAAACGTGCCCTTCTTCTTAGGTTTTCATACCTTTAAATTAAATTTTATTCTTGGTATTTTCATGCAACAAGTCAATGGAGTGAGAGAAGGGTGGGAGCAGGCTACAGGCACCCCATAATACTGTTGCTGTTGAGATATTTGAAGTTTCCTAGTGTCAGTTAACAGGACATGTCATTGCTGTCAGCTACATGAACCATCATACCAAACTAGATTAATTTGTTTACATCACTTACCCATTTAGCAATTGGACATCCTTGAGAACTTTTGCCTTCTTTCCCAGTGTAGACAACCCTCTCAATCCTTATAGCTTTACCCTTCTGTCCAAATCTTAAACAAAACAAAAATATGTACAGTAAGCAGATTCATGTGGTTCTGTGTGAACACTGAAAAGATGGAGCACATCTGCCAGTCTTATCTTAGAAAAATAAACACTATGAATTACAGGGAAAGATGTGCAATGTGGTTTGTCTTCATGATTTTATTACAGTGGTGGAATGATATATTAAGAGAGGCAAATGTCTTTAATACATCCCAGATGGGCAAAAATTATCAGTATCACATTAATATTAACAAATATTTTAGCCATTTCTTTAGAGCATTTGTTATAGATGACATTTTGAAAGGTGGACTTAAAAAAAAAAGAAGTCTCTTTATTTTGGTGAAGAATTTTATATTTTTAATTTCTAGGTTGAAGTTGTTTCTGTGAAATGTACATAATTAAGTTGTCATGGAACAGCTGGCATGTAACAGTCACTTTATTAATTTTCTGTGCTTGTTTCTGTCTTAGTGTGAATCAGTTAAATCAGGATTAATTTGCTTCATATCTATTTTTTTTTAACTTTATAATCTGCTCATAAATTGTTACTTATTTACTTCTACTTGACTTTTATACTCCAGTTAGGATCACAAGATGCCCTCAGATAACACCATTTGTGTGCCTTTTTGCAGCCAAGGTGGGCAAGCTCAGCTCTTGCTGAAGCATTTAAACAAGGGGATTATGCTCTCAAGGCAGGCTCTAGCTCCATATGCAAGCAGTGCTGTTGCCAGAGCAAGTAGGATCCACTTTCCAAGTGGAGATCGTGGCAAATGCCACGTGAAGGATATCTTGACTCAGTAAAAAGTGCTGGATGTGTTGAGGCATTTCCAGGCATTTCTCTGGGATTGCCCACCTGCTGAGCCGGGGAGCACACCAGGGCTCAGGGGAGGCCGGGGCAGAACCTGCAGTGGCTGCACTGTTACAGACTGAGCCACCCTGGCTGCTCCCCTGCTCCTTGGGCACTGGGCAAACTGCACTTCCATCACCATTTCTGGAATTCTGCCCCTCATTGGTGTTAACTTGCCAAGTGGTGGCGACTAACTAAATCAGTCTCCTTATTCTTTACCTACAGAGTAATTGAGGTATATTCCTGTTCTGCAGCCATTTAGTGATGCCTTAAGGACTTTTGACCCTTTTTCCTCTTGTTTTTGCACTAAAGTATTGGTGACATATTTAAGGGCCGGTACCTGTATTTACACTTTTTTCCTGTAAAGTAAATGAAAAATGCTTATTTTTAGATGTGATCTCATTGTGAAGTTTCAGTGTCACAGGAAATTACACAAACAAAATCAAGTTGTACTACAAATGTTCTGCAGGCGACTGTTAGGTCACTTTTTCCTGCTTAGGCTTGGATATTAGTATTTATTTGTTTCTTTAATTAACCACATTGAAAAAAATATTTTTAAATATTAACATTTTCTATCAGTTCTCTAATCTGAATTGCAGGACAAGTTGTGTGGATGCCTCTATATAAGTATGTTTTACATTACACACTGGAAATTAAATGGACTTCATCCCAATTTTTTTCCACTGTCAGAAAGGAATTTGTGCCTGATGTTTGTCATGCTTGCTTTCAGGCCAAAGCTGATTTGCTTTAAAACTAGAGCAAATCTCACTGAGCATGAAGTAGGAATTGGGAGAAGGAATAGGTAAAATGTCCGTATCTGCTGTGGATTCTGCAAGAAATTAGTTCTGGTACAGCTAAAATATTAATTGTAAGTCCAAATCCTGGCTTCTTTAGCAGTGCTGATACCTTAACAGTCAGCCCATATGCATGGGACGCCAGGTTAAAAAGTGCTTGACTTGTGATTAATATCACCAACTGCACATGTATACTTGAGAGTATCTGTATAGTGAAGGGTTTGGGTTTTTTTCTTAGGGGTACAAAATTAATTAATGAGTTCTGAAGTTCTTCAGTCAGAGAATTTCATAGTTCATACCATACATTGAACACTAGCCATTGTTCAAGTGGCTGCTGCTATACTCTGCTGAACCTGGCTGATTAGTTGCATGTTACCTATGATATCTCATAATTTCCTTCGGCCAATGTGAAATTAAATTAAATTCAGAAAATAAAAGAAAAAAGGTAAGGTCAATATTAAGAATGAAAAATTACTTTCCAAAGTAAAAAAAACAGAAAAAAATATAATTGATATTACAACATGAGTGACTTTCCTCTTTTATTTATTATTTGTAAATACTAAAGAACCAGTTGATGAAAGCTCTGGAGATAACAGATGGTCAAGAATCTCTTCAGAGAGTCAGTGTTCACTCTCCTTTCCCAGAAGGAAGCTGATTTATCGAGTTTACATGCACTCGAGCTACTCCCAAAGCTGAAAATTACTGGGGCAAGCCATGCACAAGAGTCACAGGGAAAGAGGTGCTAAGAAAGAGAAAGCACCTTAGGATTTAATCTGAAGGGTTTAATAGGCTACAAGTGCCCCATGGTTGTGCAGTGATGAGCACAAGTTACAGACCTTGCTAAGAAATGGTGCTCCTTAGCTCAGGCCCAGCACTGCAATAATGCCCACTTGCTTTTGGTTCTGCAACTAGCTGGAGCTTCACTGCTGTTCTGGAGTCCAGATTTTTAAGGTACTAACAAATCAAATTCCCATGTGTCTCTCACTTGAATGAAGAGTTTTTTGTTTGCTTCTTTGTTCAGGGGGGAACTGAATTCCCAGATACCTCTAAAAATGTGGTCATTATTGGCTACAAGTAATGCAGAATTCACAGTGAAGAAGTCACTTTTGTGACAACTTTTAGTTTGTATGTCTTAGGTAGGCTGGTGGGGTTTGTGCTTACACATATTTTTAAGCAGCACATATCATGTATCTTTTCTGTGCCTTTAAAAACTCCTGGTTTGGTTGGCATTGATGTAATAAATACACCACAGGATGCAACATGATGACAGGGATTGTCCATAATCAAGATAAGACTGGGTTTGTGCAATACTCCAAGGCAGAGGAATGTTTTCTCACAACACTACATATTGATTCTTGGGCTGAAATCCCATCCAGCAATTTTGTGGCACTCCTCTAGACATGAATGAATGAGATTTAGACATTTAGTAATTTTGTGAGGGGAAACTAACTCTGAAATTTGGTATTCTACTCTTCATCCTTCTTCTCCGCTGGCATTGTCCTAGCCAGAGGGAATACCAGCTCCATGCCTGCCTTTGCAGGCACTGCCAGCTGCCTTGCTTGGCAGGCTGGTGAGAACTTGTTCCGGCTTGGCTTTGCTGGCATCTGTCTCCCAGGGCACAGCCCGTGCCAGCCAACAGACTATTAGCCCTGTCAAATATTGTGACTCTCTGGTGAATAGCAGGGTGCGTAATGTTGGCAACACTGGAGTAGCTAAGCCTACAAGTAATTACTTGATTTGCAGTTGTTTATTTCTTTATGTGCAAAAGCTGGAAAAATTCTGACATCCACAAAAGGATAAAAGTTAATCTGCTCTGTGCCTTTGCACTAATTACCTTTCTTCCATGATTTCTCTAATAGCTGCCACATTAGGACCGGCTCCTAGATGGGTATAGAAGGGACCTTCATCTTTTTCAATAATTTGCTCTGTTTAAAACAAAATAAAGGTTATTACTTTGAAGCTTAATTCTTTCATGTAAAATGTCACATTGCAAAGCTTACCTCTAGCTTGTTAGAAGACTGCTGTATGGGCCTGGGGTCAGTTTTCAAACACTTATGTCTGGTTATAAGGTATTTGCCCACACAGTTTGTACTAAACATGCAAAGCAATGGCTAATCCTGCAAACAGCCGTGATAGGGACTTTGTGCCTTTCCCCAGCACAAACACTTACTCCACATCTCAGGCTCTACACTGACGTTCAAACTGGCATTTTCCTGTTATCAGCAAGCAATTGTTTCTCCTTCTCCCCCTTCCTCCTCTCCCAGTATATAGAAAGGAGGATAAATGGGATAACACTGGTAAATATTGACATTAGGGAGCTCTATCATACTTGTTTTTTATAGTGCAGGAACTTACAGCTTGAAAAACTGGCCACTAAGGTTACACAGTGAATTCCTGCCACCCACAGAAAGGCTGTGAAAATAAAAAAAAAAAACACACCAAGTTTGCTGAAAAAAGTCATGCCCAAGGACTGGTAAAAACCCTTCTATGCCAAGAATGTGGCCTCAGTTTTCTGTGTGTAGGTAGGACCATATCAGCAGTCACAATACATGCTGTATGTTTGGTTTGATACCAGGAAGCAGGCTCCAGCTGTGTGAAAGAAATGGCCAGGCCCTGCTTGGGTTCAGGAGATGGTGGAGCTCTGCTGGCTGATGTCTGAATCCTGACTTGGTGCTTTCTGCCATGCTAACTTCACAGGCTGGATGGGTGGTGCTGCTCTTGACAGCCAGCCTCTGGAAGCACAATGAAGGCATGGTATAAATATGAACATGTCAGTGGGGAATGGCTTAATTTAATCTTCTTAAGGACAATATTGATAAGAAAGAGCAATAAACCTATAGATTATGCTGTGGCACTGGGTTCTTCAGAGAGAGTTTCATACTCTTGTATTTCCTAGTGTCTGCTAGGATTGAAGAATTAAAATGTAAATGAAGGTTAAGTTCTTAAGTTTGCTTAGTGGTTTCAGTATGAAAAAAGTGAGGATAAGGAAGTAAGTGCCAGAAAGACTTGTGATAACTATATGGAAGAAACAATATAAAAAAACCAAACAAATGACAACCGTGTTTTCAAAAAAAACTACATTTTGAAGGTTGTTTCTTATAAAACAAGGAACAGCAAGAACTCTTGGCTTCCAGAGTTCTTCCTGGGAGCTCAGAAATACACTACTTCCTGTTTTTGTTCTCACTTATCACCTCTGAGACACAGCCCCAACATTCAAAAAGGCAAAAGTTTTGCATTTTGGAGAGCATTGATTCAGCTTTCCTCTTTTATAGTTGATAAAAAATCCTAGTAACTGAAACTGTAACAAGGATTTTTATTTTCTTCTTCTAATTTTTGGTTCTGAACCTTTTGTCTCAGCCTGAATAGTTTATTCAGTAGAGTCTGAAAGTGCCTGTTACACTTGGCATCGTGCGGTGTCAGTACTGTATGAAAGCTTGGGCTAGGGGACTATGCCGGTCACTCTGCTTCCTTCTGCTCTATTTTTCCAGCTCTTGGAGACAGAGTTTGCCATCAAGCAACAACAAGGGTCCCCCCACTGCTTTTTTTGGTGCCGCTTGTGTAGCTTCTATATGAAACTGTGGATCTCCTTAGCCTTACAGGAGACAAATGCCTGAAAAGGAGGAGAAACTCTTGCAACAAGTGAAGAATAATCTAACATCTGTTTTTGCTTAGGCTTTACTAAGGGAAACTTCAACAATTTCACTGTTAGAGCAAAAATAGCAATAAGGCTCTAAAGTTTTGGACTGGGATAATTTTTTTAAAAGCTGTATCTAACCTTGACAAATAAATTAGGTCATAAAGTTATGACCTACTTTTTATCAGTATGTTGTTGTTACATGTCTGCTGCTCAAGGAGAATGGATCTGAGACCATAAGCATTCTGACTGAAAAATCAAATAGGTAATTGCTTTATGAAATAATGAGAAAGGGGCCATGTGTAGGGCTGGTAAGTGGAATAGGCATAAGTGTGTAAAATCCCAGTTTTATAAGTCTTTGCTAATTACTGTTCCTAAACAAAAAACAAACAAAAAAACTTCCAACAAAAACATTCAACTAACCCTGTGATCCCAACTTGAAGGCTCATTTCCTTCCTGTGAACTATTATGTTTTTAGTACATCTAAGCACTTACCAACACAGCTGCAAGATGGGAAATCATACTGGGTTTTGGCAGGTGTGTCCAATAAATTTTTTACAGGCGTATCCAATAACTTGGAAGGTGAGTCTAAAAAATTATTGAGAACAGTTCCAGCTGTTCTTTTGGTCGGGGTTTTCTCAGCAGGCAAGTTTGCTTGCTGATCTAAGATTGGGGTTTGAGTGTCAAAATCTGCAGCACTGGTATTTCGTGATAGGATGGTAATGGGGCCTGCTGTTTCAACCTTCACATGTTTGGGTGATTTGAGAGTAAAAGTCTTATGATCAAACAGTGATTTGACCTGTATCTGTTTTAGCTGCTGCTCCATTGTCTCGATGATGCTCTTTTGTTGCATGTTGTCGCAGCCAAAGTGCTGATTCTCTTGTTTAATTGTTTTTTTCCACATTTTGTTTTCCAGCTGTCCAGCTGATGGGCGCATGCAGACATTAGACTTTATGCCAGCCTCAATTTTAATCGGCTTGCGTGCTGCACTGGGACCAATCTCATTTTTGGGTTGCTGGTATGCTTGTTGCTCCTGTTTTTGCAAAAGATGCCACCGCAGAGCAGCATGCTTTTGAAAATCCTTAGGGGTCTGGGACTGCAAATGACAGCCTCTCTGGTCTTGGGCGTGGGGGGCAGTTTGGCCATGTGGTAAGTACTGCTGAGGGATCTGTGGAGCTTGTTTGCTCGAGAGGTCTTGGTTCAGACTAGCACCATAGCCCTGTGAGGGCTGGAGGGGTGGCAACTGCAGAGCTGAGGCTTGTTGTGTCTGTTGCTCTTGTTCTTGAAAACAATGATTCACATCTTGCTTTGCGGTCAAGTTATTTGAAAAATACTGCACATGCTGCAAGTCCTGCATTTTGTTGGCTCCAAAGCATTCCATATTTGCGGCATTCCCTTTCTTCTCGGAAATCAGGTGCCTGTTGTTTGGGCAAGGGTGCTGGAGACTGGCATTTGCCTTCTGAGTGTAAAGGGGAGCTTTGTTGTTCATGGTCTGTACCTGCTCTAGGCCTAGCTGAGGGTTAGGCAGTGGGAATGCAGCTGATTTAGTGTACTTACTCCCAGTTTGGAAACATTCATCTGCTTTAAGTTGATTGAAGGACGTCCTGTCTAGAGGCTGCTCAGCATTGCTTTGGGGATGGGATACAGCTTGGGGCAGGTCTTTAGTTTTCATTTGTGAAGCCTGCTGCTGGTTTGGGGTTAGCTGTGGACTGCATGGCAGTTGCACGGGATGTGCCTGTTTTTGCAGCATCTGTTGCAAGATGTGTGAATGCTGGAATTGCCCGTTTTCTCCTGGCTGGGGATTCAAGTGCTGCTGTTTCAAGGGGGCCCCTGAAGACTGTTCACCTTGTTGTTGTGATCTTGGCTGGAAATGGAGCTGCTGTGGAGGGTGTTGCTGCACTTGGGACTTGAGAAGGGAATCCACCTTTGTGAGCTGTGTCTGTGGTGAGTGTTTCTGGAATGGCAGCTGCTGGTCAGCTGGGGGATGCGGCTGCAGCTGGGAGCTCTCACTTTTGTACAGTGGAGGAAATTGTTCCTGTTGCATTATCTTTTGGCTCTGGGCCTGTCCTGAAGGCCCCTTTAATGAATCAGGACTTCCAGCATACTGTTTTGTATAGACTGTTTGGGCTGTGCTTGCTTGGTACTGAAGAATTGACCGCAATAATGCTTCGCTGGACTTCTGGGGAGGCTCTCCCTGGCGGAACTGGGTGGAAACCAGTTCTATCCAGGCTGGTTTTGAAAAATGTTTGGCCTGTTGTACAGGCTCTTTCACTTGGTCCTTTTCTTTGTCAGGAGGAGTCTCAGGTTCTCTCTGTCTTGGGAAATGCTGATAGTGTTGTTGCAACTCACCCTCGCTTCTGTGTGCGTGCAGGTTTTGGAGGGGAGATTCTGAAGCCAGCGTCACTCCTTCAGGGCGCTGCGGAATCAAGGCGGCCACAGCAGCTTGCGGGTTGCTTTCACTGACATCTTGTGATGTTTGTGCCTGTTGCAGAAGGCTCTGCTGAGGTTGAAGTTGTTGTTGGCTGAGGCTGGGACTTTCTGACATTGGTCCCTCCTGTTGCCCTTCATTTTTTATCTCCCCAGGAAGAGTTTCATCACATCCGTTGTCATAGGAGTGGTGTCCTTCTTGCACCGCGGCAGACAGTGCACTGTTCATTTCTGGAGCAGGAGCAGTGGAGGAATCTTTGTGAAACGTTGAGTTCTGTGTAAAGAAAGCACCATTATTCTCTGCTTGCTCAGAGTACCTTTCCAGAGCAGTGCTCTGAGCTTGCAGGTTACTGCTGGAACTTAGAGAGAGGTCTTGGTTGGGAATCTGCCCTATGCTTCCATGAATATTACTGTTTCCTACAGGTAACTGGTGAGGATCATAGCCTGGAATCTGTTGCTGTAGCTGTAGATCTGGTTTCTGAAGTGAACAGCTACCTGGTAATACAGGTGTTTTACTGGAGTCTTTTGTGTTGTAGACCTCAGTAACCACTACAGCTGGCACTTGAGGCAGCTCAGAGTTTGAGGTCTGTGGGGAAGTGATCTGCCCTGAGGTATGGGATGAATGCGTTGTCTCATAGGACAACTCATTAGTAGCCTGACTGGTAATGGCATTGATATGAGATGTGTTCTTCTGCATTGCTATGGAAACATGTTCTGGATAATATTGAGACAGTGTTTTCTCCAGGAGTTCACCATGCATGCTTTCCATGGAAGAGGCAGAAACTGTAGCACCATTAGGCATTGGCACTGCCTTGTTCTTAAGTAGTAAGACAATGTCCCTGTTATGGCAATGAGTATTTTCCTGCTCCTGCTCATCCTGAATCAGAAGGTCATGAGGGTTTTCTGAACCAACGCTGTTGTATCTTGTAGATGGTATCAAATCTGAAGTTTCGTTTTCTTGTCTTTTAAAACTCTCGGATTTCTTCTCACTGTAACAATTGGAGACACTTGGTTTTTCACTATTGTCCTCTGGCTCAGCTTTTTCTCCATTTACCTCTTTGTCTTGTTTCACTTTCTTGCTCTCATGAAGTCCATACAGAGAGGGCTCGCTAAAAGTGCGTTTGATCCCACCATTTTGCATATATCTGGAATATACTTTCTTTTCTTGTAAAAGGTCAGGGCTGACAGGATAGTTTGGACTTCCCTTTGGGTGGGGCACTCCAAAGTTGCTTTTATTGAATAGTGGCTTGTGGTCTCCATTTACTTCCACTTCAGACCTCTCTGTTGCTGGACTCCCATTCTGTAGCTTCACTGCAGAAGGCTCTGCCTGGCAAACGTGAGAAGACTGTGGTATTAGAAATGGACTCAATCTATTGCCGTCAACATGGTTGGTTCTGTCCTGTTCCATCTGGCCTGCTCTGAGGCCATCCACAAGGCTACCCTCTGAACGTATCTGAAAGAGAAAAGAAACAGGAGAGAATCTAAGTCAGTTTTAGTTTCCATTGAAGGACAGCCAGTTACTGACAATTCTTGCAGCAGTCAAGCATCCCTTGCCCTGACCAGTTCCCACACACAGCATGAGCCTGCAAGCACACCCAAGGGGTGTTTCACTATTCTAGTGCATCTTGCACCCCCAGGTCTCCCTTTTTCTTAAAGGTTTGGTCTTCAAGATGGAGAGTAAAAATACAGAATAACTTCCTTACCCCCATTTAACACACAAAAAGGTATTTTACCAGAAGAAATCTCTCATAGTGACGCAAAAAGTATTCTCTACTTTTGAATGATTTGCACATACTCCTCTGTCAACACATTTTGCCCTTGGTAAGGCAGAAAGTCATGTTGAAACCATGGTACCCAGACTTGGTGCTAATCCTGTAATTTGATCAAGTGTGCCAAGCCTCTTTTGTCTGACTTGAAGGAGTATTGCAACCAAGTTTCCGATTAGAGGGGAAAACTTTTTTTTTTCTGTCCTCAGCTGTCTGACAGGGTCTTTTAAAACTGGCATTCCTAAAGACCACGCAAGTGGCACAATACACAAGACAAAGCCATTCTTGACTGCTGTCCCCAGGAACTCTTATAGTTCATCAGCAGATTAATAAAGTTGACAGAAATAGAGTGCTTTTTGAAAGGTTTGATGGAAATGCTTTTTTTCAGGTATCAATATCCTTTCAAATTTACATATAGACATCAAGTATGGTTTAAACCTTGCTTTGGGTTTTGAATTGAGCTCTGCAGCTGTGAAGCTAGGATTTTGTTCTTTGTTGGGAAGGGAAATCCCATTTTCTCATATACTCTTTATTTACAAAGAGAAGTTTTTATCTGGGTAAAAGCACTGACAATGTGCAGTGAGCAAATTCCATACAATGACAAGCTAATCCTGTTCACATGTATCTTCCCAGAATTCGCAGACCCAGTTAACATAGATAAAGCCCTTGTTTGACTCTGCTTGTAATTTATTCTTTGTTGGTTTATGGTTCTCAACCAGTCACAAATGACAGAAGGCAGACTGACAGTGAGTCTTACAGATTTGAAGTTGCACAGAGAAAATTTGGATATATGCATGTCTGTTCTGAAGGTTTTATTTTTGGTTTGCATAAAGAAGAATCTGAAGGGTTCTCCATTACCAGGTCAGCAATGCTCGGACTGCAGAGTCAGGAGAAGCATTACTTGTGGCTGGTGTTGCCACTACATAGGAAGAACTAATATACTGAAAAAACTCTCCCATCATAGTTGCTCTGCATATGTATTTATCCTACATTAATATTTTTATGTTATTAAATGTAATTTTAAATGTTATTTAGATGTAATTTACATAGTTTCCAGTGCAGTATTGCCTTACTCAATTCAGTAATATGATTCTACAATGCTTTTATAAGTAATATGAATTCATTAAATACATCGCATCGAATTCTCTCTGCTTGCAGCTCTGATTTCAGTAGCGGGACAATTCAAATGCACATTTTGACCAGCAAACACCTATATGATAACTTGTATTCATTTCCTCCGAATGACGAACTTGTTTTTAGATTTACTTTTGACCTCCTGAAGTTTGTTTTTTTTTTCTTCTTTTACTCAATTTATGTTTTTTTATGACAGAAGTAGAGAAGTTCTCACTGCAAGTAATGATACTTTGAAAAAAGAATTTTTGCAGGGAAAGCTAAGAACAGGGAGGTGGAAAAATATGTTTGTCAGTCTTGTCTGGGTTTTTTTAACATGGTAATGTAGGCTTATTCCCTTC
This sequence comes from Peucedramus taeniatus, assembly GCA_013400575.1. Classification (NCBI taxonomy): domain Eukaryota; kingdom Metazoa; phylum Chordata; class Aves; order Passeriformes; family Fringillidae; genus Peucedramus; species Peucedramus taeniatus. The sequence continues at coordinate 81,207 of WBNO01021847.1, forward strand.
TAGAGATATTTACCACCCTAGCTTTATAGTACCACAAGACATGAGCCTTTGCAGCTTTCCCAGGGAGATGATGTTCCATGCTTAGCAGAAAGCTATGTGAAAAGGATTCCTCTGATGTGTCATTCTAGGCCAGGCAGCAGAACGATGCTCCCAGAGTGTCTCAAAAATAAAATGCCAGACTAATTTGGAAGCCATTCTTTGCCTTCACACCTTTCATTCCTAAAAACTGCAGGTGAACCACAGACATGAGTGTGTAGGCTGCTGTATTTCACAAAAATGAAATGAAATAAAGGGCACCATAGTGATTAACACTGTGCTGTCAAGCTGCTTCTGAATGATTTATTTCTTTAAAAAAAAGTTTCAGTCTGTGCGACTAAGCTCTGAGAAACTTTGTCTGGCCCTCAAGTCTGCCTTGCAGCTTTTTTTCTGGTGTACCCTGTGGGTTGCAACCAAATTCCTTCTGAGAATTCCCAGGCAATCTTTCTTCTCAACTCCTTACTATCTATCAGATAAACTCACCATTTTCTTTAGAAGTGGGGGCTCTCTGATTTCTTTAAACTTAGTTTGCAAACCCCTCAAAGGAGCACATCTGTGGTCAGAAAAGAGTCTTAGGTTCATGCTGTTCTCAAAACCCACAAGGTTATCTTGTGAGATGAATTATTGTTCATGGCATTCTAAAAGATCTCAAGGTATGTTCCCCCAAATTCTGACCACTTTCAGCGTAAAAGGCGCTGGTGTTAGACATTGCAAAGAACATGGGAATCATTTGGTTCTTCAAAATACAAAGTTAATTCATGCATTAAAAGTGCCAGATTTGCATTCTTTGAAATGCATCTAGGATGGGGGTAACTTTGCATTATACTTCTTTCTCTCTCTGTCTACACTCAAGTTATTCACTATCCTCAAGTCACACCTGAATAAAAATCTTCCTCAAGCAACTAAAAATCACAGAAAATGTAATTTGTAATGTAGAACTGGCAAAAAATAAATGGCCTTGATATCTTTATTACTGGTTTTAACTGGGACACCATGAAGTAGTACTCCTACTTTCTTGCATCTTAAAAAGTCTTTGTCATTGTCCTTACAATCATTGTGGGGTGAACTCTCTACCTCTCAAAGTAAATCTACCTTCCCCCAAGAGCAGCAGTTAGTCTTTTTAGTCTTTCCCATAGCTGTATTTTATCCAGACCATTTAGAAGCTCCACATATTTTTCTTCAGCTATAATTCATTAGAAATTCAAGTCACATCATCAGCATCTGTGAAACAATTACTGCATCTAGGACTGACTCTGCAGTCTAATCCATCAGAATTATGACTGGCCTCTTTGAAGATGCCACGATGCATGACTTAAATATAGCACATTACTGTGCAAATGGATCAGCATCTCATCCCACCAATATGCATCAAGTTATAATTCAGACTACCACTGTTTGACTTTTTCAGATGCAATCGATGTAAGTACATTTATTTCTTGCTGCACACAGGGCCCAAACTGGAAACTAGGCACTGAATGAGAGCCTGAGATTTTTTGTTGTTTGTTTTATGGGCAATTTTGGCATATTCCTGCCACCTCTTAACAGTATACTGTGGAAGGTGTTGTTACAAGCAGAACAGACATTTCTGCAGCAACAGAAGTGGTGTCATTTTCTTTCACAGAAAATCTTTCTTTAGTTTTAGCCAGTCCTGGAGGTTCATACCTTATTTTCTACAGCACCTGTATCTGGGGAGTTTGTGAATGCAAAGCAGCTCAGATGAATGAATGAAAAAATACACCCACAGCAGGGGGGTACAGTCTTCTGCAAAATTGGGCAAGATTCCCAGGAGAAAAAGTAGGTGGGGGAATAGCTGTGGTAGAGCACTTGCAGACCTAAAAGGACCAAAAGGTGAGATGTCAGATGGGTTGTTTCTCCTTCTGGGGTTAACTGAGATAGACACTTATCTCCTCAGAGCTTTTTTTTTCCCCAGCAGAAATACACATCCTCAGATTAAAGCCTCAGCTGACTTGTGCTCAACTGACTATCAGTATGAGACTCGGGAAAGCAGAAGTCAGATACTCAGAAGCTTGTTGGTGGCTCACTGGGTTGTTCCTGGGGTGTTGCCACAGCCTCCATCCTGCTGGCACCCTTCTGCCACTTCCAGATGACTAAATTGAGGTCTAAATTGCTCCCAGACAAGAAACCCCTCTAGCACTTTCTTGACAGGAGGTGAATTTGCCCATATGTCTTGCCAAACTCCAGTTTGGTAAGCTGTACTTTCTGCTTGCACTCTCCTGCTCCTGTTGTCTTTGTACAGTAGCTGGCTTTGCTTGTGGCTACGTATCCTTATGTGCTGTTGTGCAGTTGCATCTCTCCTCTAAAGCTCATGCATCTGGCAAAGAGTTCTAAATACTGAACTTCCAACATGTGAAAAAGCTCCTGAAGTTAGGGGTTTGGTTTTTTTCCTCTTTCACTAACAAATGAAAATTCAAGAAGAGCGACAAGTGGTTATTACTTAGGTAAGGGTACTCATGCATGACATTGTCAGAAAGTTCAATTTCTTTCTAAAACCTGAAACCTTCTGGACTTGCATACGTGCAAAATTGTTTCAGATTAACCCTATGACAAAGCTTTCTCTTCTTTAACATTGGAACAAGATGTGTAAGTAATTACAATGATGCTTAACACCAGGATTTGATATTATGGGATGTGATTCCCTGGCCTAGCTAAAGACCAGTTGCTGCAGCTGTGCCCTTGGTTAACACCTGTAAGCAACTGCCTAGAGGAGAAAAGACGTGCAGTGAACTCAGATGGCTAAGGGGTGATGTAACACATCAAAACTCCTTATTAGTGAGACATTTCCATGATTGCTGGGATAAAAAGTTGAACACATGTGGTATAGTTTAAGGATTTCTTATATGTTTTGCATTTAAGGTACTGTAGCTTATACACAGAGAAACAACGTGAGTTTCCACATGGAAACTTAGAGGAGAGGCAGGACCAGGACAGATTCAAGAAAGATTGCATTCATATCCAAGGTGAACTGAAGCTCAAAACCCCACAACATCCCCTAAGGATTTGCTCTGCTCCTTACCAGCAGCACTGCTGTGCTGCCCCACTGCATATGTGATGGCTGAGGAAAACACAGTGATACTTCAGGGTAGATGTAAAGGAGGCCCCAGAAGGACAAGGACACTCTGTTGTTAGCTGAGCTCTATGGCTTACAATAGGGTCCTTTTGCACTGCATTCAACTGTCTCTTCATTTGGATAGCTTATTTATTTAGGGCATTAGAAATGCTTTGGAAAAAACTTGAGTAAGGATACCTTACTTGCCTTGCCTGTCTCTTGAAGTTTTTTAGTTAAAGCTATATTTCTTCCTAAAATATACATATTACTTTCTTGTAGCTTTAAAGAGCAGTTAAGGGGTTAATCTAGAAACTCCTCAATGACACCGTGACTGTATTCTGCAGAAGTCATATTACATGAATATAATTGTCTTCTCTGGCATTTAGATCTACGATAATCTGTGTCAAACAAAAGAAAATGTGGGATGGATAAAATTTGTTACCTAATTTATAGCTAATTTATCCTTAATTTACAGGGAAAATGGTGACTAGCGAATATACATATAAGCAGACATACAGGAATGAAGAGCATGGGATTTGTGACATATGAGGATTAATAATTCATTACATATTCTCCAAGCCAGACGCTTCAAAATTCATGCATTTTTAAAACCAGCTAGTGCTAAATCCCCCTCAATTTACTGACACCAGTTCCTGCATTTCAGTGGTACAATGGTCTAATTGCAAAAGCACTTGAATCAGTTTGATTTTTGACCTTAATACAGAGGGCATGATAGTAAAGCTAAATGGTGATTTCCCCTTGCTTCATTACATAACCATCAACAAGACTGGATACTGCATAATTTCTACCCAGATGTGAAAAATTGTACTATTTTAACAATTACATAAAATGAAGGGAAGTAAAAATTAAATGCATCTACAATATGGGTGGAAAAAACCAATTATGCAAAGGAAATGAATTCAGGATTATAAAATATGAGTAAACAGAAATTATAATGTCACATCACACAGCTCCCCAGTTTCCATGTTTTGTGATTTGTGTTCCATACAAACTTTGTACCTAATTGTACTGTGTAACACTTCTAGCAAAACACCACAGCTCCTAAAGTAGTTGCTTTAAATGCCACCATGGTATGACCAGATTAGAAATGTTTCCCTAAAGGTCAAACTTCAGAACTAGGTTGAATTCAAGAAACAAAAGGACCCTCCCATAGCAATAATCATATAATTCAAGGTGAGGTTGGCATCTATGTCTGTTCTTGCCAGTTATGAGCTCTTTTCTGTAGTTTAGGTTTGGAGTATGGTGGATCCATGTGGTTCATATTGACAGGCCATTCCACAGGGCTGCACTGCTCCCCAGGTTAGCTTGTTTGGTACTCCCTTGGGTGCTGGGATGCCAACATACTCTAAGACCAGTATTACTCAATTTCTTGAGCAGCACCTTAACTATTAGACGTCTTTAACAAATACAGGGAAGCTGAACTAAAGCACCCTTTCATCTTTGCTGTTTTTTTAAGAATTTTTTATCCGATAACTAAAACAGGAAGGCTACGGGAATGGGAGTTACAGCCTTAAATCTCAGGGGTGCTCAAGTAAGTGTGTGTTGAGTGAGATGCTTTTGCATAATGAGAAAATTCTTTGTGAAGTCTGGACCAGCAAAATTATTTCAAATTGTGATCCACACAGGACATAATTCAGTAATTCCGCAGTGCCTGTGAATTAAAAGATGTTGGGGTTGGAAAACAGAACAGTCTCTTTTTCTTCATCTCAGTCAATTATGCTAGGCTAGGTGTGTTGAGCAGTGTTAATCAGGTGCACAACCAGTGCTTTGACCTGTTTTTGATATCTGGAGAAAGGATGTTATTTGAGGGATGATTTTCCTCTCAATACTTCAGCTACTCCATGTGTCAAATGGCAGTGGTGACATAGGCTGCTGATTAAAATCAGCTCCCTGTGAGCAACAGCTGACTTCTCTTGCTGTTCTGGCCAAGCTCTGCAGTGCAGCCTCTTGTGAGCATGCCAGGATAAGCAAGCGTTGGTGGCTGAACCATTCCTCAAGGCACACTTGATGTTATCAACCTGCTGTTTAGGGAGGGTTACCAAGAGGTCACTGTCATCATTATCTTCCAGTTTCTGTGATCTTTATCCATTTGGCTTCAGACGTGGATATAGCACGGATTTCTTGGGTTGATGACTTCCTAGCACCAGTCAAAGGTCAGTTATCCATGATGATTTCATCACAGCTTTTGGCAGAGTGAAAAACCACTGGATGGAGAAAAGAAACACTGGCAAGCTAAAAATTTCAAGGTTTCGTTGTGTTGGGTCAGTAACATTAGAAAATAGACATATGAGCGGAAGAACTGATAGAATAAAGCCTTGTGAGCTGCAGTTGTCCTCAGAAAACCTATTTACAAAGCTCTGGCTTCCATTATCCTTTGAACTTCGAGTAGGAAATCCTGTTGGTCTCACAGTTCTGTTGAAAACAGTTTTTTACAAAATGCAGTTTTCTTAAATTTCTTTTTAAAAGTTGAAGGTCATACTGAGAGGACAGTGGGAAGAATGCAAAGAGAAGGTTGATGGCTGCAAGGTGTACTCTGACTGGTGCTCCTGCATGCCCAGATGGTAAAGCAGGGCTTTCAGCCCCTTCACTGGCCTCACTATGGTAGCCTTTACACCCCTCTACCCATCCTTCCTCTGTTTTTCTCATGGCTCTGCCACACCTAGGCTGGGATGTCATAGCGAACTCAACTTTTGGCTGCTGTGTTTTGAGAAATGAGAGGCAGCCAAAGAGGTAGCTCCCACACTACACAGTGTACACTGTGTGTGTCGATATAGCCAAGGGGCAGGTTCTGGGGATCCCTGCCAGGGGCAGTGAGACATGAGATGCTCTGTGTCCCTGTGAGAGATGCTGCCTGCCCCTGCATGTCCTGCTGGGGCTTCATTTCCACACAGTGGAGCTGGAGGAGTTGAGCCAAAACAAAGGTACTTGTTTTGGAAACACCTTACACGGTTTTAATTGTTGCATGATTTAATTTCAAAATGTGTTTTCATTCTCACTTGTGATTTAGTTTTATTCCTCCCAATTTGTGCCTTTCATGACTTACAAACCAGACCAAATGGGAGGAATAAACTATGTGTTTATGTGCTCATAAACTCATGGGGAAAATAGGTTTGTCAGTGCCCTGTTCCTTGGCTTCCGGACAACACCAGCCAGACCTCTACCAGTCCACTCCAACCTGTTTTCAAAAGTCTCTGATGATGAGGGTTGCATAATAACACACAGTTACATGCAGTAATTAATCTAACTTATTAGAAAGCTTCTACCATTTAAAACATAACCTTAGATCAGCTCATCCCATCTGCCACAGACATGCAAAGCAGGTTTTTTTTCCTTCTGTGCTACGGCTTCTCTCTCCCCATGTAACTGAAGACTGTCATTAATGCTTCCCCCTTAGACAGAATAAACAACCCAGTTCATGACATCCAGTCTCCTCCCTGGGTGGATCTATATCCATACATTTGTTCCCTGACTAAATGCGTGGAGGTCACATAGCAAATCCACAGGCTGTTCTCTGGAGACATTATGCACATGCTACATACACTCTGCTAGATTTTCTCCAAATTCAGATGCTTGATATACAAGCAGCTATAACATGTATCTGCATAATCTTCCAAAAACCTGTATGAATTACCTTGACTTTCCCCTCAGTAACAAAGCAGTTTTATTCCCTTGCTGTATAAATCACACTGAAATCAACAGAATAGGTTTCTTACTCCTAGCAGAGCTTTATAGAAAAGGTTGTTTCCTTAAAATCTTTCAGTGTGCTTTAAGTCTTCAAGTTACTCGCACAAACATCTCTTCTGACTTCCACTGTTGCTGAGGCACCACAGAAGATAAGAATCTAATGCATTTTTAGAGGTCTATGAGAAGATGCTCCCTGGAGCTATGGTTCAAGCTATTCAGCTTTTCTGCATTTGTGTGTGGTCTTCAGGAGCAGTTTTCATGTGGGTTATTGCAATCTACACAGAACAATGGCATGGATTATTGGGCTGAAATGCAGATCTGAGAAAACAGCTATAGTTACCTCTCCAGATGTACCAGAGATGAAAGACAAGCTGGTTTTGATGACCAGAGCCAGCTGACAACCTAAGAACAGTTGAGGTCTAATCCTGATAAAAGCAAAACTCTGGGAGAGAAACAGAACGTGAGCTGATGCTGCCGTACCACAGTTCCAAGCACCATCCCCTTCGGCTTTAGGTTTGAGATGAAGATGTGGGACTGTGTTTTCATTTTGAATACTCAATATACAAGCTTGGGAAGGACTTGGTCATTGATCTTCTTAGATAAAAGGGCTCAGGACCCAAACAAATTGTCAGTCAAAAGATACCAACGAATCATCATGGAAGCGTTTATTGAGGAGTTGCAGCCTAGCTTCTTAAGCCTGGCTTGAAAAACATATTTTCTGTAGTTACCATCTTGGCTACAGTATTTTTCTTCCCTTTCTAATTTTAGTTTTATATTCCTTTCCAAGAGAGTTTTTAGGTTTTTCTTTAGAAGGCTGCTGTTAATCTTGTTCTGAGGATCAAGTGATAGGCTCCAGTTTGTGCTTCCATACAACTGAGGCCATTTCTCAATTGCTTCTTATCTTGTTCTATCTCCACTTACAAAGGATGTGGGTTTTATGTATAGCCATTTAAAACTTCTTAGTATTTAAGCATAAATGGGCAGTATATGGGGAGTTCTATGTATTTTGTGACAAGAAACATTTAAGAAAACTACTAGAGAAAAAAGATTATTACAAGGATACAGGCTTTTTCCTTTCTGTGGAATATCACTTAGGTATTCCAGGGAAACTGGAAACCAGTCTAGATTTTGTGAATGGGTTGATCGCTTAAAAACACAGCTCTAGCATGAAAGTTTCTCCCTTTAACCAAATTAAAAGACTGGATAAAAACTCAGAATTGCTGTGCTGAGAAACAGTTGGGACCCAAGAACGAGCTGGCATTCCTGCTTTTCTTTAATTTCCAGTAATTCAAAGGAACATTGTTTCTCCTGTTTAAATTTTTCCCTTTGTGGCGGGATGCAACATGAAGAGGCAGAAAATTCACTGCTGCCAAGCTAAAAGGAGCCAGGGGAACTGGCAGATTGTGATTTAACTCTCACTAAGACTTTTAGACTCCCACAGCTGACACTTGGAAGAGCGGCATTTGAGCAGTCCTGAAGGGAAGTGCAACACTTCTCTCTCTGTCCTTCCTTTTCAAATATTTTCAAAGCTTTGAAAACAGTCGGCTGTTCTTCATTCTGGCAACTCGCCACTTGCTGCCGGCTCACATCAGTTCATGGTCTTCTGAGGTATCTAGTGGCCTGCATGGATTTGAGAGAGTTTGAAGCTCTAATGAAAGACCTTTGATATTTTGGGATATTTAAGAGACATACAGAAACGGATGAGTTAAAAGAGCTGTTGTCAGCCTCTGCAAAGCCCACTTCATATTCTCAGTCACGAGATACCGTTTCACTAATTGATTATTGTCTGTTCCCAACACAGCCATGCTCTTAGTGCACAAAGAAGCAGTGTGGATGAAAGGCTTACCATTGTAAAGTACACACTCAACTGGATTTAGAAAGCTGGGAACTACAGACAAATCTAAGATATGAGACTACTTTGAATGAAACTCATAAATCATAGCTGAGACTTTTTTCAGTTTAAGTAAACATCTTTCCTACAGACGATGAAAGTTAATGGAAGCCTTTTAAATGCCTCTCTTTAGTCTTCCTAAGAGGACCTAAGCGGGGGAGCTCTCCTCAAAAGGGTCAGGTGACTTTTCATTCTTTAAATCCACACCTCTAGCAATGAAGACTTGATCCCACAAGCCCTGCAGAACTGCTCCTACCTGGCAAGGTTATGTGGAGTGTTTGCCAGGCTAGTCCTTCAGCCAGCAGCCTCATAACTGTGGTGGTCTTGAGCTCAGGAATGCAGGTGTAGGAGAGAACGCCCTGCATTGTGTGCTTGAGTTCCCGTAAACGTGTGCATGTCCTCATACGCCAAATGGATTGCACAGCACAGACCCCGCTTTTCTTGCCGCCACAAACCTATGGTCCCTCTGTCACCCTTGCTCCCCCAAAACACAGCAGGAAGAGAACAGTTTTGGGGGCAAAGCAAGGATGATAGGCAAGGATTAAGCTCTGATTTATGCAACTGGTTTTACTCAGAAGAAATACAGCACAGACTGTGATTGGTAGTGTTACTTCTATACAGCCTCTGGGGGCAATGAACAGCTGCTTTTACTTAAAAAAAAGGCAGGGGGAGTTGGGAGAAGAGACATCTATCAAGATACTCAATGTCTAATGCAGTCAGCTAAGCTAATATGAATGCCACTGTCAAATGCATATAAGGGTACTTTGGTTTGTTAACCTTTGAGGGTCAGTCAGGTTGATTATGAGAAAATGAGCTAATAATTTTACTGTGGGAAGGTTGGGGGACAAAGTTTATCTGCTTATTACACTCCCCAACAAACAAACCTTCCTAACAGTCTGATCTAGCTCACAAAAGCTTTCTGTGGAAACAGTGTTTAATAAATCAGATGTGTGCCTCAGCTTCCCAAACCAAAATTGTCTTTCAAGTCTTTGATAGGTATTGGTGATTAAGCAAATGTTTTGAAAAGTTAGTTGCACCTAAAATTAGAACTGAAAACAAGATGGGAAAAAAAAATATCCTGGAGTACCTGCAGTTAACCTTTAAAAAAGTATGTGGAGGACTAAAGCAAATCAGGTGAATGCTAGAGACAGAACATGTCCCCATACTGCTGTGCATCAACTGTGCAGCATGACAGAGAGAAATTATTTCATGAAGCTGTTTGGACTTTATGTTCAGGGTGCTGATGGCTCCAAGCCCATCCTATTTCCTACATTTTCCCCCTAGCACTTTTAAAGTCCTGTCACTGATAGGCCCCAACAAAACCATGCTCCTCTCTTCAAGCAGAGGGGCCAGCTGAGCATCCAGTGTATACAGGGCATGTATCAGCATCGTCAGCCAGGGCCCCAGTCCCATACTGGAAATTGATGGGGATCCCAGCAGCTTCCAACCTGCCCCTGCCTGGGCTCTCTGCCCCAGCCCTTGTTCCTGGAGCTGTGGAAGCAGAGATGTCTTCAGAGTTGTTAGATGTTTTCTCATACACTGCAATATAACCAGGCACCGCAAAAAGTCTTAGTCTACACTTCAGTTTTTCTGTCATCATTGAAAAAATTATTTCAATTCAATGTCTTGAAAACAGCTGGTACTACTTAATGATCTTTTGGTAACTAAGGCTGATTCCTTTTGTTATGCTCTCTGAAGATTAAATTTTGCTCTGGACTCTATTGCCTGAAGGAGGCTATTGTAAAACAAGATACTCGGAAATCAGCAAAAAGATGTTCGAGCTAAAACAGAACACCAAAACATTTTAACTCTAGTGGTGCTGCTGCCAATGAGTCAGAGAAAAGATCCTGAGATTATGCTAAAACCAGTCTGGTGTTGTGGGCTAATGGCTGAGGGACTGCTTTGTAAAGATGTGCACAGCCTTGTAAATGAGTCAAACCTCCATGATACAGAAGATGCTTCTTTGAAGTTTGGTTTTAAATCCTGACTTGGTCAAATGGGCTATCATGGAAATAACTAGATGCTGGTAAGTACTGCTGTTGCTTTAAATTAAAGGAGGGAAATACAAAGCTCAAGGATTTGCAGTCCCCTTTACAAGAGACACATTGGGAACAGCCTGTGTCTACTGAATACTGAAAAGCTCAATCAGGATTCCAAAGGAAATTGCTATGAAAGATTAAATATGTGGTCAGCAGTAATAACTCTCCTTCTGTTTGTTGTGTCAGATTTTATTTGTGTTGGAGGAAAGATTGGTATACTTCAGATAGCAACAAGGAAGAGAGAGAGAGAGATTTTGAGAGAGATTTTCCATTACAAGGTTAACAAGAGGAAGTGGATGAGGATGAGGGAATGTGCTCCACAGAAGTGCAGGAAGGTGAAGCTGGAGGAAGGCATTGCAGCAGCTAGAAACTGTGGCTAAAGGTTTTGATGACTAAAAACACTGACAGTAGTTTTTAGAGATGAAATTACCAAGGACTGCCAACCAATAGTCTTCAAGTTTCCATTGTTGGGATGCCCCTGCAGCACCTGTGGGAATTGGCCTGTGACCCCTGGAATCGGCACACAACTGTGTGCCGATTCCAGAGGTCACGGCCAAATCGATCTTTGTTGGGTGTTAATTACAGAGGCTTCCCCCTGGATCTGGCTCACTGGGAACCTACTGCAGAATTCGCACTGACTTATTTGAACGTTTAATCTCATGCTTTGCAACTGTGGCACTCATTTCCAAGTAACTGCAATAACTATGATTCAAATCAGCCTTTATAGGAACTGGCCCATGCGACCTTCTGACCCTCCCCATGCAGAGCAGCTCCACAGGCCTTCCCGGTTCTGCCAGCTTGCACTGGAGTACTCTCCTCCCATCTAGCCTGGCACCAGCACACACAGTCGTTTGACCTGAGATCCCACCTGTGGGATTTGTGAAGGCACTTATTTGAGGCTGTCTCTGGAGAGGCCTCCTACTCCCCACAGAGAGTTACTGAATGATGCTGCACGTGACACCACTTCCTTTACGCTCCAGCTGGAACAGGGCAGCAGCCTTTGCCAGTTATTTTGCTCATACGGGTCACAACCACAAATACAGACTAACAGGGAACTGCAGTAACCAGTACATAACAATGCACAAAATGCAGGAGAAACATTTTGTAAGCACTTTGAGCATCATTGTTGCCTCTTTCTGTTAAAGCTACAGGTATGTATTTGTGATACACAGAACCAGGTTAATTAAGGCAAATACTGCCAACATTATCTCTCAGGAGTAGATTTGCACTTCACACATGAAGACATGAACAGTAACTAGTGCATGTTATTCTGAGCATACCTGAGTAACTCTTCCTGAAGGATTCAGGGTGGCCAGACACTGTAAAACAGTGGCCACAGGCCATGAACTGTGTACAGTGTGGCATGGCAAAACATTGAGCACATAGGACAGGATATAGGGTGTTTTTTTCCGACCAAAAGCTCAGGGATGAACTATTCATAGGCGTTGTAAAACAAACAACTAAGCTTTTAAGTTTTAAATGAACTTGCTTGATTTGAAACTTAGTGGGTTTTCAGTAAGCTGAAAAGAGGAGCAGCTGTAACAATCTGTTATTGACTTTTTTTCTCGTGTGTGACCTTACTATCCTTTAGATTTAGTTTTAGGTACAACAACTTACATAACTGCTAAATTATTTGTTACTTTATTAATACTTTCATTTCCGTGGACTACATGGAGAAGAGGACCATAAACTTTTGCATCCACTGCAATGGATGGAAAAACTGCTGTTGACTAAGCCAGATATCAGATTTTTAAACAGAAACATTACAGATTATAGTAACTTAAAGGCGCTACTGTCGATTACAGGAAAAGTAGTGGTGGTATTTTGTATATTGGTCATACCTCACTAACTCCCACAGTGCTCTTCAGTTGTAATATTAAGGGTTTCATGGCTTGAGAATCTTTTTTTGCATTCTTTGCATTTTTTGCTTGAAAGGAAGCTCTTCTGTAAGCCTTCTTTAAAAAATAACAAAAAAAACCCCTTTATTTTTTAACTTTAGTTACTGTATTTCTCATCTTCTCATCTCATTCTAATATACTCTTTTCTTAAAGGGGAAAAATAGATTTATAGTATCTGGATGAAGAAGACAGATGATATTAAGTACCTGATACCTCAAAAGAGCAAAGATCATCAGCTTTCTCTTTCCATGTTATAGTTAGACAGTACATTTGACAAAGTTGGCTGTCAAATAGATCATCTGCTGGGAAGATTTACACAGTTCTCTCATTGTTATCTCTACTCATGACACAAAGCTTAAAGTCAAGTCACCCCAAATGAAAAATGAGAAGTTGCGCTTCTTCATTTAAAATTTTTGGTGATTTTAAATGCACAGAGCAGATGCATTAGTTTCCTGCTCTGCATGATGTTGATCCTGAATGCATATTTAGCATCTGAGCATTTGAGGCAGAGCCCCGAAAAGTCAAAATGACAGCACAAGGCCTTAGATAAGAGGGATATTCCTGAAAGATTCCCCATACCCAGGAAGGTATGTAAATTCATACCCCATCTGACTTTGGTCCATGTTCAGTGTCTGTCTTAAAAGCAGAATTGAAAAATGCTTTGCGGAGGAAAACTGAATCAGTGTTGGATGGGCAGAAATCTTTCTTTCCTCACTTCTACAGTCCTCACAGCTGGTTGCTTTTATTGTCTTCATTTCAACTTTAGATGTATTTGAGAGCTGCTGAGGAAGAAAGAAAATCTAGGAAAATCTTGTGCTTATATTTCTTGTCTCACAGAGAAAATTCTATATTACTTTTTCTTTTATTTCTTCCAGTTGTAAAACAGAGCTAAAATTTTCTTGGCTATCTTTAGGGGTGAAGGAAAGGGATTCTTTCCTAGCTTAAATGGCATTTTAGCAATTCAGAAAAACAAGCTTTTGTCATAATGAAGAACAGTATCATCACCTTGTAGCAGGTGGTACAAGTGGTATAGCAAGATTTTTGGTTTTGCAAGGGTAAACCCTAGTTCTGTAGTTCAGACATAAAATAGGAATCTTTATAGATAGGAGAACGAGTTTCAGAAATGCATAATCCTTGTCACAGTTGACCTTTTCTCTCCTTGAGCTTATGGGTGTTTTCTCAAGAAGTAGAAATTCTTGTTCTTGTTCTTGCTGTGCATGGAGGAGATAAGGACAGTATCACAGAGGGAGGCAGTTGTGTTTTCTTAAAAGGTAAATTACTATTTAAAGAGGGAGGGAAAGAACAGACAGAAACTGGGGGGGATATTTTGCCCAGGGGAAGAAGAAAATATGTAGTATCACAGCTGAGACTAATTACACTGAAAAGACTAAGAAAAGGAAACCGCAACAGTGAAGAGGGGAATCCAAAGCTTGTAGAAGTAAAATGCACCCACCAAGGGTAGAATGGCAGAGATTAGCATTCAGATTTGAAACTGAATTGATTTACTGACTTTCTAGAGAAAGAAAGAGGGGGGAATGGGTTTTTTGATTTGTTCTTGGTTGATTTTTTTAAGTCATCATCTGATTAAATGCTTAGTTAATAGCCAAGAAAACAAAAATCAAAATACAAGAAATCTTCCTGTGCCTTAGTAAAGAAAACTCTCAAGACTCACTAACACAATGATTGAATCCTGTTTTAGGCAGGTAATGACTTGAAATTCCCTGCTGAAAACAAAGGTGGTTCACAATGATGCCTGACAGATGCAGAGGCAATGTGACTGTGAGATGGCACAGTTATTCAGGTTTCAGGGACGACAGGAGTTTATCTAAGGATAAAGGAGGGAGGGATTCCCTGTGCAAGGTCAGTGTAGGGGAGAGATCCAGGGGGAGACCAGCTGTCTGTGCTTACTAACCGCTAATCCAGGAGGATGGCTTTGTTATGCTGCTCCAATATAGAACAGGTTAGACTGAGTGCTGATGAGGTACCAGCCATCTAGGAAATCATTTTCTGTTTCGCTGATTTTGGTTCTCGTTGTTTTGTTTTCCCTTCCCTTTGTATGTAAAACAAGTGTTGAAGGAGTTTCTGAGCAGAGGTTGCTCTGCTCCTCTCGAAGAGTGGCCTTGTGAGCAATAAAGCTCTGCTGGCCCAAGGGCTCGCCAGCACTTCACAAAGGGCCCTGATAGTACATAAATTCAGATCTTCACCAGATAGATAATTTTATGTGCTCTGCAGAAGAATAGGCCTTTGTCAGAAGGAGATGATAGCTGACTTTGTTTGGGAGGGGGAGGGATGATTTTTTTCATTTTCTGTGTATTTCTATTCAGCTGCTGCAGAAACATCCCCATCTGCTTTGAATCTACATTTTAATTCCAAACCCTAACAAGAAATACAGCAAGCTGGCTTGTTCTGCCTGGCAAAGGCACATACATAGCAAAGCATAGCAAACATAGCAAGTTGCTGAGCTGAAAGCTGTTCCAAAATGTAGGAATATAACAAATGTAAAAGCCAAGTTACCTGGCCTTGTGCTCTGTTTAAACATATGATGATGATAATCCAAAATAGATTTAATTTGTCTGTCCTTTAAATGTTGTTTCTTACTCAAGAGTACTATCTGCTCAGTCATAAAAATTTGGTTTAAGGAAATGGGTTTGGGTTTTCATTTCTCTGGTGAAAGCACACAATGGAGCTTTGTCTGCTTTTCCTGCAAGATGAAAGGGTACTAAAACAGGAGGTGCAAATTAAATTGTTGATTACCATCATTTATAGCACCTATATCTGAATTCATGTAGTGTGACATGACTTTTGCTAGTAGCAGTGAATTCTTGCATGGTATATATGGGTGGGTGGGTGTGTGTGTGTGTATGAAAGCTCAAGGGCTTATGTTAGCTTTAGGATCTCCACAGTTAGAGTTTCTGCTTGTCTGTCCTAGTGCATAAAATTTTATCCCTAACTGTCAACAGGTATCAAAAACAGAAGCAGCTGGAGCCAGAGTTGAACAACATTTCTGTTCTGATCTAATACACTTGCAAATAAACCATGTGTAACTCCTGTTATGGACACCCAGCAAAATCTAATCATGATGCAGACCCTAAGTTAATTTCTGTGCCTGTTTCACAAGCTACAACAGGATAGTGAGTGATATACAGACTAACTCACAGGCTGATAAGCAGGACTGCCTCTAAATTGTTCCTGGCTGAAAGGAATCATAGAAATGCAAGTTATTTGTGTGGCACTCTAGAAAGAGTACAATTTAAAGGATTTTTTTTGTGATGGAAAGAAAATGGACAAGCAAAACTGTTCAAGCAAACGTAAGCTGTTGTGAGAAAAAGACAAAAAAGGAGAAGAGGGTTTACTGTGAGCTGAAAGGGAAAAAGAATTGAAAGATGCCCATTCAAATGCTTCGTCTGCCTGCTAATTTTAATTAAGACTCCTCCTTTGTAACTATGCCACAGAGCCTGAGTCTTTAAAAAAAAATTGTCACTAGGCAGATTTCTGAGAGTCTCCTGATTGAATCATCATTTTAATCTCTTCACTGCCACCCCCCTCTCCTGAGCAGAAGCTATCCGCTGCACTGTGTGACAATTAACATGCTGAGAAATGCTACTGCACTCCTCAGGGAGTTTCAGTGATGCAAAACACTGTTCTGCTGTGTGACAAAAACACCAAAACCTTTCAAATATCTCTTTGGTGAAATATCATGGCTTTTTTAAGCCTGGATGCACACCTTGTTTTCAGTGGGGAAAAAATACTCTTCATTAACTTTTTCTTAAGAAAAAGGTATTCCTTTTCTTCAATTCCAGCCCTCCCCAAAATCCTCTCCAAGTCTGGAGAACTTGATAAATACTTTATAAAGAATTACCAACCAGTGACAAAACCTGCTTTCTGGGTTTGTGTGTCTTTGCTCAGTGTACTTTTACTTTCTCAAATCCTTCCTCATCCTTGCCTTACTGCTTCATGTTTAACCTCTCTTCCCTAATAAAGCACTAGAGCAGCTTCTTGCTCTGTGCCTGATGTGGCCCCAGACTGCTCTTCTGCACTGTCTCACTCCAACCCCACAGAAGCCAAGCCAGGTCTATTGAACTGGGTCACTGCTCCCAGTTAGACACCACCCACTGTACCAGTCTCCTCTGCTAGCAACAAAAAAGAGGGGGGTAATAAAAAAGCAAATTAATCCTTTCTGCATCTTCTCTCTGCCACCTTTGTAAGTCACAGATCAATCCAAGCAAGGTCTGCCCACAGGGACATGCTAATTGAGATGCTGTTTGGCAGCAGACTCTGTCCTTGCACAAATGTTCACAAAACGACTAATTAAAAACAAGCCTCTTGCCCTACTTCCTTCCCTTGACAGGCTAACATAGGCATGTTTTTCCTTTCATTATTCTATGGACAACAATAATGAACACACCAAAGAAAGAACACTTTAGGAACAATTTTGTCTGAAGAAAATACAAAGGGTGGTTGTCCCTTTCTTCTCTCACACCCCAATGGCTGCCAGCATTCCTGGGAGGGTACAGTCCAGGAGGAAGTCATCAAGAGGGGGTGTATGGGGAAAGGTGAGTCACTCCAGGCAATTCTTAATTATAGTGAAAAAGGAGGAAATATGCTTAAGTTGAAGAATTCTGTTTCTGTTATTCCAAAAGTATTTTGGGTATTTGAGAGGAGAATAAACAGGAAGGTTAGGTCTCAGTGAGAGTGGGTTCTGCTGCTCAGCTGAATGTTTGTCCTCCCATGGCCTTGCTTGGAAACCAGAAGTAGGCACCAAGTAGGAGTGCAGAGTGCTGCATTACTCCAGAAAGCATACACCATGCCAAATGGCAGAGCTCTTAATTACATCATAGATAATCATAGAGTAATCATGGAAACATGCAAGGAATGTGAGTAACTTTAATTCAGGAAAAATAACTAAGTAGGTTGTGTAATGGGGAAAACCAGCAAATGCAGGAGGAGAACGCAGTGGTGAGGTGACTGCTGCAAACTGGGCAATAGAATGATTTCCACAGTGATCAGAGATCATGAAGTAACAGGCTGGATTTTTATCTGGCTGCTGTGCGTGACTAACATCAGCTCTGTGTGTGCATGAAACACTGAGAACTGCTTTCACTGCTACTCTACTGCATGTGTTCATTGTTGTCTAAACTTGGGAATAACTGCTGTGAAACTTTCAAGCACGTAAGAGTTTTCCTGTAGGCAGAATGGACAAACTCCTAAGGGAGAAACAAGCTGGCACCTTCTGAGGACCTTGATCTCAAGGCTTGGAGCTTTGCTGTGCTGGAAAAAGCTGCATGCGCATCCACGTGCTTTGGAGGCAGCCTCCTCGCTGGGTGTGAGCCAGCTGCTGAGGAAGCAGCTCTCCACGCACAGCCAGACTGCTGGGTGAGTGCCCGCAGTGCACAGGGACACGGAGGGGAAGCCGTGGTTATTCCTGCTGAGGCTACAAAGAGACGGCGGCACGGCACTCAGCAAAACCTGAGTGCGAGACTGAGGAAATGAGTGAAAGATGGGCCAAAATGTGCAGTGGTGTTTAAGCACATAGACGTGCAGATGGACCCATTGTGGGGATTTGCAAACATAAATAGAAACTCTTATGGAAAGACAGAAATACCAGTTTGAGTCTCCAAACATCTGAATGTTGCTGGAGAGATTGTCCTTAGGGCCTGTTTGACCAGAAGTCAGCTATGCAGGTTTGGTGACCACAGAATGCACAGGTCAGATCCTTGTGAATGCAGCTGTTTCGCAGGATACCTGAGCTCTGCTGTGGACTGTTGGACTGCACTCTCCATAGCATGTCTGTGCCATTCAGTTAGCAGTCCCATACGTAGTTTATGGAACTGCTGCTGATCTCCACAAGAGCTTGACAATATGTGGACAGTTGCCAGAATCAGCCTTATGAAGCTGAGTCAAAGTGTTATGAAAAAAAAAAGTGCGGTAGCAATTTACCTTGATACTGGATCTCCCTTGCTAAGCAGGTATATAAAATTAGTACAAGGAAAAGCCAAGCACTACAGGAAGTAGGATTTCTACTTCCATGTGTAAATCCACCTTCTCTTTATGTGAGCTCCAAACCCTCCACACAGAAAGATGAAATAGCCTGATTTGCAGGCACAAAATCGGTCTTTCTCTGAAATAGTTAACTACATTTTTGTTCAGAGTAAGGAAAGGGCAGGAACTGAAAAGAGTGAGTGATCTTTACATGTCAGGTTTTTATTTATGTAAACTACCCAGAACACCTTGACAATCTTGGGGATACACAGAGCTATATATAGAAATATGAATAACTGTATAAGTGAGCATGACCCCGTGTGCAAGCCAGAATACTCCTGAGTGTTTTCAGCCATATGTTTTCCTTCTTCCCTATAGCCTTGCACAGGTTATTCTAAGTCACTTTGTAAGCGCTATGTAAAAGAATTTTTTCTTGCCTTTTATGGTAGTTATTTCAGTATAGTATATATTTCTTATTTTAGCATATATTTTTAATAGCATATATTTCAGCATATATTTTACTATGTAGTCTGAGAGTTCCTCAAAACCTCCCATTTTGTCTTGAAGTTTCCCCTGAATAAACACTTCTGTTAGGATCCTGTAAAGCTGTACCTCTATCCCATTGAAGAAGATTGTTCTGCAGTGAGCAGGTTATACAGAAACTTCATTGCTGAAGTAGAAGTGCTATAACATGAGGATTAGTAGACCAATAACCTCAACAGGCTGAATCCAACTCCAGAATCAGTACATACCTGTCATTATCCTGAGTTACTTACAGAGCTTTTTAGAACTGAATGCAAACCTATGAGGTAATGTCTTTTCCAGGGATTTTGGGTTACTGGTACTTGTGTTCTGAACATGAAGAACACATGCTGTGAACTAATATTTGGTACTCCTGAGCTGAAATGCAAGTGCTAAATTATTCTGGCTGGGGTGGGAACTGTTCCTGATTTGGGATCCATGGCATGCTCTCCAAGCAGGTAGTTTCAGGAGCACCAAGCCTCAGGAGGATTAAGATTACCCTGGGTTTGCTTTTCTTGGGTGACTGAGAGTTTCAGCAGTGAAACTCTCCTGCTTCACAGGAAGCTTTTCACTGGAAGACACTCCCTGCTTGGGATCACAGAGAGAGGTGAAAAGGTAAGAATTAAAACTGACCAGGCCTTTTTGAAGCAACAGACTTACTGCAATTTGACTGGCTAGAGGACAGTACTTTGGATTCACAGCTTTCCTGTCTTTTCTGGAGAGAAGCTTGATAAGTAATGTTTTGGGGAAGGTAAGTCAGAAATAAAGTCCAGAGCAATGCTTCAGAAGGGGATAGGGCAGACAGATGGTAGTTTAGAAAAATTCTGTGCTGTTTTAATTCATGCTAAGTCATGCAACTGCAGGAAATTTGTGCCAGTCAACAAGTTTTCCCAGAGAACATTTCACACACAGTAAAGTGACACACATGTGAAAGGCTGGAGAGCCTCAGAACTAAAAGGGACAGAAAGCTGGGAAAGTGCTAGAAGTCCCTTCCTAATTTTTAATTTGGGAAGGGAACTGTTTTGGAAACAGTTGAAGATAGTTGCAAAGTCTCATTGCAGGAACTGAAGAGAGAAGTTTGAAGGATGTGAAGGGAAGCAGGGTAGTTACACAGGCAGAAAATGTGTAGGTGCTTTGGGAGCATGCAGCTGCCAAGAACTGAGTAAGGAGAGTACTGTACATATCCAGATACAAATGCAGACCTTGGTTAGATTATTCAGATGTCTGGCCTTCTTTGGGAAAAACAGCAGTGAGATCAAAGGAAGGATCCTAAAGGAGAGCAAGACGGGATGAGTGAGAATATGAAATGGAGAAGGCTAGATATAAAAAAATAGGTTCTGGATAGTGGAAGAAAAGGCTTACAAAAGCATGTTTTGAAATAAAGCAGTGATATTTTTCAACTTGCAGAAAGTGAACAGAGCAAGCGAGAGGTGAAAAAGAGTTTATAGAGGCAAGCAATGAGATAAGAAATAGGATTTTCTGTTTTCTTTTAAAACTAGTCTAACAAAATTGTGAACTTCAGCTTTCTGTGAATGACAGTTGTTATTCTTTCTTTCTAAAAGCTAGTGTGGTGTGACCAAGTGGTAACAGTGATGGACATGATGAGAAAAAGGTCTCTGGTTTGGCAAAAATACAGGAGGATGAATTTACCCATCTAGTTAGTTCACAAGATGTGCTGTGAACGCCCCATTCAAAATGATCAAATGGTTTATACGATATCTTTTCTGCGGCACGTGGAACCAAATCTGTGTCCTGGAGTAAGGTCACTACACTGTCAGCCGGGTGACAAACCTAGTGTGAGCACTGACTCATGATTGCAGGCCACGGGCCTCAGGCCAGGGGATGTCGAGCGTGCCACTGAGGTGACGCGCGCACTCCCGGCGGAAGGCTTCCAGTCCATCGGCACGCCGCCATGCCATCCCCGCCATGCCAATTCGTGGAAAGGCAGCCAGCCTGCCTCCAAAGGGAGTGTGACTTGTCTGCCTGTCCAGATGGATGTGGCGTTGTGCTGGCAGCAGTGAAAACCTGGCAGAGAGGAAGGGAGTCTGTTGGGTATCCACTCACTGTTTGTGACAAGCTTTGTACAGAGACTGAACACTTGCCGAGAATGCCCTGTTAACTTTGCCCAAAAATACCTGGTATTTTGCAAGAAATAGTGGAGGGCAGGTGTTGCACTGCGGTGAGTCAGGGTAGCTACCCTGATTTCAGCAGTCATACTGGTTGAGTTTTGGCTCAAGGTCTGAGCAATGGCATTACACAGTGAGGCTTTACTGCACTCCTGTAAAAGGGTACCATTCCAGATATTCCTGGTATAACCCAGATGTCAGCCTGCCCCTCAAGTGTTCCTGTTAAGATATGTTGCTATTGAGAATTTATTTGGGGTTTTTGCATCAGTTTGAAAGGTAGCAATCTCCTTGCTGCAGCTTAATGCTTCTGACAATGCCATGACAACTGTACCACACGGTGCCTGCCAGGTTCAAGCAAGGACATAGTGGAGCACACGTCAGCAGTGAAGCTGCAAATGAGGTAATGTGTTATCAGCAGACAGGTCAAGGCTCTGTGTATCAACTCCTGGAGCACAGAGTGACTAAAAATAGCTTTCTATTACGAGTACCCATTTCCCAAAGAAGGAAATGCCCTTGATTAACACCTTCCATCCCAAACAAACCAGGAATGACTTAATGTAGTTCCTGTACCCCTTTACATCCTGGTGGTCTAGCTGGATGCCTGGCTCAAGTGCTCTGCTTTCACCTCCAGAAGGTGACCATAAGTCAAGAGTAATATAAAGACCTGAGCAATCCCAGCCACAACCCCATCACCTGACTGTCACCAAGGATAGTATTACAGTTACGCAGCAGCCTCTCTCCGTCAGGAATGTGAGTGTCTGCAGCAAGTGTGGAGATGAACTACTCCTCATGGCTTTTGAGGTACACATCATCAGGTCAGGATCTAGACTACTAAATTACCTCACACGTCAACTTCCCACTTGGGTCTGAACTGTGAACAGAGAAGCCTTTGGTTTTTGTTGTGAAACCAGACTTTATACCCATACAAAGGCACCAGAAAGATCCCAGGGAAATATTTCTATTATTTAAAAAAAATTAGTATTCATCTGTAGCTTCTAGAGTGCCCTAAGAAGTTTATTTTATCCACTAAACTGTAGTGGGTATTTTGGTCCTTGCAATGTATGAAGAAGTCTATAGCACGACATTTCAGTGTGAAGGGTGTGAGTTTGTTCTCCCTAACAGTGTGGAGCAGCATGGACTTGAGGCAAGGGTAGAAGTGAGTGAAGTCCAGCTTATTATTAATATTGGAGGACAAAAAAAGAATCAAGCTTAGATACTCTAATTGTGGTTTTGCATCTTTATAAAAACTGTTTATTTGATTTCAGTAGGTTGTTTCACTACCTTGTCCATCAGCTCTGATGCTTTCACTCTGGCCAAGCAATTTCTATTTCCTCCTTTCCTCCTAATTATACTTTTCCATATATTTACATTAGTAAGTCATGGAGTATGCTGATCCTGTCTAATGAGAGTGACAGGCTTACAACTGTGCCACTACAGGCCAATGCAGTCTTCTCCTGAAGACATTACTGCTTTGAGAACATGCAATAGAGGGCAAAAATGAAAAAGCAAAAGCATTTTGAAAAGGCACCTACTAACAAACAAGCATGGTAGATAATTCATGGCACATCTTCTAGTGACCAAAACCACAGGTGTTTTAGTAACACACACAAGCAAGGAGCTTAAGCAGGTCCATTGGATCAGGCAGGCCAAACTCCTCTGCATTTCCATTATCTGATTCAGATAATAAGCTTCAGGATTGGGCTTTCTTTTTTTTTTTTTTTCTTCCTGACTACACACAGTGCAGTGAATATAAAAAGGACAATTAAGCACCACTGCTGAGCATGTCTCTTCTTCCCGTGTTGCACATCCTGGCAACAAATCAATTTTGTCCTTTGCTGCAAGACTTTCTCTCTGCTGCCTCAAAATTACTCTCCCAGAATCCTCTAGTGCAACTTTTTTTCCCCCTTCACAGTTCATTCTGCCAGTTGCCACTTCAGTAAAAAGCATATAGTAAGCAATAACTTTGTGTTTTCCATTCTCTCTAAAGGTTAACTATAGGTGAATGTTTTATTCTTTATAGCAAGTAATTGACATGCATGAGCCAACTTTGTGTTCAGAACATAATTTGTATTCTTGAGAGATCTGTGCTTGTTCTTGTTCATATTGCTTCTTCCCTGCAGGGATCTGGGAGGGGGAAGAGGAGGAGAAGCTTTTAAAGTTTGGCTCACAAAAGTTACAGAGAAAGATCTAGGCTTTCAGCTCCATCAGATAAATGCTAATGTAACTGCACCGTGTACAGTACAGTGGCACATACTGATAGGAAAAGAACAGAGTAAATAAGGGGGAGGGAGAAGGGGAGAAGTCAGCAGGAAAAAACTCCAGAATACTCAAGTGTTCAGGCAAGCTTGCTGCTAAAATATAAATCATCAGGAACTTTGATCCCAAAGGTTGGTGAGCTCATTAGAAATACAATTCAGGTAAGAATTTAATGAAAGCTTTTCTAACGAAAAGTTGATGTAGTTCTTCATAGCCACATGGGCACTTGGTCAGCATTTGTTTAATTAAACTTAAAGATATGATCCCAAGATCACTGAAATTAGATTTGTTTCACTCCAGTGAGTTTAGAATGAAGTACAAAAAAGCACCATTTTAATGGGGGTGTGGCAGGGACTTCCACAGAGCGTACTTTTTTCTTTTTTTTTAATAAATCAAGAGTCTTCTCATGTGGTTACATCTTCTTGTGAGAAGGTCTTTTTAGAATTTTGGTTTAAAAAGAGTGTCAGCACATATGCAACCCCTGTAATTCAGAACACAGTTTGCGGGTTGTGGTCTCCTCGGTCAGGCTGATAGGTGTGGTGGGTACAGCTGTGTAATCCTTATGATGCTGGCATCTGTCAGCTGCCACTTTAATTTAACCACACAATAGTGATTTTTATATTTTGTAGCAAGGATCTTCATCCCCCTTCCAAAAGTTTTTTTCAAAATTAAACAGACCTAACACCCCCTTTAGCAAACACAGAATATTTTGAAAAGCTAATGTAAAATCACATATAGAGACTTGATATTCACACTTTAACCTATGAGAGTAGCTCCTGCTGACCAGCAGTAGCCCCCTCCCTTAGCTTGTAACATTAAAATTTGTGGTTTTGAAAGAGTGAACGGTGTAGTTTTACTGAAGAAAATATAATTTACAGGCAGAACTGGGACAGGATTATGTATGAGGTGCACGTGATCATGGCCATTTATGAGACTTAGCTAGTGGAGTTTTCACGCTACTTAGGTTACAGTATCCTCTTGTAGCCTGCTCCTTGCAGGTTCCAAGCATTCTCCAGACACAGATACCAGTTGTCTACTAAAAAATACTTTAAATACTAAGGCAACTCAGGCAGACAAAGCCACCTATATTGTACAATAAAAGCCTGAAAGAGCACCGTGAGGTTATTCTTTCCACTCACACTTTATTTCAAACAGGTGTGCAAAGGGAACATATCAGAGAGATTTAAATAGGTTAAGCAGACTGTGAATTTCCATCTACGCTTGGTCTAATTAAAGCTATGAACATACGTGAGACTGAGAATTTTGTTTAGAGTAATCCCTTTTTCAAAACAGTCATATGCCAGGAAATGTTAGAAGCAGAGTTGCTTATTCCCCATGTTCTTGAGCTACTGTGTTTGCCATTTAAATATCAACATTTCTCAACAGCTTTCAGTTTAACCCACAGAGGTTTTCCCACAGTAACTTCTGGCTGACTTGTGAGCTCCTTACTCATACCGGTGATTAGTTAATTCCACAAATGCAATTGGATCACATTTAATTATGACTGCATCAACGTAAAAGGTTTCCAGCCCTTTAGGACTAACTCAGATAGTGCTATGAGATAATCTCCCAGAGGCTGTGATCACCAGACTTTTTTCTGCTTCTGCTTGTGTGAAAAATAAGTCACTGCCACCACAGACAAGTGACAGAATGTTTCTATTGCAAGCCATACTAAGCATGGGTTTGGGGTTTTTTTTGCTATTGTTGTCTTCCTACAAAGAGCTTTCTGCCTCTTCTGACTCATATTCTACCATAAAAACAGAACTTTAGGTCTAGGGTGCAAGGATTTTCCCAATTTTACCATCTCACTAAATATACTTCCAAGCTTTGCACCTCTACCCAGTATTTGCACTTAAAAATAATTAATGCATTATACAGAAAAAACATTTATGTGCTATTTATGTACCACAGGCATGTCTTCATGCATCTGCTGAGCTAGGGGGCATCCTTTTAGACTCTGGAAGGATATAAAATGTCCTTTTGACTCCTCTCACTGATATATGTTTCTTCCCATAGGGTTATAGAGTGAGTTCTTCCATGGATGCATGTAGGTTCTCACATGTGATTTCACTGCAGTCAGTGACATTATTTGTGAGATTATTTAATCACCACTGTGGAAAAGTACTCATGTTGATGCTCTTTTTAATGAAAGGAAAAGGGGAAAAAAGCTTTTCAGTACAGGGACTACAATCCTACATGGAGCAGCAGTCAAAGGCCAGGACTGGAAACAGGTGCTCATGGATCACACAAGTTCTCCTGAGGCTACCAAATGGGTCCAGGGCTAAATCTATATACAGACCATAGGGCTACCCATTCCCCTAGGGCTCCTTTTGTTGGTGTCTGAGGGACAGATTTCCCTCAGCTTTTGCCTGCAAGTTACAAAGCTTTCTTTTTTAAGAGCTGCTATGTAATAACCTAAAATAGGCTGCCCCATCTATCCTGAGTACAGGCGGGCAGAGTTCCTTCATAGTATCTGTCATGCCTAAAAATATTCCTGTTATGAAAATAGAGACAGAGATCTCTGTTTTTGTGTCCTGTGCCTGTGTGTTTAATGTACCTGTAAGTGCACGTGGAGGTAGTCAGAGGGTGAGCTTCGTCAGCCTCAGAGGGTGAATGCTGTATTGAAGAATTATTTAAAACAGTGAGCATCATGATAAGGGCTTGATACCTGTTTCTGAGTATCTGTCTATAGTTCTACTGCTGCACTGTAAACTCATCAAAACCAAAGCAGACAGTATGTAAAGTAGAACAGGGAATACCTCTGACTTCTAGACTTGCTAAACTTGCAAAGCTGTGGGCAGTGCTGTCACAGTAATACTTCACAGGCATGAGGGAAACTAAGAGCAATAAGTGAGATGGGGTATAAAATGGGGATGTTTGGAAGGAAAGAAACTGAAGGACAGAGCAAAATAGGTAAGATGTACCTTGACTGGTGTGTAGAGGATGACAGTGGCCAGGGTCACAGTGACAAGGCAGAAAAGTGAGAGGCGTTTTAGATCACATGTGGTTTTCCTTCTCTGAAAGTTTTAAGTCATAGAAAAAGCCCATAAAGAAATCAGATATGACCATGCAGAAACAGGAACTGATGAAAGTGATGAAAGAATTTAAGTCTTGGGGTAGAGGAAAACCATACTACGACATCGTTTCTCACAGGTTTTTTTTCCCTTTTTGCTTTTAAAATGATGTTCAGCTCCCTAACAGGGGCAAACCCTGCAACTGAACCTGTCCAGTTAAGGTGTTTTAAGGTACAGAGGGAAGCAAAAAACATGCAAGCACAAATACCTGCTGAGTCTAGGAGACTAGAAAGAAACAACAGAAAGGATAAAACAAAGAAAAGGCCTTGGTTGTCTCCAACTCCCTCTGAACCTTGTCCAGGAGAGCACTCTGACTATAGTGTAAGACAGAAGTTTCTGCAGGATGCCCAGATTGTATGAAAGGATGTTTATTTCTCGTAAGTGCTATCTTAACATCCAGTGCTGCTTTGAAACCTTCTTTGCTTCATAGTATGTACAGTTCTCCAACCAATATCTCTGTGTACTCACCCTCTGAGACTGCTGAAAATGATTTCTAAATTCCCTGGAGGAAAGGACACAATCAGATGAGGTGGCACTTTCCTGCTCCGTTCTGCACACAGAACCCATAACCCTTCCAAAAGGACTGCCCATTCAGTGTCCTTGAATGTCCTGATTTAGTTCAAATCATATTCATATATATAATTAACATTTTGAAAGGATTTTGAAAGTCTGTGTCGTAGCCTGTAAAATGCTTTGGCACATGCAGAGGAATTTAGCTATTTTCAAGTTAAAACAGTTTTGGCAAAAGAAACCGGAGGCAGTAATAAAAAGCCCAAATCCTTGAAAGCACATGATGTGTCCTTCCCCATGCATTAGGCTGCAACAAGTGAGTCGATAGGCAACATTAGATATGCAAGGATGAAGTCAACAAAAAGTCCAAGGATTATGAAGTAAATATTAGCTAACTGTTTAGGAGTGTTTTGCATTTTTAAATTTGTTTGTGTTAATGTTTGAGTCCAGCTCGCCTTCTAAAAAAAGATAACTGAAATGATCCGTCTCCTGCCCACAGTCATCTCCTCCATCAATATTTTTGCTTATCTCTTTTTGCATGTTTCATGTTGTTTCAAGCAGCTCTTTAGCAAGCCACAAAAATGTTAGCTATCCAGCTAGATTTAAGTGGACTCCAGCTGAAGTAAATACTCCAGGCACATTATCTCTCTTTTCCATTTCTTGGTTAGTATTCTTTGGGCCTGCTACATGTAGATCAGGAGTCTTTAAAATGTTTAGTGAGGGAACCATGCATTACAGTAACTCTTGCTTTCACAGTGCTGTGTTTCTATAGTAACCACCTTATTAAAGCACTGCAGCCATCTGTTTTAAATACTAACTTCACAAGACCATCAGAACTAGCTTAAAACAATATCACATGTTCATTAAATATTAAAACTAGAAACAAAAGGAAAGAACTAAAGGAGAGAGCTTTTTCCTGTTCCTTCAATCTAATCTTTGAAAAAAACCCAACACTTGTTTGCTCTTTCTAGATAATTTAACAGTTTGTGCCACTGCTTTACAAAGAACTGTGGAAGAGGCCACACTTGCTGCTGGTGACATAAACTACAACTTTCTAGGATGTTGCAAAAATGAAAAATGAAGAAAATAGCTTCTTGGGGTAGGCAGACAGTCTGTACATGTTCCTGATGAGATTTTCTGGGCCCTGTTTTTGCAGCAGTACTCTCAGGCATACTGTGGTGAAGTCTTTAGAGGAAGGAGCACATGGGGAAATAGCCAGCAGCAGCTGAGAAGTGCCACACTGAAGCAAACAACTGTCTGCTTTTATCATGGTCTGCTAAAGGGCAAATGCCTCAGAGAAATGTATAATTACTCAGTAATATTCAGCCAACCTCCAGCTGATAGCCAAAACCATGAGACTTAAACCTCCTATAGACTGTATCCTTAAGAAGCAGAAGCCTAGACATGGTCCTAATTCACAGAAATGTCTGCTACTTACAAAGGAACCTGCTTAAGTGACAGGCTGTGATGGCAAGCTCTTTAGATTAAGCACACCCACTGTCTTTGTTTCCTTTCAGCAATTTTAAATATGTTGGCTGCTACCTTCTTTAAATACTGTCTTTCTTCAAATTGTGCTAGAGAGCCAAAGGTAGCTCCTCAGGGCCCTTCTCTGTCTTCAGTGTATGTTATATAGCTCTCACTCCAGAGTTATTTTCGCTGTGCTTTACTTCCTGCTCCCTCATTCTGTGCCTGTTTTGAGGCCCTGATCCAGCACAAGCTGTTGTATTTGGAGTCAGAATACATGGGAACACTCATAATTTGCAAATTTCATCTGAAAATGCCACTGGAACAAGAAAGAGGAGGAGAAGTCAGATCTTCCCATGGTCAAACCATACACTTCTGGCATTAAAGCTGAAGGGAAATATTTTTTAGTGTTTTGCATTCTCTAAAACGTTTCTGTCTTCATTCACTACAGCTTAACAAAGCCATACATACTGCTAAGATTAAGTACTCTGTTGCATCTGTTTTTCCCACTTCTCTTTACTGCCACATTGAGCAAGTGCCTACACTTAAGCACTTAATCTGTTTGTTGTACTGTCCAGATCTTCTTCCACGGCAGAGAACTCTTTGCATTATGCAAAGAAAAGCAACAGTGTGCCCAGATAACATGGGCATAGTCCTTGGCCAAGAAATGCACATTCTAATGGATCACCAGACCCTCACAAAAATGTGTAATTACTTAAGATCCCCCTACTATGCAGTTCCTCCTCCTTGATGACACCAACTTCTCTGTTTCACACACCAGCTTTTTTTCTGAAGTTCTTAGGGTGTTTCTTGTCTTGGTAGCCTTAGGGCAATGTCTGAAGGCAGGAACAATCATGAGCAAAAACACTGAATGAGGAACAGGAGTTCCTGGAGTTAGAGTGAACATCAAGCGGAGCAGTTATGTCAACATTTTTGAGAAAAAAAAGACAATTTTTGCACAGGCTCTTTTTTGTGGCTTTGTCAGACACTAAGTTACTTTTCTTCTTAAGCCTTGGCAGGGCTTCAACTGGAATGCTTTATCTGTTCAAAAGGCAAAATTATTCATTAAAATAAGAAGCCTTGGAAGGGTACAGAATCTCTATTAGCAGAGGTCTTCTAGAGCGGATTATCCACCTATTTAACAAAACTGTCAGGTTTATGATTTGGCTGACTTGGGAAATAAACATGGAACAAATGGTCTCTTCCTTGACTATTTCATACAACTTTTAGGGACAGCTTGTCCATCTTTCTTACTGCTGTGCACTGCTACAGGGAAAGGCTGTTTAGTATGTCCTGATGAGAATTTTCCTGGATAAGGGTGCAAGCAAGTTTGAGTAGGAGTTCACAAAGGAAAGATACTGGCCACTCTTTCCCTTAAAATTAAAATAATCCAAATTGTCCACATCAAAACTTTACACTGAAGCATGACATTCTTTTGCATGGAGTTTCATGGAAATTGCCATTCTTGAGACAACCATACTCCACATTTGTGGACCGGCAGCAAGGATAAAAAATCAGGGGAAAAAAAAAAAAAAGGCTGCCAGGATATTGAAACATGAGTAGAAGAGAAGGTCTGATTTTGCTGCTTCTGGTGTATCTCTGTTGAATTAATGAATCAGGGTTTCTGCATCTTGGCTGTTAAATATATGCAGCTGTTTTCTTTCATTGATATATAACTTGACTACTAGAAATAGGGCTTTTGCCATATTTTGAAGCTTTGGAGGTTGGCCATGGCCAAAGTCAGGCTGGTGGGCAAAGCACAGTAGTGTTTCTCGTAGGACTGAAAGACACAGGAAGAAACTTCAGCACCCCACTGGTTTAATCCTGTGAATATGAAGAAGAGCCATTGCTGGTATGGCTCAGCCATATTTTATTTTTTAAACTCACCCTATAAGGGGGGATTTTCTTGCTTTCCTAAGAACATCTCCAGGCACTTTTCCCCAGTACCATAAAAAATCTGAAATGCTCCTTGTTTCTTTCATTGTTTTTGATCTCTTATTCACATATTATAGTTCTTGTGACTCTTGAATTTACAGGACCTGTTATGTTTTTGAGTAGAATGATGGGAAATATTTTCTGCCGGTGGTTTATACTGAACATGTATTTAGGGGGCCCATTGCATGTTCCTACCTTGCCTTTGAGTGCTTTGTGCAGTTGTTAGTGTAACTTAATGTACTGTCCAGCAGGTGTTCTGTACATTTTATTCTTTGTGCACAAAACCAATAAGCAGTTGGTCTGTCAAGGAACCATCTTCTGCTGAGAAAACAATGAGTAAGAGAGACAGAGGAACAATTTGACCCATCTGTCTACCTCCTAGGTCAGGAAGTCCTCTCACTGCCTCATTCAGTGCTTCAACTTTTGGAGCACAATTGATGTGCAATTCAGATCCTATCCAAGATTCCCAACTCCAAGAGACATTAATACAAAACCCTCAGGTAAATACCAGAAGTGTTGTTTCATCTCTTCTCCTCTTCCCCTGCTTTTTTGGTAGATTGGCTTTTCAGAGGGGTGAGGAAAGAGGAACATTGACTGAAAAATATGAACTGTTGTGAATAATCTCTTTCTCTCTCCCACACACCTAGGTGGCAGAGAGAGCTGTGGCTGGGAATAGTTGTTTATTATGCCAAGGGATTTTCTTCCCCAAACTGTGCACTGTCATGACTGTAGATCAATCCATCTAAGTATAAGAAAAATCAAAAGTCCTAAGTCTGTTCTCTGGGAGTTGATTAAAACTCTTTAGCAAGACTTGTACCCTTGCATCTGAAGACATAATTAAACTTTAGGTGTGCCTTTTGCTGAACTTGTTAAACAAGATTTCCACTGCTTTTTAACCTAGAGGACAAACCCATGACAGAGTCTGTATTTATTTTGAGATACTCATCTTAACTGACACAATGGCAGTATTCACCCTGTAGTATACAATGGTAATCTTACACTGTTCCCTTACTTCCTGCCCCCAGCAAAAAGCATTGAATAAAATAAATTTCATCATAAGCAGCACTTCTTCTCTTATATTCTCTTCATTGGGTGACTAGAAGAAGCTCTTCATATAGTGTAAGAAAATATTATAAACAATAAGAACATTCTCTGAGTAAGAGATTCACCAGACAGAATTTGTGTATCTGTATAGTCATTACACTGGTTAAGTTAAATGTCCTGGTAAAGCCCACAGACATCATAAATACTAATAATCCAGTCCTTGTAAACCTCAGTACTTTCTGATCCAGAACAATTTAAAAAGGGCTTTAGGGTTTCTGAAGAAAGACTCCAGAGGATGTACAACGATGTACCCAAGAGGAAAGCTATATACATAAAGGGATGATTTTACACTAAGGCTCTAATTCACCATTCTCTCACTCTGCCCATACTTGTACAGTTTCACAGTAAGGTGGATTTGCTTTCCTCAGGCAGGAGAAATGCTACAAAGAGCTCTTAAAATAGGAACACAACAGTGACCTATTTTCAGTACTTCCATTCTTATTTCTAGGTCTATTATATACAGTGTAATGAACATTGTAATGAACATTCAGCAGTGAAGACATCAATAACTGACAAAGTACATTTGCTCACATTCTAAATACAAGATTAAAAATAGTTAAGAGACTGGACAAAACTGGCAATGGGTCAGGGGCTGACCTGCAGAGCAGTTCCCCAGCTCAGGTTAGAGCTATCAGAGACCACATGAAATGAGCTAGTGACAAAGTCAGAGTGAACACGTGTCACCCTCTCTTGTTTCATTTTGTTTACGTAGCAAAGAAATTTTGCAGGAATTTTGACAACTGTAATGTAGAGCTGCCATGGGTGCAGTTGGAAAAGATGACATTTATACTTAGAAAAGTTTTATTCAGTAGTGCTTTTGAACTGTATTGAAGAAGAGGCATGGAGAAGCTCATAGTGTGTCTTTCATACAGGCTTTATCATTATGATATTTACAAACACTGGGATGTATTACAGTAGAACTACCATCTTTTTACCTTCTCATCTGCTTCTGAAAAGTCAAACTTTCTATTTGGGAGGAGGAAAATATTTTTTTCATCATTTAGGAGGCTTTTGCAAAGCTGAGATTAAATTCTTCAATTCCAAAAGTGAAAACTGGAAGTGATTTTTAACAAGGATGCGTTATTTTTGCTCATTTAGCGGCCTTTTCAAGAAAACTCTGATTATCTTAAGCCATCACTCACAGTTATAGTACCTGTCTTCCTCCACATACGTGTATTTCTGAGACAACTTCAAGAATGCTAGAATCAGTCAAAAACTAATTGTTGGATCGTGTACTCCACTCTACTATAAACTGCTAATTTCTAGAAAGCAAACTGCTTTGGAGCACTTTGGCATACAATACAAACTTCTTTCAAGAGCTTCAATGATGATAAAGGAATGCTTTCTTTTTTTCAGTAGATGTGTACTGTAAAAAATATACATATGAAGCTAGAACATGGACATTTGACAGTTG
The DNA here is from genome assembly GCA_013400575.1 of Peucedramus taeniatus. NCBI lineage: Eukaryota > Metazoa > Chordata > Aves > Passeriformes > Fringillidae > Peucedramus > Peucedramus taeniatus. The sequence continues at coordinate 114,227 of WBNO01021847.1, forward strand.
AGCATTCAGTGCTTGTTTTGCTGAAGCAGCATCTCGGCTATGCTTTTTTTTCTTTAAGGTCCATGTCAAAAAAACAAATCAGCCATATAGTGGTATTCACGTTTTGCAGATGGAAGTGTTTCATTTGAAATTACTAAGGCATCTTTTTCCTAAACGGATGGTCACAGCCTGACTACAAAGCATTCATTAGTGCCTGAGTGCAAGTATTAATAAAGGAATAAAAAAAGAACTGTCAATCCGGAACTACATGATCATACAGTGTTCTTTTCTTTTAGCCAAAGTAATCCAGCTTTGCATTTCCTTCCCGTTGTGAAAATCTTATGCGCTGAGTTAGTTCAATGCAGGAACAGACTTAGAGTGCTGAAGAATACAGTCAGTTCTATCCCTGAGTTGCTGAATCACTTACCCGCCGCTCCTGCTAGTTAATAGTAGCTATTTTTAGTTTAGGGTGGAAAACGCTCTCATGGTGGCAATGATACTTCAAAACAGTTTGGGAGCAAAATCATCTGCTTTGAACGTCTCTCAGAGCCTGTGTGGGTACGAGCGCCTCGCTATTCGCTCCCAGCACTGCCAATCTAGGTCAGCCTGGCGCGCGGGATGTGGCATTCGCTGCCTCTTTCATAACTGCCCGTAAGAGTTCTGGGGTCATGTTTGTAAACACTGCTGCCATGTGTGCGTAAGCACGTGGCGAGACACCAGCATGACCTGGAGTGCCAAAGCCAAGAGGTAAAGCTTGGCGCCAGTGTGATGTCACTTAGCCAACCAGCGCCAGCGCCCGGCTGGCGCACACCCCTCGCAGCCCTGGGAGGCTCCACGGCGGGGTGTTTGAAGGGCAAGTGGGAACCTTTTTCCTGTACGTGGCACACGTGGACGTGTGCTAATGTTGATGGTGGCCCCGCAGGTTCATCTGTCAGTGTGAGCAAATGGCAGTTCTTGGCTGAATGTTCTTAAGAAAAATGGAACTCCTTTCTGCCCTAAGTCACTAAAATTGGAGCCCACATGGTCCCCGAACACAATGCAAAACTATGACTCTTAAGGAAAAGAACTGTATAAGGGCACATTGCCAAAGTTTCCAAAATTACTTCAAAGACACATAACAGAGACTTCGTGTCTGTAATAGCTTTTTGCTGGCTTTGCACTGAAGAAATTAAGACCACGTTTCAGGCATTTGAGGAAGTAGCTCCTAAATGATTTCTGTTTATCAGTAGAAGTTGCACGATATGGCCGGTACAAGCAATAGCTACAAGTCTTTAATTTCCTCTTAATGAGAAATAAGCAGATTTAGCCACCCAAACCTATGTTAAGTTTCATCTCACGCTGGCCACACACTTAATATGCTTCAAGGAAAATAAAAACAAAACATATGACAAGGGGAACAGTCTGTGGTCAATGTCCCTCTCCATTATAGGAGCTCTGTTCGAGCGCAGCTGTAAGTCTCATTTGCTTTGACCTTTCCTGGGAGAGCTGAGAATAGGACAAAGAGTTAAAGTGTTACCAGTCTCTGCTGAGTCTGCACTTCTCCGCCAGGCAAGCCAGAGAGGCGGCTGGAAGAGGGTGTGCACACAGCAGAGGGTGAGCGGGAGGGGGTGCGGGGAGGGAGAGTAAAACAAAAGGAGAAAAATAAACTGTGCACACCCTGAAACAAAACAGGGGAACAAGTACAGAAAAAGTGCTCGTCTTTGAAGAACGGGAACTTTTCTGTTTGTTTCCCTCCATGTAGTCTTGTCTTGTTATCTGAACTCAAGGTACGGTAGTTATATGAGTCCTTGAACTCTGAACTGGTGAGGAGAGTAGCAAAAGTAAGTGAATACAATTTTAGTTGAGCAGCTGGAAAGAAACAGGCTTTGTCTTTTTGTGCCTCAGCTATAGGAGGCCATTTAACACTGCAACACACAGCTGTTCAGACCTCTTTCTTACTGTACGTCAGTGGCCCACTAAAACAAAGCAGAACTAAGGCAGTCTTCTCTGAGTGATAATGCAACTCTGGTTTTAAATACTAGCTGCTCTGAATTATTTGTATTTTGTTGAGCCCCATCTCTTAAACCTGGACAAGAAGTGGTCCCTGGTTTGTTACTGGGAAATGAAAAAAATAAAAATGTCCATTCATTTCCACAGGCTTTTTGAGATCCTGCCCTACTGTAAACGTTACCCAATTCCTTAGCAGTGTTTCTGGAAAGCAGAAAAGTACCTTCCTCACTGTTGTGTGTACATCTAGCTAGCGCTCTCCAGTGCTACTACGCTATCGAGCAACGAAGTTTCTATTTTTGACTCACTGTGGATGACCTTGCTCTAAACCCCTAAATATTGCTTAAATGTAAAATGAGCAAACCTGAACAAGTTAGAAGGCTCCGCAGCGCATCACAGCCCTGCCTTCAGCCGCGACTGCTACAAGCAGCCAAGACCGTGAGTGAAAAACAGGAGCTCTCACAAGCTGCAGTGTGGCACCCAGTGGTGCCCGGGGACACCCAAGAGGGTGTTTGTAAACATCATGGCCACGTGCACATGAGCCACGTTGGGCTGGGCTGGCTGAACCTCCAAACTGCTGTGGGGAGAGGAGCAACTGCAGGAGGCGAGTCGAATGCTCTGCTCCATCTTTTTCCAAAGTATTTGCAGTGGTAATAAACATGGCAGGGAAAAATCCATCTGTCCTTCACGGTCAGCTGCATCTGCCAGCATCCAGAGATGCTGCACAAACTAAATTATCTATTGGATTTTATTTCCAAATGCAGTTCATCGTGGATTGTATCACAAGTCCATGAATGTTTTGAAGTTAAATAGGGCGGGCTCTTGGTTAAATGCACTATGTAACCAGGCAGACTGAGCTATGACCCACAGCAAAGGAATTCTCAAAGGCCAGAGACATTAAAGGTTACCATCTCCAATTCAGGTCAAGGAGATGAAGGCAGACTCTTGAACAGAAATCTAAAAATGCTGCTGTGGTTAATGTCAGGTTAACGCAGGTTTGTGGATCCCATCTCCAACTGAGAGATTTTTGACAACAAATTAAAATTGGTTTTATTTTGGTATTTTTCCCTCCTTTGAGCTCTGCTACCAAATGTGATGTAAACAAAAAGGTTTGTGGACCCTGACAAACCTTTAGTTGATAAAACAGATCAAATGGGAATTGTGTGGTAGATTGGAGCTGATGTACATGAATGGCTTGCAGACTGTGGGAAATCTTGCCTGAATGAATAGGAGGATCAAGGGTATTAAAGGGAGTTAACTGGAGTACCTACTTATAGAAATGTCATAACTGTTTCACACGCTGTGATTAACTGACACAACCTACTACTTTTAATTATTGTTATTTTAATTATTTGTTTGGAGGTACATGAGACACCTACAGTGCCAGTAAAATGGAGGTAACATTCTTCCCTGCATCCTTTCTCAATTTGAGAGGAGGGTTTAAACAGTGCCACAAAGCAAAAAGTCATCCTTTTCCCTGAGGACATTTATTTAATTTGCTGAGTTGTTTTGGATAAGCACTGCTGATTTAGAGGTCCGAAAGTTTGTGTAGCAAAACCAGAACATGTTGTCAATCAACAGAAAATGCTACTGAAAACCAAATTCTAAAAAAAAAAAACGTGAAAAGTGTCTAGTTTCTGTTTCTTAAAATTGATACTTCTGTTATCTTAGTAAGCAGAGAAAACGATCAGTAAACTTCAGAATGAGCAGGAAGGAGGGTATCATGGGTAAAGCACTGGGGTTTAGCAGATATGGGTTCAGTTCCCAGCTATACCACAGCTTTCCTGTAGGTCTTCTAGGGTTAAGAAAAAAAAGGCACAGAAATGAATGACTCCAGCAGGGTTTGTACCACATTGCATGATCTCTGTGTGCTTTGGCTCTAAGTTGTTCTTATTAATTTTATACCCTTTCTCTCCTTCTTTGCGTGTTTTGCCTGCTCATTAACATCAGCACCCTGGGGAAAAGGCTGAAGCAGTTCTGCTTAGGAACCCCTCTGACACACACACACACACACACACACACCCCACACACACCACACACACACACACACCAGGCACTAATAGCAGCTTCGCTTTATTTACTGCAAATATTTAGTTTTTTGAAATGGAGCTGCCTGCCTCTGCTGTAAACAAGAGTTACTAACACTCTGGCCCCTTGTGTGCTGCCAGACCCCTTTTCTCTGCCTCTTTTACTGAATTAAATAGTAAGACAGAACAAAAATGGCTTATGTTTGTACAGCCCCAAGCACAGTGGGATTCTGTTTCATGTCTGGGATATGAGGTGCCTCCTAATGTGCAATAATTAATTTCACTCTATCCACTCTCCTTATATTTAGAAGCATCAGAGTTGCCATCCTGAATTGGACTCATGCTCCAGCTTGTCCAACAAAGTATCTCTAACCAGATCATTGTTTCAAGAAAAAGCAGCTATTCTGTTAGTAGCTAGATAGACCCACTCTTCCAGAAGCATAACTTCTTATTCATCAGCTAGAGTCTACATTTTATAGCAAAAGACACATTAACTTGTAGCTGCTTTGAAAAGTTGGGGTTTCTAACTAAAAATTAGGTTTTTAGCTTCTATACCTGTAGTCTCTCCATCTATTTCTTCTCCCTATCCCCACACAAACAAAGCCCCAAAAACTACTTTTCTTTTTTTCTTTTTTCATTACTACTACGTATATGACTGACTAGGTGCCTCACTACTCCAAGTGTCTCTGATATAGCTTGGCAAGACCAAGAAAAATGAATAGGGCATTGTGAAAATGGCAGTTTGCAGGATCACAAGTCAGCTGACATTGGGAAAAAAAAAAGTCACTTATACTTAATGTATTGTCAATTGTACAACATAGACACGGTGGAAAAATAGATAGAAACCTGTATTTTCCTTCCTTCTCACTTCTCAGGCAGTACACAGAGTAATAGAAAGAAAACAGATCAGCACAGTTCTTGGTTTTCTTACTGCTTTCTCACACCTACAGAAGCTTCTCTGCATTAAGGATTACAGGGAAGCAGAAAAGTACAGGTCTAAAGTTAGTTAGGAAACACAAATGTAACATGTAAAGTATGGTAAGCACCACAGAAACAGCAGAGAACTGAAAGGCTGTATTTTTCTGCTTTGTGCGGTTTTCATATTTATGAATATCAAAAATATTTTTCTATTTCTATTTTCTATCTTAAACTATGTTTTTCTATACAGACCTATTTGGTCTGTATTTTCACTTGCTTCTAGGTATGTGATGTGTACATTTGCAACTATCTGTGCATGGAATGGGAAACACACTAGCATACATTTTCCTTCCCACAAAATGTCTACTAGGTACACAAAATGAAAGAAGTGTTAAATCTGACCCTTTCCTGTTGTTCAGTTTTCATGTTTTTGATTTTTAGTGTTGCCATTTAAGTAATACTTCAGAGATGTTTTGTGCAGACAAACTTGAAATTAAATAGAAAAGCAAGCATAGGAGTGCAGAGGGAAGAAAAACGTAGTAACCAGAAAGTATGTTAAAATCTGTAACATGTGCATACACATACTGCCACTGCTCCATATCCCAGGAAGAGGTGAGTCCTATGTATTTGCCAGCTTTTATAAGTTCTCTTTTAGGGACAAATTGTATTTGTTTTATTGAGCTGTACATACACTTGGAGCTTCATGGAAATACCTCACTTCTGTGGTCTTTAGGAAAACGGTAGAAACTCCTGTTTTACTGCAACAATTCCTTTTCCTCATTTTACCATGAGCAGGAGAGTCCAATGCTACTTGCACACAAGAGAAAATATGCAATCATTCTTTTCTCTTTTTTGCTTACATAAGAGCTGAAAGAGTTTTGTGTCCTTTGGCAAGTATAAAAATTTTATAACTTCAAAGAATGTGACTTCAAACACAAGTGAAGTAGCACTGAAAGAACAAACAGATTAAACAAAGATTAAAAAAAGCATCAGGGGCATGAAATGGGGGTGAGTGTTGCATGAACAGTTGTCTTTCATTCGATGGGACAAAACTGGAAAGATACTAAAGGACACAGAAGATGAGGGCAAAACTCTCCTGCCAGAATCAGGCCCAGGGTTAATGTTTACCCTTTGATCTCTCACTTCTAGCGCTAGAAGTGGCAAGAGAAGGAACAGTCAGCACAAACTCAGGAATGCCTTTGTCACGTATTCTCTCACATACTTTACTCTTGCTTGCTACCTTCTGCTACCCAGCAAGTGCAAGAGTAATGGGAACTGTAGGTCAAAAAAAAGGCCAGAAAAAAAAAAGGAAAGGTGGTAAAGAGCTTACTGAAATAGAAGCAGATTCTGCATATGACACAAATCATTTTACCCTGTAAATGAGAAGACACCACTGCAGTGTAATTACAAAATTACAGTGTTGCAATAGACATCAGCGTAAAATGGGAGAAACCAATGTGAACATACAACTGCTAGCAGAAGCCATGTGTATAACAAGATCTGTGATCAGCCTTCCTACTCTATTGCATTACAGTGAATACCATGACTCATCCAGACAAATTCAGAACATGGAAGAGGCATTTGTACCAATTGCTTCCTCACTATGAAGCGAAAACAGATCTTAGGATTCATTTTGTAAAGCAAGTAATGTGCTTTGCACAATATTCTGAGTGCTTCCTGTAAAACTGCCTAAGAAAGTCTGACAATTGTGCATGGGACCGGATAAGGAGTGTCAGAACCTCTGATAATAAGGTTCTACAGCACATGCAGGGCATAAGCTTCAAGTGTCTCTGAAGACCAGAACTGGCCTGACAGGTTTGTTTAGGTCCATAGGCAAGAGCATGAAACACGTGGGTTTGGGTGCTTCTGACCAGCTACAGTGCATTTTCACAGAATCACAAAATTTTTGTCTCTGCAAGGCATTCCCAATAATTTCTCTCCACTCTTTTTTTTTTTTTTTTTTTTTGAGCCACAGATTGGTGGCATTATTCATTTGGTTGGGTAAATGCAGAAATTTCTGCCAAGCTTCTCACAGCTAATGGAGATCCAAAACTTGCCTTGCAGTGGGTATAAGCTTTCGTAACGGCAACACCTCTTTGTGTCAACGTGTCTCATTAAGTAATAAAGACTTTCAGCTATTTGATTTTACTCATAAAGTTAGTGGGATTCACGATTTCTTTCTTGTTCTTTAAAAAAGAGAATTATTCTAGTATCCTAACAGGCAGTGAATCATGCTTAATTAAGGAAAAAATATATAACCATTTACAGTGAGATTCTTATATCGTAAAGAGCTATTTTGCCATAAAAGCTTTTGGGACTTGAATTAATAATGCATTTTTAAAAGGGGAGGAGGGGCACAAAAATAATTTGAAACCTTTGCAACAATTCCCTTAACCCCCATCTCATACTTCGGGTCAGTCTGTTCCAGACAAAGTTGTTAACACAGCCCAGACTGCGCTCAAGCACGGAGGAAAAAAACAACAGTGTTCGACAAAGGATACAGAGGTCTAGAATGCAACACAGATGCAGAAAGCTCAGCCAAAACCCAAACTATGATATGAGTTCTTAAAACTCTGCATTTTTTTATTACTGTCCCCCTCCTCCGCTGTCTGTAAGGACTAGGGACATTCCTAGAACTCTGTCCTCACTGGCTGCGTCAAGGCAGCTGCCGAGGATGCTGGGACACTGTTTGTAAACACTCAAACCACGTGCACGCAACCACATGGAGAGTCATCGTCCTGACCTAAACCTACCCACTTGGTAAGCCGGGGTTTCGCTGCAATGGAGCCAAATCCTTTCCCAACATGTGACTTAGAGTAGCTCGCACCAGGACACTGGAACACAAACTTGGACTGCTGATGCATTATTGGAAAGGAAATTAGGCAGAAGAGTTGTTTAAACTTTAGTCATTGAAATGTGAGTTTAAGGACAGGGTAGCTCATGTAGAGTAAAGAAAGCTGAAGATGTTTTTTATACAGCTGCAAAAATTCAACTTAAACCTGGAAACTTCCCCTCCTCCATGCATACACCCGGTAAAACCAATATTCCCATGCTTGGAAAACATGTGGGATATATTTGAGGTTAGAGGTAATGCTGTAGAACATGTGAAGATTATTTCATGTTGTCTAAATTGCATCATAATATTTAATCAGAGAGTGGCTGGTACTGCCCTGTACCTGGGGAAGACACTTCCAAGGGGTATTTGGTTATTGAGCTATTCCTGGTTATCTTAGCTATCTAAACACTCACCTGCTTACTTCTTTGAAACTGTCTGTTGTGGTTTAAAAACTTTGTACTTGATTAGGCTTAAAATGCTGAATTTTCCTTTCTTGCTGAACTTGAGCATAGAACAAGCCTATTCCTTTCCACACTGCAACAGAAATGCCTCCTGTATTTAACATTTTTATTTTCTTTTAGTAAGAGGAAAAACGCACACACAAGGAATTAGGTCAAATACTGCAAGCCTTTATTTGTCTGTAAGAATAATCCTTCTGGGATTTCTTGCCATATGTATACTACAAGGCAACAACACTTCAACTTGGAATCCCCACCTCCACAGAAAACTTTGCTTTTTAAAAACAGCCTAAATTTTGTTCAGGTTACTAAGATGATTCAGCATTCTAGAAGGTGTTTTACAGAGATGAACAAGCCTGCTTGAAAAGACAGACAGGAATCTAAATCTTTATGTCTTTTATTTGTTAAAGTGTTTTTCAAAGCATGGCAATTGTCTTTAAAGTGACCTCAGATTTAAAATTCTTTACTGTGAAAAACAAATAGAAAACTCTTTCTGATCCACCTATAAGTTAGGACATATTTTTTTCTTCATTTCAAGAACAGTGTGAGATATGTGAGTAAAATTACTTAACTGTTCTTTCTGTTTCTCAGACCTTGTTTTTCTCTACTTTCTTCCTCCCTGCTACATAACGCAAGGCACATTCCCAGTATTTTAATCCAAGCAACCTTTTTGGGTCAGTCATCAGCTGTCCTTGGGATTAGTCCAGCTGATGCTGGAGGGTCAGAATTTTATTCCTTAACCCCACTCTCTCTGCATCCACCCACTGAGCAATTCCTTGGCAAAATGGGTGATTTTCCATATGTAGATATATATACATATGGATTTTTTTTTAAGCAAACTTATCTACCCTAAGGTAAGGCAGAAGTGATTTCTTTTCAATGGGTGACTGAGAGGATGATTACTCAGGGTACTTTCCATTTGTAAGGTTTTATTATCTAGGATTATTGGGACAAGGTATGCAAATTGAACATGTAAGCAGTGATGATAAAGTAGCAACCGGAACTATGGCAACTTGTTAGTAGTTACTTGTTCAGTGTTCAAAAGCATATTTCTGCTGCAGAATGTCACTAAATGAGTAAGAAGGTATTCACTGCCTTATGAAGTAAGGGATGGGAATAATGCTGCAAGTGTGATTGATTCATACAATTCTCTTTTTGGCTTTCAACTATGATGCAGTCATATGCTTTATCTCTGTCAGACTACAGCTTTTTTTTTTTTTAATAATGAATCATAGTACATCCCACTCCATTTCAGAACCAGCACATTGCCGTTCAAAATGATGTCACAACACTTAATGCTGCTGGCTGATTGCCTTAACAGCAATCAGAGAGCTGGACTAAATAAATACTGTATATTATTTGCCAAAATAATTTGTGGTTGTGTTCTCCAGTGCAGTTTCCAAGATAACCACCGACTCCACTTGAAACTTGGCAACTTTGTTCTACCACTTTCAGGCTCCAGTTGTGAAGCTAGCTTACTGATGCTGCTACCATGCAGAGAGCTACTGTGCAGCAGCCCAGTGAGAGAAGTAGAGGGGTCACTCCCTATGACCACCCAAATTTGACAGTTCTTCAGGAATTCAACCTTGACAAATTGTCAGCTTTTTAAAAAGGACCTTACTGGGCTCCTGCCGAAACATGAAATACATCTTCCATTTGGAACTAAATGGAACAAAGGATTTAAAGTCAGTGCTTAGGCACACTCTGATAAAAACACTACTGTCCGTGCAGGTAACTTAGGAGTGAGGCACTCCCTGTAAACCTGACCAGGGTCAGTAACATTAATCCAACCTGACCTTCATGATTTTTCAAGCAGCAGATTTGTTCCAAAATATGATGAGCGTTTTTTTCCCCCTTTTCTTTAGGGCTGTCTGGCTGTTAATATTTAAGGGAACACTGTGGAGGACACAGGCCAGCAGCATCTGAAGTGCCTGGGCAAGAAGGAACAGTCCTATCCAACTTTGGCAGCTGAAACATCCATTTCAGCAGCAACTACAGGTTCTCCCAATTCCACATGCAAAAGCCAAAACATTTACAACTTCCTATTTCTGCTACCCAGTGCAGCACTGGTACTAACAAGAGACCTTTGAAATCTGTCCATCATAATAACTCAATAACTCCGCAGCAAGCATACATTTCTTGCTCTTTAAACAATGCTGACATGCCAAAGTCTAAGACCATGTGCACTATATAAAAACAATACCAGTTTTCCTGGCTAAAAGCCAACACAATGAATCACCACAATGCCAAAGTTCTCATTAAAAACCTTACTACCAACACTGATAATTCTGTAGGTTCAGGTGCCTCAGTGTCTCCTGTTCAACCTTGTCTTCTTTTGAAGATTTGTTCGGAATGGGCAATACAAAACCACTTTTTGAGGTTCCCTGGATGTATTCAGAAATGGGTTTTTTAATGCCACTTCCCAAAATGTAACAACTCTTTCCACTGAAAGATGACTTTTGAGTTCTTCATCTCACATTAACAGCAGTTTAGTTCTACCACCAAAACGTTGTTTTCCACATCTTTGCATTCCCTTTTTTCCCTCCTCCCCTCACCCTGGCTTCTAGATTTAAATGTTTTCTGACTTCACTGGCAGGGTTCATACTAAGCTTTTCATGAGAGAGACAAAATACTGCCTAGCAGAGATTTTTTTCATTGGCTCCAAATGGTGGTTTTCTGCGGGATAAAATCCAAGATGGGTACATTGTTTCAGAGAGTTAACACCAGCAATCAGATCCCCCTGTAACTCGACTTTAGACGTGACTATTGACATCTCGCTGTTGAGTATCTTCGGCAACCACGTCCTGTTTTGCACTTTACAACCTCCAAAGTGCTATAGTGAAATACACATGCAGATACACAAGTGGATGTGTGACTGCACTCACCGCTGCTGCAGTAAATCAACCTGCCATTAACACGCGAATAGAACGGCCTCATTAGCCGACAAACAACACCCACTGACCTGCTTTCACTAGGGACAGTGTTATCTGCTCATCTCTGAAACTCTTCAACTTCATATTGAAAGGAAGAAGAAGAAGAAAAGAAAATGATACTGAACATATATTCAGAGCTGCCGATCACTGCTCAAAGCCTGCACATTGGCATGCCGCTCATCATGGAAAGCAAATCTTGTGATGAGATCTTTGGCTGCAGCGTTTCGATGAAAGCACGCTAGACCACATCACTTTTCCCTTCACCTCTCTCCGAAAAGGAAAATTACTTAGCAGAAAAGAGTGCTGAATTTCCAACACTCAGACCGCGAGCCGAAAAGCCCCCGTTTAACTCTGGACGAGAGAATGAGTGCTGGTGTCTAAGGGGATGATTTAACGCCGATACACGCCGCGATGCGAGCGACCGAGCGCGCACTGCCGCGCGTCCGACTCAGGCGTGGTGAGGTTGTTGCTCTTGTCTGTCATCTGGCGGGGAACGAGCCTGACCTCGCCGAAAGCATTATTTTAGGGGAACACGCTCGGGAAAGTGATACTCCTTTTCATCCCGTGGCCACATTGTGCCCCGACGGCGGGGTTTAGCAACGCGGGCGAAACACGCGTGTGGATCATTGCACGGAAAACGGGAGGCCTCGCTCCGAGCCCCCGCCTCGCCCGCACGCACTTCTCCCTCCCGAGCCCCCCGGCGCCGCGGTCCGCTCGCCAGCCCCTCGCCCTCCCCAGGCCCCGCAAG
>WBNO01021847.1:126597-263374 GCA_013400575.1 Peucedramus taeniatus
CCGTGCCGCATCCCTCCCGTCCCGGGGCCGGCGGCACTTTCCCACGGCCCCGGGAGCCCGTCTGCTGTGCGGCGGGAGGCTTGGGGGTGCAGCTCGGTAGTGCGCGGTGGTGGGCTGACAGAGTAAAAGAAAAGCCAAGAAAGAAAAGTAGCGGGGGGGAAATAGGCAAAATCTCCTCAGGCTTCCCCAAAATGAAGCGTGCGCTTCTTCCCTGTGCGCACAGACACCTCGCTGCCAGCGGGAATTGCTCAGCGCGGGGTGAGCTGGACACTCATTCCCGGGAGCGCCCGCAGCCCCGCGGCTCGGTGCGTGGCGAGCGGGACTAGCGGCACCGTTCCCGAACTATGGGCTCGTGGCCCGCCACAGGAGAAACGGTGTCGCGACAGCTGGAGCCGCAGAAGGAGCTCTGGCTGCCGGTCCCAGCCCCGCGGCCCCGGGAGCGGAGGTTGGTGCCCCCGAGCCTGCCAGCCCCCGGCGGCGGGGACAGCTCCCCGCTGCCATCCCCTCCGTGCGCCGCTCGCCGCCTTTCACCGGCCGAGCTGGAGCCCTTCCAGCTGGGCAGCTGCGGGGAGCAAGAAGTAAAAGTATGAAAAATCGCCTCTCTGGGAACCGGCGCTGGGCTTTCACGCCGCCGAAACACCGCCCGGAGTCCCGAGCGCCGGACGGACCGCGGGGCCGCTCCTCCAGCGCGTCCCTCTACTTACCAGCGTCGTGGGGCCCGGGAGGATTTTAGGAGAGCATTAGCTTTCTGGCCAGGCCCTCTCCCTCTCTCCGGTGTGTCCTTCACCCCAGGGGGTGCAGGAGAAGGTCTACAAGCTCTGCGTTCATCAGTGGTGCCCAAGAGATGCGGAATCCCCATCTGTCCCCTGCCTGGCGATGCAGGCTGGTGAAAAAGGGCTTCAGCAAGATGACAAATCCGGTGCATTTGATGCAGATCACAGTGATTTCTAGGAAGTTCAGGTCATCAATGAGTAATTTGTTTTTCATATCACAGGTTGTACACTGAGTTTTGGTTTTACTCTAATTTCTGTGAAACATTTCAGAAGTACACTAGAAATAAAAGTTTGCCCTTACAACTTGCTAAAATAGCTCTGTGATGGTGGCAGAGTGTCACTTCTGTACCTTGTGAGGTGGTTCGTTCTCCCCAGCCCTAGGAAAGGTGCTGGGCTGGGTAGTCCTATCCTGTAGGAAAATGCATGTGGTTTCTGACAAAGACCTTTGTGTTTACTTCTGCAGAGCTGACTTCAGCAGCATTTCTGTGCAAATAGACTCAGGTCTCTCTCTTCTTGGAAAAGTACAATGATGCAAAAAAATTCTCAAGGTCTGCCTCAATTTTGCCTTTTTTTTTTTTTTTTTTTTTTTTTTTTTTTTTTTTTTAATGCTTTCACAGCACTTGCTTGATTTCCAGCAGGCTTTAATCAGCATTTAAAACTCTTTTAGGTTTGCCTGTTTTGTTAAAGCCTGGAGTTGCTTTATCCCCTGGTGTGGCGCATCCAGCTGACATGACAAGGAACGAACTTGCTCAGCCTCTCAGTGGGTTCAAAGAGCTGTCTGGTCCCCAAGCTGCTCTAACGGCACTGCAGACTCCTCCATCCTCTGCACTGTCTTCTGCCCAACCGGGGCTCGGCGTTGACAGGGTTTGGAGGGGCCTCTCTGTGTGCTTTTCTCCTGCAATTTGCATTGTGCTGGGAGAGGTGACCCTCCTTTGCATGGCTCAGATCCCTCCCGTGCCCGTGAACCCTTGGAGGCTGGAAAAGGCAGGTGGCTGGTTTTGGCGGGACGCTGCTGCATCGGAGCAAAGACCTATCTTCCCTTTGCATGAGCAAGCAGCTGCAGACCTGGGTGGGTAAAATGGAAAAAAAAAAAAAAGAAAGAAAAACCCTCCAACAACCACCAAACCCAAAAGCCGCAAGCAGGAATTTGAAACTGAGCTGGGGTTCTTTTGTTTTCTGACTGTGCTCCTGTGCTGGAGATAAGGGACCACTCATGCATGTTTTACCTGCGCATATGAATGTGAGAAACGCGTGCATTTTTTAAATGCTTCCTGACATAGGTGTGGTTCCCTTCCCTATTCTTTGCTCTCTCTCACTCTCTCTCTCTTTAAACTTTACTGCCCTAATGACAGCCTGTTGTAATCACGAGGCTCAATAAACTCAGTTGCAGTCCTGCTGAACCAGCAGTACTGTCTTGCCTCCCGGAGCACAAGGCGCATTTACCGGAGCCTCCCCTGCACCGCCAGCTTGTGCTCAGCTATCTCGACCTACAAACCTCCTAACTGACCCGGTGCCATCCTGCTACATCTTGACAAACCAGGATCTTTTGGCTTCCAAGACAATGGCTTTCTGTTGGGCATACCCCTGTCAAGCGTAGTGTGTTTTACAATGCGTGTTACTTGGTATCTGTTAGTAGCCTGATGAGAGGGACATGAACCTAAATTCTCCCTTGGAGTAGTTCTGTTTGCTTCAATGTATTTATTGAATGAGACATTTTGACCCATTTTGCTTTGCCGTTTCTATCAAACGGGGAGAAAAATGACTAAACCTGACCACAGTGAGAAGTGACATAAAACCTCTCACACTTTTTCACCCTTAAAGAGTTGGGGGTGAAAAGTCTTTTACCTCTCAAACATGCTGTTCCCTGACTTAAGTTGTATGCATTCCCCAAAGCAAGTACGTGCTGTAAAAAACAGATATGCAGCTTCTTTGGAAATGTGCTGAAGTGCACTTAGCTCAAACAGTGTTCTGGAGCTGTTTCTAAAACTATCCCAGCCACACCATTTTTCATGGGCAAAGCACCAGGTAAAAAGCATCCTGCAATGAGGGCATTTGTGTGTACAGCGTGTAATTGCACACAATTAATCCAGCGGTTTCAAAGAGCGTGGGCCTTGCCCTCTGCTAGAGGAAAACTTGCTCACTGTGAAGGATGTTGGGGTGGCCAGGACGAGAGCTGCAGCCAGATTCCTGCTGCAGTGAGCAAACCTGACTGACTTACTGAAGGAATGTAATGTATGTGGTCTCCTCAGAGCCCCAAATGAAACATCCAGAGGGATGTACAGTGCAGATAATATTTCATCCTGTACCCCGCATTGCAGAATAAGTGGGCTTGTATTAGCTACCCACTTCACATAGCTTGCAGGGACAAACTGAACTCTGAATTTCTGTGCAATAACCAGTTCAGAGCCATAATTCAATTGTTTCTACTGAGACTTCAACTTTTCGTGTTGTTTTAATTCATGTTGTCTTGCCCCCATAATAAAGTGTGAACAGCTATGTGAGGTGAGAGGAAAGAAATTTGCTAGATATCCCATTTCACCTCCTCGAGCAAACCTCTGGAGCCCAGAGAGCTGCCTGCTGTTACGTGACAGGCCTGCAGAAAATCTGTCATGTCCTTTTTCCACCCAGACATTTGTCTCTGTCACGAGGGACACTGATTTCTCATGGGCCCATGTCTGGACCGCAGCAGCATCCACCAGAAACCCTAGAGGGACAAGACGAGGGAAAGGCGACAGGACCAGTTCAGTGAGCTGTTGTTTTGCTTTGGTTTATACTTTCAGCAGGGCTTTTTCAGGTCCTGAGACATCTGCTCATCCACGAGCTTGAGAGTCCAGCCTCAGAGCTGAGGGATCACACTGATGCTGGGGCTGCAGCAATGCCAGCAGGCAGCAGGACCTGGCCCTGCCAGACTCCTGTTGATGATAGGATGCCACCTCACTTTTTTCCCCGAATTCATCAAAGATCACTATTTGTCATGTCTTTGCATTCCTACCCTGGACAGGAAGGGGCTTTTCCAGGACTGCACAGCTGAGTTGTTGCAGAGGAAACACGTAGGAGTTTTGTTTGTTAGTTTGTTTGGGAGCGAGGTGCCCAGTGGCTGGGATGCCTGCAGGGATGCTGTGGTGAGTCGTCTGCCCAGTGCTGTCATTCTGATGGTGGGAGGTGTGTGTTTCCTAAGAGCTGTAGATGGCCTTGGCTTTTGCCAGTGGGTGTAGATGTCTTTGTGCTGCTCTTCAGTGTTTATGGCTCTAAGGTGACTGTGGCCTTGTGATTGCTAAGGCATTTATGGCTGGAAAGCCTGAATTTTGACACCCTAGACATCTACTAGGCAATTCCTGCCCCCAGGATCATGGGATGAATACCCTGGGGGAAGGAAGCCCCTGGCAGAGGAGAAGGGATAAGGGAGGCTTAAACAGAGGTGAAGCAGGAAGACCCTTTCTGAGGGGTCCATTTGGGATCCCAAGCTTACTTTTTCGTGGTTGTAGGAGTAAAATCTTGAATCCTCTATGCAAGAGAAGCAGAAGCTTTTCTTACAGGATATAGGGGAAATCTGGGCTGAGGGATGGACAGTCAGGTCTGTGGTTACTCCTGAGGAGTGACACTTTACTTTGTTGACTTCTGGTAACAACCTTCCAAGAAAGGGCCAGAAGCTGACCTGCAAAGGAAGAGCACTCAGCAGTGTGATATAGATCTAGATGCAACTGAGTTGGTGACATTCAGGGTCAAAATCAGTTCTTCCTGCTCTGCTCATCCCACTCCCCAGTCAGCCAGCATTGCTCATTTGTGTTCACTCCTGGACTGCAGCACCTTTGGGAAAGGCAGCAAAGCTGGGAAAACAAGTGCATCAACCCAGTAGCACAGACCAATAAACTCAGGGGGACAGGAGCAGAGTGCATGGTTGCCCTTCCCCAAAACGCCTCCCTGTGAGCAGAGACAGCAGCCGGTCTCACTCCATCAGTCAGGCTTGCTATGGAATGTTCTCCCACAGGCAAATGCCTGTCACAGCAAAGTGTGGTGAGCTGTGCTGGTTCTGTCGAGTGCATTATGCAGCCATCAGGTGGCTCAAAGCTACACCATCAGTCAATCCAGCTCTGGGGAGGAAAACTGTGTTTTTAACCCTCCTCAGAACCATTGAGCAATGACTTGCAACCAGGACTGCTGCACTTGTGTCAGGTTCTGTATGTGACAATGTGCATCTCTCACTGAATTTCTGGGCTAGAGCAACATTTGGTAGCTGTATCTATCCATTCTCTGATTGCTGGAGGAATTAAAATACTTTGATAACCCCTGAACTGTGAGCACTTTGCATCTGCATGAATAGCTTAGGGCTTGAGTGAACTGGGCAGGAAAGGCACACTACAGCTGCCAAATCCTTTACTGATTATTTTCCCCCCTATCTTCTCTACTGATGTTTGGTTTTCTCCTTATCTTCAAAGCCTTCCACAGCCTCGTGGGTGGCATCCTGGTGTGGATCCTTACGTGCTGCCCATGGGGTCTGCTGCACTGCTTGGCATCACCTTGCCTGCTGGCAGCTCTTGCCCTGCAGCTCTGCAGCAGCGTTAAGGAGCAGGCAGGTGGAGGAGGCCGTGGAGCCTCCTGTGAGCTCCTCCTGGTGACAGTGATGGAGGGGGATCCCTTGCATATGATGAGCCCTCAGTAGCAGTGTGAGCAGAGCCTGTGTGAAGCAGGGTGCAGGAGGCTTTTGCAGGAATTGGGTGCTTCTGTTGCTGGAAATCAGTAGTGTTCACTCTGCCTTCTCAGCTTTACCAAAAAGTGTCCCAGTTTGAACAGTGGCTTGTTTTTCAAGGGCCTCTCTCTCATCTGTTCCTGAACATGACTTCTGCTCGACTACAAATTGAACAGGATGGATGGAAGGCTAAATTCCTACAGCTGCTGGGCCCTGAGAGGGGCTCAGTGTCTTTTCTCCCTGGAAACTGACTTCAGATTCCTCAGAACATCATGGTAGAAAATTAAGGAGTGACTGAGCACTGATCTCCTGAAAACACATTTTCAAATTAGGTGTCTGAAAACAGGCTCCCTGTGTCTATAGCACTGAGGAAAGGTGTCTCTGTTCCAGGTGAGCTTGATGTCCACTGGTGACACTAGTGACAGTCTCAGTAATCAGTACTGATCCCTTTCAGGTAGATATTTTCCAGTGTATATGTTTTAACATACAGCTTTAGGTGTCAGGAATTTGGTCATTTTCTACAGTTCATCTCTCAATTAGGAAGGAAAAGGTTTTGCTATTAACTGAGAGAAGTCAAGGATATGTGCTACTTTTTGCAGTGCAGCCTGTGATTTCCTGGCATATAATGAAAGCTGGCTCCTAAGAGAGTCTTGCAAAGGGAAAAGTGCCAAGGGAAAACTAGAAGGGACTGATGAAACAGTTAAACAGGCTGATATACAGACACCTGGGATGTGATACAGCAAATGCCAGTCTTTGGAAGGAGCCTTAGTTGTGTGCCTGAGCAGGGGCTGGGAAAGGCAGGGACTGCAAGGTTGTGTGACTCAAAGAGCTTTACTTTTTCATTTTTAATCATTAGCCTTTTTAACAAGCTCAGTAGGACCTTACTTGTTGGTGGCTGTTCTCCCAGTGCATCCAGATGAAAAACCCAAACCTTATAATGGGGTTGCCATTGCCCTGCGACTCAAAAATTCTCAGCCCTTGAGCAGAAGTGTCATGTTTGTTCATATCCTTAATGCAGGCACAATTATATTGAGTTAAATTCTGCTTAAATCAATTTTACTCTGTAAATGAAAGCTATATGCAAAGCTAACTGCTTTGCAGCATGCATTTAAGCAGCTAAATAGTGTTCAAAAGCAATGTAAATGCATGTGTGCCGGTGATCTCTTTAGTGTGGATTTTCTAATCTAGAAGCAATGTATAAAGAAGATAAATGTTGTAGCTGTCTTTGTCTCTTTTGATTTCCTTCTCTGGCAGAGCAGTTTGTCTGTGGTCCTAGCTGAGCTGTCAGCTTGCTTTGATTTTTTCTTACATGCCTGCAACTGATTTAGGCAGGGAGTCAGCACCATATCTCCTCAGGGGCAAGACACCAAGGAATCTCCCATTTGGACATGAACTGGCAGTAGCCTAGGGTTTTGCAGCTTGAGGAAGGAGCTGTGCATTCAATCCTTTTTCTTTGGGTGAAATTGGAGATGTTATATACAGTTGCACTTCTGCCCTTCTTCAAAAAGCTGTTGAGAAGCTCTGCTGAAAGATACAAGCATACATCAGAGTCACAGTCACTGCATTATATTAAAAAGTACATTTTTTATGTCAGGATTTGAAGAGCAAGAAGAGTAGACTGTCAGGGCACAGCAGCTGTGAGCACCAGCAGAAGCCCTTGCCACCCTGAGCAGCTTAAAAACCCCACAAATTCTCTCTTCTTTCAGGAAAAGGCAGCTGCCTTCCTGGCCCATTGGGGCAGTTTTCATTATCACAAGGTCTCCTCTGTCATCAAAATGTAACAATGTGTGCCCCTTTCTGGCTGGCAGTGGTGTGATGCTGGTGGGATTTGCTTTTGGTCACTGGCATCAGCAGGTACTTTGGGCAGGGTTGAGGGCTGGAGTCCAAGGCATGTTCAGTGGGCAGCCTTAAACTGGCAACATACACCTTTGCATGCAGCCACTGCCTCCAATGTAGTATGCACTGTCAAAATGAAAAAAATAGCTGTACTGCTTCTTGGTGGTGGCAACCTGCCTTGTCTTCTGCTTCCCTTAATAAGGTGTTGAGAGGCCAGGGAAAGAATGATTTTATGAACCTAGTAAAAAGTAAAAAAAAAAAAAATTATAGATGTTGGGATGATGTCTGTCTTGTTAATTCCATCTCTGAAAAATTAGGAGACATATTAAAAAGTAATTGCTCTGATAGGAGAAGGTTAACTGTGACCGAGGACTCTGACTGGCACATAGTCTGCAATGTACTTATCTTACTTCCTTCCACAAAAAGAGCTGTGGATGAGCTCTCCACCTCTGTCACAGGATCCTCAATTTTCTTCAGTACCAAGAGAGTGGAGATGCCACTGATTTGAGGTCCCTAAACTGAAGCACCTTAAGGTGTACAAATTTTAGAGGATATTTTAGCTGTCGTTTTTAGAAAATTCAACTGTTGGATGTTTTCAGGACATCTCAAATTAGGGACTCACTTTATGAGATTTTTACTTCCAGTCCTACTTTGCCTTACTCTTCCATTTGTAAATAAGAACACTAATACCCTTATCAGCAGAGGGATTTAGCAAAGATAAACAGATTTGGTTTTAATTCCTTCAGAAATCATGCCAGAAGTACAGAAAATAAACAGGAAGTATTTGGATACTTAGCACAGAAGCAAACTAGGATTTACCAGGCACCACAGAGACTGTGGGGGACAGATTACAGCTTGGAAAGACAGATATGGAAGGGCACGGCTGATTTAGAAAGACTAAGCAGAGAAAATGGGGGTTAAATTTTGTGAAAAATACCAGGAAAGGATGTTATTCATCTGACATTCGTGAGGAAGCAAGAGGAAGATTTATTGAATGACTTTGGAGACAGATAAAGAGGAAAGAGAGATGGGTGTCAAGAGGAGGGTTGTTACAGCCCTCTTGGTGGGAAGGAAGGAGTTTAGGAAGGTGCTGCACAAGCAGCTGCTGAGCAGTCACCCCCTGGCAGTGATGGGCACCTGCCCCCTGCCCACAGGTCCCCAGGAGGGCAGAGGCTCAACATCAGCAGAATTTGCTGCTCTGGAGCCAGCAGCCCAGTGGTGCTGTCCAAGGGCAAAATGTGCCCCACAGGGAGGTATCCTCTGGTGTTCACAGCTTGGTGAAGCTTTAGATGGAGAAATGCAGCCAGCTGGAGAGCTTCCAGTGATATACTAGATGAGGGAGTTCAGAGGTCATCTGCAGGAATGACAGCTTATACAGCAAAGCTCTCCACCAAGCAGAAGGGTTTGGAGTTGCTGAATTGGGATTTTGGCAGCTGTGAGGACATGGTAAGTCATCTGCTCCATGTTAAATTCTGTAAAAATGCTGAGCATCAACTGCCCTTCACATCCTCTGGAAATAAAGCAAGGAAAACTTGGGCTAATTGGCGGCAATGCGCATTATTGCCAGGACAGTAATTTCTGACTGTAGAGATTGTTCTGCACTTTAAGAGGTTGCCAGGAGAAGGTATTACACCAGAGGCTCAGCAGGGCAAGGCCTGTCAGGAAACATCCACAGAGGCCAAGAATGGACCAGAAACCACCTACAGTCCTTCACATACCCATGTTTACATCATGTCAAGAAAATTAAGAACTTTTTTTAAGCATCTCAGGAAGAACTATAGTGTTTCAGTTAGACACCATGCAGAAAATAAAATCTGGGTGCTTGGAGTAAGATAAATAGTGGAGAGGTGCCATTTGCTAGTCTGTCCACACTTAGGGAGTTAGAGAACACATTGTCATAAGTGAAGGAGCACCTTACATTGCTCTTTGCTAGGATGCCAGGGAGTGGACTGAACCTGGAGTCAGATAAAGACAAAACAAAACAAACAATAGATGAGGGATAAAGCTAGAGAAATTCAGCCTGAAAGGTTCTCATTGTTAAGAGCAAGTGGCATTTTTTTTCCTAAATTGTGGAATAATTTAGCAGGGGAAGTGCCAGAGCCTTTCAATCAAGGGTTTGTCTAAAAGACACATCATGGTGCTTTAGCTGGTTACCTAAAGGCTGTGCTGTGTGAGAAGTCAGAAAAGGTGATTGTGTGGTCCAGTTTAGTCAGTGGATCACACTTTTAAGCCATTTGTGCTGTTACTGTGACTAAAGCATGACACAAACCTGAAGATGTCTGCCCTTTTGCTGGAGGTCTATGCAGAGAGCAGATGCCTGGCTTTCCAAAGTGAACAGATAAAATCAAGATATCCAATGCGAAAGAGTTGTAATGGCATTAATTTCACAGTCCTTCCAGGGCTTTTGAAACCAGGGACTGACAGAGGAGTCAAGAGAGGTGGCTGCTAGCCCACTAGGGAGCTTGTGAAGCTCTCACATGTGTCCTGATTATCAAAGGAACTTTGTGGGCTGTTGCTGTAGTGCTCCTGTGGCTTTGACTGTTTCAGCTGGCTCTGCTTCCCTGCCAGAGCTTTTCTTAATTTTCAAGCAACAAAAAAAAAAAGGGTGCTCCATCTGAGGGAGGTCAAGAGAGCAGCAAGTTTATGGAAAGGGCAGGACTCAAATTAATAAATGTGGGTGGGATGGAGATGGTGAGGTGCAGTTGTCTTTCACATCTAGTCACCCATGTTAATCTGTCCTAATTGCATTAGAGAGAATGAGCAGGCAGCAGAGCTGATGTTTGCTGAGGCTGATGTTTGTAACAGCTCTGGGCATCTGCTGGGAGATTTCACCAATGCCCTGCACTGAGGGCAAAGATGCCAATCCCAAGTGAAGATAGACACTGCCTGTACATGTGTACATGTGTCTGTACTAGATTAGATGGAAACATATGTATGCATAAATGCTCTCAGGAAAGATAGCTTAAAAGTTTGATGACTATAATGCCCCTTCACCCCAAACTTAAGTGAAACCCACACTTTGCATGTTTAAAAACAAGCTCCTAATTTCTCATTTGCTCCTCTTGCACTTTGAACGGGATGTTTTCCCAGCAGATGACATTTATCCTGTCCCCCACAGTGTGCTGGCTCTTTCAGACTATTGTTCTCTGGCCAAGCTTTTGAACAATGATTTGTGTCATCGAGGCTTCAGTGCAGGTCAGTCTGAGTCTCATTAAGAACCAACTTTCCTGAGGTAAGGAGGGCAAGATCTGGTCTGGGAGCTGAACATCACCTAGAATTGATGTTTTTGGCATTTCAGTCCATTTAAACTCATTGATATATTTCTCCCAACTCCATGGTTTTGCTACATGCAGATCAGCAGCAACGGGGAGGTGAAAATCCCCATCTGAAGCCTCCTCATGGCATTGCTGTCCCTGACGTGTGTCACCTGTGCATGGAGGTGACAGCCTGGTTTAATGATGCCTCCAAGCCCTTTTGGCCTGTGCACACCTGTGGTGGTATCTGTGAGTGGGGAAGAGTGGACAAGAGCAGCATGGGAGTGCAGAGACTTTGTGTGCATATTCAGGTGATCCAGCAGCTGCAGGGAGTTTGCATTTTTAAACAATGCCCTCATTACCTGCCCCCCATCTTGCTTTCCTGGTTTGTTTTCTGTCTTTAAGTATGGCAGTGGTGAAGGCAGGGAGCTGCCCCTCAGCAGAGCACTGAGCTGGGTATGAAATGTGACATGTGATGAAACCTGTCAGGTAAAGGCCTTGTCCTGGACTCATCTTCCTCTCATACTTCCTCCTTTTCATCCCTTTTCCCAGTCACCTTTCCAGTCCAGCCTGTGGTCCCACAGAAAAGCAACAGCCTTTTCTTTCTGCAGGGAACTGGTTGGCATCCCCATCACCACAGCTGTAGCAGCATCCACAGAATGCAGCCATGGAAAGCTTCTTTTTAAGGTACATCCTCCCTCTCCCCAGGGCAGTTGAGAAAGCAGGGGGGCTGCATTCATCTTCTTTTCCTCATGCTGTAAAACCAGCCCTGTTTTAAGATATTACAAATTTGGGCTGGCCTGAGTGTGGGGAATGCAGGATGCAGCCAGTGCTACTGCCCAGTGAAGGGAGAAACAAATCTTGGTTTGCTCTGGGTGGGATATTGCAGGCTGCTGACAGTCTGGGGCTGTTCCTCCTAATAGGTTCATTGGTTGTCATGTGGCTTTCAAGGTTATTCAGGTTTAAAAACAAAAATTCTCCCCACTTAACTGTTGGACTTTCCTTCTGCCAGTGGATTTAGAAAAAACACTCTTAGTATGCCAGGCCTCATCCCATGGGAAGCACTAAATGAGATTTAACGATTAACATCTATTTCCAAGCCACCAAAAAGGTGTTGACACTCTCCCTGCTGTTAGGTGCTAAGCAATAGGCACTGAGCTGTCTGTCCTTACCTTGCACATGCTGATTAGTCTCACACGTGTGGCTGGGAGTCTGGTATGTGCTGGCCACCCCCACATGCCTGCCCTCTTTGGTGCCCCTTCCCCAGAGGTGAGGGCCTGGGACCTCTTTCCAAAGTACCTCTGTGCTGGTAGAGGATGAACCTCAAGGGCAGAGCATCCTGAGGAAGGATGGGTGCCAACTGGTGCAGCTCAGTGAGCAGCCAAACTCACCTCCAAAGCATGGGGAAAGGTTTTTAATTTAAATACGCAGGCACTTGAAAGTCAGGGGAGCAATCTTAGAGAGTGGCAGTGTGACCCAGCCTGCCTGGGCTTTAACACACCAAATTGAAGAGAGCAGCACAGCTCCCTGTTGCAACAGGGGCAATTTAGAGATGGATTTCCCTAAAGAGAAGGGTAGCCCTAGGCAGCAGAAACCTCTTGTCTTTTGGTGCTTTTTGCAGGATTTCAATGGCATTAAATCCTTCTGAGTCCTGCAGGTATGTTTTTTCTCCTGAGGTAGTGGTGTTGGTTGGAAAATTGCCTATGAAATGTTCGTCCTTTGAGATTACAAGATAGGGAGTTGACTTTTGTTTGTTAATTTTGTCCACGTATTTATTTCACAGTGAGGTGTGGAAAATACATATTTACAAGAAAGCAGCCACCAAGATAGTCAGTAAAAGCCTTGATGGTCCATCTCAGTTCTGAACAGAAAGTGTTGTTCTCTGCACTGCAAAGCCATCCTAAATCAGCACAAACAATCGTTAAGCATTAGCAAAGGCTGTGAATGCCAATAGTCCCAATGCTAAGCCTTCTGGTACTCTCCCTGGAATTGTCTGACTCGATTGCATCCTGTTACACTTGCAATCTGCTTTCTGCTATCGGCTGATAGACTGGCAGACATTTAAATTGTCATTTAGAAAAATTTGAGAGCGCTTGGTTTGGGACATTTTGGGTTTTTCTCTGGCTTTTTTTCTTGTTCTGACAAAATGTTCTGGTTACCAGAGGGCAGCTTGGGGAAGGGCTTGATCTCCCTTGGGACTGAACAGCAACAACTTGCTTTTGGGCTGGTATAGTCCACAGCAGGGACAGCTGAGAGGGAGGGTGAGCCTTGTTAGGTGTGGGAGATGTCAGTGTCCTTCTCCCACCTCCGTCCCCATGCTCTGTCCCTGTCCTTTATTGGATTTGTTTTCCAAGAAGACATGGGAGAAGGAGATGCCGGCATTCCGCAGCCCAGAGAGGCACAAACCTTTTTGAGGGGTTTTGTGGTGCAAGGAGACAGCATGAGGGACATGGGGGGAGCTAGGTCTCATGGAGCTGGGGTTTGGGCTCAGCACAAGGATAAACTTAAATCCTCCTGGGGACACTGAGGGGAAGAGGAGTTGTTGTTCTAACGTGAACAGGGAATTCTTCCTCCTCAAACTATTGCGCTCCTCCTGACACAAAACACGGGGGAACAGGGAGAGCCCACTCTTGCCATCATGCCCTCCTGCAGCTGCCTGTGCAATCCCGGCCCTCGGGGCCACATCCCAGTGCTGCGGAGTCACTGCCTGGGTGAACACGGCTCCTCCCGAACCTCCCACCCTCCTCCCCGTCACCTCCGCCTTGCCTGCATGAAAGGCTCTTTGCTGGAGACACCTGGCAGCGCTGGCGCCTGCAGTCGCCTTTCAGTCTCGTGGAAGATTTCCCCGCGCAAGCTCTGCCGGCTGCCCGAGGTGAGGAGCGGCTGCTGCCAGCGGCGCTGCTTGGTGCCTGCCATTTCGGCATCCTCAGGCGTGAGACACCGCCGGGGATGCCAGCTACTGGCACAGCCCGCTGTGCCATTAAACACTAATTCATTGACTCCCTTTAGCTACGGGCAAGGCGTTTCCAGAGGATTTAAAATGTGCAGGGACATGAATTCCCCCTCCTGAATGCTTATGTGTAAGTCATTTGCACAACGGTGAAGGTGACAGGAGGTTTCCTGTAGGATTTGGCTGGGATGCCGACCCTGAGGGCAGCTTTTGCATCCTTAGGTCTGCTATGTGGGAAGGATCTTTAGATGTGGAAAACCTTCTTACAAGCACTATCTGCCCAGCCTGCTGGATTTGGGAGACCTTGTCCTGAGGGAGTATTTTCTAATTTTTGGTCGTGGCTCCATGAGATAATGAACTGTAACCATGTCCTGGCATATCTATCTGTACACAAATCATTACCTAGTGTGAGGAAAATAATTTGCCCAGCAAAGTTTAGCTTCTTGGTGCTGCTTTACACAACTAAATTCTGTAAACAAACAAAACCTAACAACCTAATTTTTGTCTGTAAGGGACCACAGCTGTCCTGTTGCCTGCCTCCTGAGAGAGGGCTGCACACATCCCCAGTCAAGGAGCGCCATCACATGTGCCTAAGCTGAGCTCAAGGACTTGAGGGATGCTTTGGTGAGCATATTTCTGCCATGGAAGACACTTTTTTTTGAGGGGACTGGGAAGCCACAAGATGCAGATACATGCCAGCTGATGGCACATCCTTTAACCTGCTTTCACCCGCCACGAAAACCATCCTTCCTCATTCCTTCAGTTCTGTGCACGGGGGTAGGCTTGGCCTAGGGGCTGGTCCCCATGTGCATGGTGGGAAGGAGAATTGCTGGGTGGTTTGAAGCAATTTGGTTTAATCTCATCTGCCAGAAACAGTCTCAAGGGAGTCTGAGGAGAGAAACCCATGCCAGGCTTGCCTAATGGCTGCACTGCCGAGGAGAAATATGCTAAAAATCCTCAGGCAAATGTGGGAAGCCTAGGAGAACCAAAGAGCGTTTTGGTAGATGCTCTGCAGTGCTCCAGGAGCAAAGTTAGGACCACCAGTTGAACAGCAGGCTCATGACTCCAAAATACAGCCTCAACATGCTTTTTTCAGGCAGCCCACAAATCTCTTGCTTCCTCACCTGGCTCTGCAAGGGACCAGACCAAAACACAGGAAGAGTGGCTACTGTGCATCTCTCTCATCTCCTCTTGGCTTTGTTGGGAAAGAGGGGTGCTGGTGATGCTCTCCCTGCCACAGCTGAGCCTCCAGCTGCGTGGACAGGTGTGGGGACTGCACACCTGCCACTGTACCTAGAGGCCAAGTTTGTTCCTAGCAGCATCTATTGGGGAGGAGATGGCTCCTGCCACAGAAAGGGACTTCATAAGGGAGGGGCAAAGGGACATGATGTACTGCCATCTCCCCTCCAAGGAAGCAGAGATCTCAGAAGCGCCACCAAACACACCACCAAACACTTCAGGGGACTTAATCCCCTCCTCAGAGACCAGGCAGGGGACAGTGACTGGACCAAGCCCTGCTGGGAAAGCTAGGATAAGAAGCTGCTTACATGCCCTGAGGAGAAACTCCCTTCCCTTTTCCAGGTGACGAGTTTATGACATGTGGCTGAAGGATGCTTAGTTCCTCAGAAGCTGCAAACATCCCTGAGTGCCAATAGCTGCCAAATTATGTGAACTGTCTTGGGGTATACGAATGACTGCATAGGCAGTATCACATGTGTACGTGCATATAAATGCAGATCTATATGCATGCACATATGCATGTGTACAGCACGTGCACCCAAAGCTTTTATCAGGGAACAGAGTCTGACTCAGTCAGCATGTCATGGCACATGTTCCCCTCCCTCCTGGGGGCTTTAAGGGGGGCCTCATCCAGTGAGGGGGTGCAGGGGCTCAGCAGGACAGCCTTTGGCACCAGCTGCTTCCCGTGGTGCAGCTCTGAGTCAGCACAGGTGGCAGATGATTCATCTCTTGCATCAGTATGATGCTCATCTGCACAGTCTCAGGTTAGATGTGTCTTTTTCTATATTCTTCTTTTTCTTTTAATGGCAAGGTGATTAATCTCCTTGTGCTGGTACTTCAAAAGCTTCAGTCTCAGGGGCATTGTCTTATGTGGTTGGTCTTCTAAAGAAAACTGTGCTACCACTTCCCTTTCTCTGTGCTAAGCTGCACTGTCTGGGTTTTTGCACTTTGCTCCTTCCTTTCATGTTAACTTATGGTTGGCTTTTTGTAGCATCCAGATAGCATTAGCTATCCAGGAGTGATAATTTTCCCTTCCACCGCATCCCTAATAATTTAGGAGGGCAGTGATTACCACAACATCCTCCAATCTCACTCCTGCAGGACTTGGTCTAAAGGTGGTGAAATGGTTTGGCAGAAAATGTCTTACACTACCAGAAAAGTCTCCCCAACTGCCTCTCCCTGGACTGAGTTGGCATGCCCCTCCTGAAGGAAACCAAAATGTGTGGGAAAAACACATATTCAGCTTTTAGCAGCACAGAGGTGAAACCCTTTAATCTGTTAGCAATGTTAGATATTGGTCCTCAGTTGTCATTGCTGGCCCCTGAAGTGGAGAGAAAGAGCTGCTGGAGGTGATGAGAGTGGGGGGCATGAGGGCTTTAAATTGAGTGTTTGCAAGCACCAGCTTGGGGATGGACAAGAGGACATCAAAGAGCCATGAGGTTGGTCCAGACAGTGAGAGAACTTTCAAAGTACAAAGATATCTGGAGAAAGGAAATACCCTTTCTTCTAGGAAGAAAATATCCCCATGGATGTGGAAAAGAGGGACAGAGAAGGAGAAGGGGGAAGGTCCAGTCCCTGGCATGGATGCAGCAGAGACCACATGGGTTTCTGGCTTTGATTTTGGTTTTAGTGTTTCTTGAAAAACAGTAATTGTTTCTCAGAATACTCTGGCAGGTGTGAAATACTTCCTCACCAAGGATATGTTTTCACTGCTTGTGGTGTTCCCTCTGAAGTGGGCTGTAAAAAGCCTGCCTTTCTAATTGAATTTGTGTGTAGATGGAGAAGGTATAATCTAAGATAATTAATGCTAATTAATTATTGCATGGTCAAATGAGCAGGAAATGCATATAGAAGCTTGAAAAAAATTAATTATATGAAAATAGGATAATTGCTTGTGTGTTCAGATACACATTTATCTGAGCAAGCATATACTCAGCATTTTAAAAAGGGTTACTGTAGGACAAAAAAAAAAAGCTGTGAAGAGAACACATTTCCTAAAAGACTCCCTGTTGCATATTAAGAAAACCCCAAAGCTAGCAAAAAATAGATGAAGTTACAAGAGGCTAGTTTCAGTATCACTTGCTTTTGAAAGGGAAAAAAGCCTACTGCATTCTCACCATACAAATATACCTGGCCTCTGAATGTAGCCATTATTTAAAAAAAGACACACAAAAAACCCAGAAAAGGCTAAATTTTGATATTTTGTCTCAGAGTGTGCAGTGCTTTGTTTTGTAAGGAACTGCAGTGAAGCTGGAGAAAGCAAGGTGAGAAGGCTGAGTGGCTGAGACCCATAGGATGGGAGAGTGCAGAGGCAAACTGATGGCTTTTACATCTGCCACAACTTGGCCCAAATACCCATTACAGATGCTGCAGACAGGAGCTGGTTTCCATACAAATACAAAAATACTTGCTTAGAAAGTCTCCAAAACTATCAGGATCAAGGTTTTCTTCCCATTTGTTTTTTTCCCTGTTAGCTCCCTGATTGTGGCGCATGATGAAATTCTCCTCCTCAGCAGCCAAGGCTGGGCTCAGAGCTGGTGGAGGCAGGAGGAGATGGTGGCTGCAGCCTGGGAAACTGGGGTTCCTTAGAGGAACCTGTGGGGTTCCCCTCCCTCTCTCCATAGGCTCTTGTGCTTAGGTGGTAAAGCACTGCATTGCTAAGCAGGTGCACCACAGGGCTACTGGTGGGACAGTTTGTGATGGAAAATCTGTCCAGGGAGCATGAGATGGACTCCTGGGAGAAAGAGATTTAAAACACAAACCTTTATAGCCAAAATTTCTTACTTTCTTTCTCCTCTTCATCCAAGGATTCTGATTTTAGAGGGTTTATTGAAAAAACAAGCTTGCCAAAGATTTGCAAAAAGTTGCTTGGTGGGAAATCTAGTTTTATCCTTAAAGAGTGTTTGATTCAGAAATTCATCCTAACCCTTGTCTGAAGACTTGTAGTGCCCAGACACATTTTTATCTGCTTACACCTTTCCTCTGAGAAGAAAGTGGTAGGAAGATGGCCAGAGCTTGGACCTTTCTCCACAGAAGAGCACCACAGTTTGCTGTTGGTGCACCTTAGTACCAACTTTCTATCATCTTCGGAGAAAAAGAAAGAAAGAAAGATGGAGGAGCTGTCCTTGGAAATGGATAATGAGCTCAGCATTTTCTGGGACCTGCTCTTGTCCAGAGGGCTGGAGGAGGAGCTCAGTGCTGCACCTAAAGGCACAAGTCCTCAAAAATATCTAACAGCTAAATTCTCATCTCTAAAAGGCTGCAGCAACACTGGTTCAGGATTCATTGAATATTTTATCCAGGCACAGGCATCAGGTTGGCTTCCAGGAAGTGGGTGGATGAAAGTGTGAGGAGGGGGAGTGTGTGATTTGTATTAAATTAGAAATAATCAGTTAAGCCAATAGTGGTTCCAGGGAGCCCCAGCAGACCATTTCCAGTAATTGATTTTTTTGGGAGCCCCGCGGATAGAGCTTTTCTGTTTTTATAATGGATCTGTCCCCTGATAATTAACTAAGTAATTCCTCTAGCAATTACATCCTCTCTGAAATGACAGTTTCATGGCTTAAAAGTTACTGGGAGCTGCTCTGATCACTGAGCCTGTGCAGTTTACACCCCTGGGGAAGTCCCACCTCATCCCTCCAACATCCCCATCCCTCTCAGCTTCATCTGTGCCCACAGTTTGAGCCCCATGCTCTGTCCTCTGTGCTGCCCACTTGCACATTAGAACCTCCTGGCAACGCTGTAAATGTGACATAGAGATGTGACATAGAGATGGCAAACAGCTCCCACCCTGGCCCTGGCACAAGGGCTGTGCCTGGTCTCTCGTTGGGTGCTGAAGCCTGCGGGGCAGGAAAGGAGGGGTTGGAAGATGCAGGGGTGCAGGAATTGGGGCACAGGCATCTCGTTTCTCACCTGGAACCTTGGCATTTGGTGACACTGGGGATGCAGTGGTGCTGGGCAGCAGCTCAGGCAGGAGTGACTTGTCCTCCCTCAGCAGCCATAGGGTGGTGAGCATTTGCAGTTGGAGGTGTGACTGCTCACAGAGGAAGGGTCTCCACCTGTGTACGGGGCCAAACATGACACAGATCATCTGGATGTCAATGTTGCCCACTGAGATGCATTTTGGCCATACCTAGGACATAACAGACATATTTCTGGTATTCTATTCTATTGTATTTAAAATTGCCTCCTGAACTCTAATAGTTAGTAGGGCATGATTACCCACTTTCACCTTTGAGTGGGAGCTGCACAGGCAACCTTTTCCCAGAAGAAAGCTGTAAACTTGAGGGCAGGTGATGGAGACAAGTCCCTATGGCTACTGGCCAACAGCGAATGATGTCAAACAGCAGGGCACTCACTTCCTTCATCTTCATATAAACTGGATAATTATCCTTTGGCTTCAGTATCATCAGTGCAGTGTTAGCTTGTCAAGTTGGCAGAAGCCTGTTCAGTCTAAGCAACAGGAAGTTTCCTCTGTGAATACTTAAAACTTTAATAATTATTTATTGAATAAGTAGGATGAGAGCCAGGACATAGCAGAAATATGAGGAGTTTCCCAGGTGACTTTCCAAAGTCTTTGAGATACTAGCAGGTCCAGCTCTAAAGTTATTAAAAGGAAAGAAAATCCTCTCTAAAGAGCTTTTGGCTATTCTTCTTGCTCTCTTTCCCTCCCTCATTTATCTGGCCAAATCTCTTCAATCTGCCTTTATTTAGAGAAGTTAAGGAAACATTTTTTTTGTATAAACTGAGTCTTTCCTGAGTGATCTTGGTGGAGGAGATAGAAGAAGAGAATACAAATCACAGCACCATATTTATTTCTGACAATGGGAGCTGTTGCTGCTAGTCCCGAGACAAACAGATAAGTCCAGTAATTATAGATAAGTGCTTTTGTTTGATCTGTATAACACTTTCTGCATTTTCAGGTAATTTCCCTTAGGCGTTCACAGGCAGGTAGGAAGCTCTTCTTATACAGTCTATATTTTAATCTATTTTCAATTGACTTGTTTATGAGCAGACAAACAACTTTCTTCCATTTTTAGGACTAAGCCTTTTCCTGAGACTGTATATGAGCAGAAGGTATGACAGGTTTTTAATATTATACTTTCTGACTTCTGCCCTTTGCTCCTAGTAAGTCAGCAAATAAAATAAAATAAAATAAGATACCCAGTTGCTTCACTCTTGATTTTTCCCAGTAGACAGAACTTCAAAATGCCGTGGCATGTTGCAAGGCCACCTTACAAAACAGAAGCCAAAAGCCCAGGCAAAGATTTGTCCTAAGCCTGCTAGAAGTTATGAAAAGTTCTCCAGAGAAGTGAGAGCAGTGTGTGAATAACTCAAAGCATTCATTTTCCTAGCCTTCAGATTCCTCTGAAAGCCCACTGGGATGTTTTCCAGAGGTATGAACAGACTCAGAGGCGCTTTGCTAAATCCCATGCACAAGCTCACACACAGTCAGAACTTCAGGGCTGCTTGCAGACACACTGCCCTGGCCAGGAGGTTCGAAAGCAGACATGAGCTGAAGCCAGCTCCATAACGGAGTGATGAAGCCAAGAATTTGCTATTCTTTAGGGAATAGCTTTAGCTCCCTGAAACAAAGCCAAAGTGATGGGGCAGGCTGGGCTGTTAACAGGATGGCTCATGCAGATGTTTAGAAAGTGCTTGCCTGTCTGAAATCACCCCACTCTGTTGGTGGCTTTAGGTGATTGTGAGAAGTTTCTGCTAAGGAGGGATGTATTTTTTGATGCCTGAAGTGAATGCAATATTAGTTGCTTGTCAGTTTGACTGGCAATTGTTCTGTTAGTGCTGAAAGAGCAGCAATTTGAGAAAAAAGCAAACTAGGTATGTAGAACTTTGCATCTTGCTCCTCCTCCTCCTCTTCTCCACTCTATCTGGTCCCAAGAGCAGTAGCCTTGTTCCAGTACAACAGCATTCACAGCTCCTGCTTCAAGGCTCAGTTTGACTCTAACAGCAGCCCCAAAAGGAGTGGCCAGTGGTTCTGGCTGAAGAAGAGAGTAGGTAGGTGGCTTCCTTTTGGGTTTTTTTTGTGTCCAGCTGAATGCTGATGCTGGATGGACAGAATGGCAGCGCAGCAAAGCAATGAGAGTGTGGCCCAAGAATCACTGAATGGTTTGGGTTGGAAGTGAATGTAAAGGTCCCCCCATTCCAACCCTGCTGCCATGGGCAGAGACACCTTCTACTAGACCAGGTTGCTCAACATCCTATCCAACATGAACTTGAGCACTTCCAGTCATGGGGAAGAAATTTGCTTGCTCTGAGCAGTATGTTGTGGCCTTGTGGCAGCTGCCTCCTGATGAGGGAGAGTTGTCCTTTGGCAGTGCAAGAGCTCTTGTGGTCAAAGGAACATCTCCCTTGGCAGTGCTGTGACCAAAAGCCACGTCTGAATGGATTCCAGCTCAGCTTCTTGCAATGAAGCTTCAAGGATGCTCCAATGAAGTTTCTAGAGCCTGATGAACCCTAGAGTTTCCTAAGCATCTTGTCTTTGTCTGAGTTACTGCCACCACCTTAATGAAAAGGCTGATGTTGAGCTAGATGAAGAAATGTCAGTATAAGGCAAATGGAGAATGAGGCTCCCATTTTGGACCAAGGAGTATCTAGTGGGCTCATATTGGGCAGTGTGATTGTGCCTGGCAGTGAGGAAGCACGGGTGTTTAATTGTGGGTCATGTTAGTGTCAGCTAGGTGTAGAGGGAATGAGTGTCTAATAAGTATTTGACACAGTTCTCTATCAGTCATGGTAGATTAAATAACAAGACATACATTAACTCATTTAATAATTAGCTACCTTCATATCAACTTGATAAAAGAGTACTATTAAGTTAGTCTGACATTGTGTTAATACAGTCTTTAATTTTTAACATAGAAGATTAAGATAAAGTGACTGTCAAGGACTGCAGACTAACACCTTTTTTAGCTATGTTGGGGTAAATATCTTTTTGACAGCATTTGACATGTTAACCCCCATGTCTGGTATTTTTCTGAAACTTTGTATTAATTGCTCCCTTGCCTCCCGTTCCTTTGGGAAAGAGCAAACTTGGAATGGGCACCTGCCCCAACAGAGCCAGTTTCAGGGGAGGAAAGGAAGGGATGTGGTGCAGAGCAGTGACTGTCCCATGCTGGGGACTGCACAGAAAAAGGATGGATGAAGGACCTGGCTCAGATCTATCATGGGGTTCTCCATTCTACTTAAGGTCTCATACATCTCTCTTTGTGAATTTTGTGCTTTATCTGTGTAAAAATAGTAATATTGATATTTTTTTCCCCATGTCATGTTGTTAGGTACGTCACTGCTAGCATTGCTGTTCTTAGTGTGGTGTTAACCACATTTCCTGGGGTGGTTTGGGAGGGAGTGAGAGCACAAGAGATGCTGTCCTGTGTGTGCATTTCTGTTGACCACATGGAAAGTCTGGGTTTATGCTAATGTGGCAACAAAAGTGATGTGTGGTTTGTGAGTGACTTGAGCTGGTTATGTGTAGCAGATACCTTCCTCATAGTGAAATCGAGTAGGAAGTCTGATGAGAAGCAATCACTTGGGTTATGATCATGTCGTATAAATTTGCTGTGTGTATATTTTGTCTTTTATTTTGCTCCGTTGGTGCTGGAGGGTTTTGTGCTTGCAGTGCTTTTCTGAGCCCTTCAGGTAGCATCCTCTGGCAGGATTCTTGATCCCTTGCCTTCACTTCTGGAATTAAAAGCCATGCAGGGGGAGACTGCTGGTGGGAGTCACACCCAGCAATAGGTGGGGTATAGCAGCCTCTGCCTCTGCTTCGTCCTCTGGCCAAAGCACTGGTGGGCACCCACAGGAAAGCAGAGCTACAGTGGGGTTTTCCAGCAAAAACTTCCCCAGTAAAGGTACTCCATAATGGTGCTGGAGGGATTTCTTTTGTAGGAGCTCATCTAAGCCTCTTTCCAACCTATGTAAGCTTTCAGCACCCAGGAGGATGTGCTGCCAGGATTGGCCAACCACTGTGCAGGTAAGTTTCTTTCCCACCTCCAACACACTTCCTGCTAGTTCTTTTCCATTCCTGCTTAGCTCCTGTGTTAAAATGAGTGTGACCAATCCATGTCTGTTGATGCATAACAGCTCATTGGCAACTCACTGCATATTAATGTGAGGGTTTGGGGGTGGGTTGGGTTAATTTTAGTTTAAATTCAGAAACTATTTTTTTTTCTTGTGAAAAACTGATAGAAGATGAGTATTCGGTTTGCAAATAGATATTGACTAATTTGAATATTAATTTCTGTGTTTATTGCTGACATGAAAGATTAAGTGGCCACACCATAGAGGGGTTGGAAAGATCTTTATAAAAAGGACTTGGATACTACTATACCCTTGCATTCCTTGCTAAACACCACAGTGATGCCAGTGGCTGATACTAAAAATTAATGACAGGCTCAGAAAAAAAACAGAAGCCAGCTTAAAATCATAAGAAGGAAAGGAATATATACTCAGGTCTGTGGAGAGGCCATTTTAGTACTTATTTACCCTCTGGTTTTTGAGCTGCTGTTTATGCTGGCAAGCTCTTTTCCTACACTCACATGCTGTATCAATACTTTTTTATTACATTGAAAATGAGGTGCACATGATATTACTCAGCTGGAGGGCCAAGGCTTTAAGAAAAGTAAATATGACAAGATTCTTGATAAAATCATGGGAGATGACAAGCTACTGTAGCTGCTTAAAGTGTCTTTACTGGTGAAACATGTTGAATAGTCGGTTGGGAGTGGGTAAAGGTAATGATTCTGAAAAATTACATTAACAGTGCTCATTCAGGAAAATGAGCTCTTGATAGGAGGTGCTAATTGTTATTAATTAAACAACTTACAGATTATATGATTAGTATTGACCCACAATATTAAAACAGTAAATTACTTACAGTGTGGGCAAGACTACAATATGAGAAATTGAATAAGTTAATAAATCAAAATTAATGGGTGTCTGGAACAATTATAGCCATTGGTGGGACTACAGTCACTTTAAATATGTAAAGAGAAGTTAATAAAAGCTAATAGTGTTGGCCTGAAAAGGGGCTTCTTGGACCAAAACAGAGTTACAGACTACCCCAGATTCCATGTAATAGGGGCATCAAATGAGGGGTTACCTGTGTGGTCAGGAGAGGCTTTTCTTCCCTGTAGCTTTCTTAAAGTGGCTCACTGAAACAGTTTAAGCTG
The DNA here is from genome assembly GCA_013400575.1 of Peucedramus taeniatus. NCBI lineage: Eukaryota > Metazoa > Chordata > Aves > Passeriformes > Fringillidae > Peucedramus > Peucedramus taeniatus. The sequence goes on from WBNO01021847.1 coordinate 150,525, forward strand.
TATGCAGTATGCACCTCCCCAGTGAAGCCAATGAAAGTTAATGACTGAAAATATATCTCAAGACCAGGCTTTGATGTGAAGTCCTCTCAGAGATATACAAAAAATAAGTTGCACTTAATTTAATAAGCCCAAATCCTGCTCTACACTCATAAGGGCTTTTTAAAGTGCTCTGAAACTTGGAGAATCTCTAAGAGTTTAGAAGAAAAACTACTGCTTGTTGGCTGCTGCTGGGACACTGGGCTGCCAGTGATTCGTGTTGCTTTTGCTTTCTCACCAGGCTGTGTTGGTACAGCTGCTTTGTTCAAGTTTGGAGCTGGGGCCTCAGTCCCTAAACCTTCTCTCACCCTGCTGAGTCCAATGGGGATGCCTTCACTGGCTGGAGTGGCATGACATGCTTGGTCCCAGACTGTGGAATCTCATGTATTCCTGTGAGGTTTCCATCTGTGAAAGGGAGAGGGCCTTGTGGGATGAACTATTTCTGTCACTGAGGGCAGAGGACCTTGTGTTCAAAGATTATCTTCTTGCCCTTCAACATGAAGCTGTGGGTCCTGGTCTCCTCTGGAATCCATGTCCACTGGCTTCTGGCCTGAGGGGTCATGAGGACACTTTTGTGGAGAGAGGGACAGGAACACATTCTGAACACATGTCAGGGTAAAGGAGGCAGGATACTATGGACCTGCTCTCCCTTGTATGTGTTAACTTACATGGAAACACAGTGAAGCCTTAACACCCAATCACCAGGAAACTGAATATCTCCAGCCAAAGTTGTACGCTGTTACTGAGGCAGATTTAATCAACAGGAACCAGTGCTGGAGGGCAGTGACAGATAAGCAGAGAAATTAGTCCCAGAGTCATTGTAATTAAAAACATCTGGGTGATGTCAGCCTGCCTAAAAGGCCATTTTCATGAAGAGTTTGTGAGTACTCCTAAACCCCTCATACTAATTGGCAAGAGCAAGCCTGTGCATTACCTGCCACCTTTTTTTCCCCCCATGTGCGTGTGTGCATGTCTGTGTAATATTTATTGGTTTGGATATTCCCACAAATAAAATTTCCCATTTTTCAATGTTGGAAAACCAATGCCACTTAAAATTTTAGAAGGACAAATTGATGGCCAGACTCCTCAGCAGATGGAAATGTTTAACAAATTTCTACATCCGCTGGAAAGACTTCCACAGATGTATCTTACCCAGAGACTTCAGCCAAGTCTTTATTTGTACATGGGGAAATGTTCTTTTTTATATGAGAATTTTCTTTTCACTGACATTGAGTAGAAACAAAGAAGCAGTACCTCTCACCCCCACCTCCAAGGCAACAGACTTGGCTCTGGTGGATGCAATTCAGATGGAAAATGGGGACAGTTCAGCTCTCCTTCCCGGGATGTATGGCAAGGATTTCAACATCAGTGCCCTTCAATCAGGGAATATGTCCTTTGCCTTATTATTAAATAGGGAGAAGACAAATGGGTTACTTCAGGCCAACACTGGAGTAGGAGTTTTCCACTGGGAGGGTTGAGCTGAGTGCTGGGCATGGGTAGGGATGTTGAGCTGAGTGCTGCTCTGGTTTTCTCCAGCATGGGAAAACAAGGCCACAGAGAAGGAGTGGATGGGCAGGGGATGCTCTCATCAAGGCACTGCAGTGCACAGGAAGCAGGGCTGACTGCAGACAGGCACCTGTGCTGCCTTTCTGGGGATGGACAGCTTAGGGATATGCAGAGGATTTCCCTGCCAGGGAAATCAGCTAGGGCAGGTACAGCCACAGGATGTTTTCCCTTTCCCAAGGTCAGTAAGACTTTGATGAGGCAGGACTAATATGCTTAATGTCTGAAAGGGATTTTTATTATTTTTTTTTATTACTTGGTTTAATTGACAGCTGGATAGGATTTTTATTATTTGTAGGACATGCTTTGCCCCTGCTAAACCTCACATCTTATTGGTTTAGTTTACAGTCTGAGCGAGAGTCATGCTCAATAATGTTAGCATGAAACTGTCAAGTAAAAGAGAACTCAGGCCTTTTTCAGATGCTCTCCTTGTTATTTTGTGGAATCCAAAGCAGGGGAGTGGATGCTTCAATGCAAACTTGCTGCTGCTGCAGACTGGTGTGAGAAGGGGCGGTGAGGGTCACCAGGAGCTGTTGCAAGACATGCCAGTGAAGTGTCACTGACATCTCCATTAATGAGCTGCTGCAGGAAATGGTAATTGCACTAAAATTAACCTGGGGTATTATTTAAGCATTTTATCAGACTGATCTAATATGCTTTTGCAGGTGTTTATAACATAACCATAGTTGGGGTATTTTTGCATGCTACAAAATTCTCTTAAACTCTGTGAACATGTTACATTAGAGATTGAGTTTTCTCTGTGTAAGCATCTCCCTGGAGCAGAGAGGGCTTGCCTTGTCTTTCCTGTACAGAAAAATGGAAGTTTTTTTTTTGATGAGGCCACTATAATATATTCCAAGCTCGTTGTGACTTTATGGTTCTCTGCAGCAGAGAATCTCATCCCTTAGTCCCACACTTTCAGGAGCAGCCTCTAACACAGGTGCTGTGTGCACCAGGCTGGTTTTTCTGGCGCTGGCTCGCAGAGACATGGAGCTTTGGTTTCCCACAGGCCCTGGCGGGATCCTCTGCAGCTCTGGAATACGCCCGTGGGCTGAGCACGCCACAACTGATGTGTGAGAAAAACAGCAGCTGCTTTTGTAGGTATTTCAAACAAAAGGGAGGGAAAAGAGCCGCATTCTCTGACCTCTGCTGCAATGTGGTCACCATGTTATTTCCCCTGGCCCACAGGAAGTCATGTTTTCTCAAGTGCACTAATAGCTCTCCCAGTAGCCAGGGCTATTTTGGAGACACCTATCTGTTATTTTTTTCTCTGCCATGCAGTCTCTTGAAAATAACTTATTTTCTATTTGGCAAAAAGTTAAAGTTTCTTAAAGAGATTTGTGTTGTAGAAGTATGCACAGACGGAAACCCTGCCATACATTAGGAATACCTAACTGAAACATTTCAATTTGTATTAAAGTGTGTCATCAATCCCATGAGATGAACAGGCTACATCTGGGCAAGGTCAGACACGCTGTCTTTTAACCAAGTTTCAAGACAAGTCATGTGGTGGCAAAGTCCATCCAAGCAAAGAAACAGTCAGAGGGAGGCTTGTTGGCAGCCCTGCTGCCTTGTCCTGCTCTTCCTTCCCTTGCAGCCCCCAAAAGCTTCCTCTATGGAGGGGATGAGAGTGTCCTGCCAGAAATGCTGCATGGCTGGGATGGAGTAGAGTTATCATCTGCCCTGCCCTCCCAGAGCTAATTCCCACCGTGTGTCCCCAGGCTGACCGTAGTGCATTCTAAAGAAAACTTAAGGACACCAAAGGATGGGCTGGGGGAGCTTGGCCAGCTGCATTTGTCACTGCTCTGCCTCCCAAGATGATGAGAGGTGCAGGCCCTAACTTTTGTCCAGCTCTAAAGCCTTGTAAAACATAATAGACCAGATCAAAGGCCTCTGCAGCTTAATAGCCACTTCCCTTCTTCCCTCCTAGCTTTTTGCTAAGGCAGTGCCAGAAGTACAAACCTGAACCAACAGGTTGAGAGCAAGATCACCTGTTTTCACAGGGAATGATGTCTGTGCTTCAACAACCAGGAGTAAAAAGCCTGAGAGCAACAATTTGCTGAGTTCCACAGCCTACTGGTTATTAGGCATGTACAAACCTGAGGGAATGACTGCACAACCTCGTGCTCAGCTGGAAGTGGGCAGGGGAGGTGGTGATGCTTTTGCTGCCCTTTGCATGGCTCATCAGCCTCAACCCTCCTTGCTCCAGCAGTGAAAACTGGTGGTACCCACTCCACTGGGATCCAGGACCTGCCATTCCTAACAACAAAGCACCGCGGGCACTGGTGGTGCTGCACTGAGGGAAAAGAGATTAAACTGCCCCTTCTTGTCACTTGGATTAACTAGAGGAGTCTGTGCTGGTGCAAGGGAGACAGGGGATGCCTAACAGGCTTATTTTTGGGTGAAATGCTGTCTTTACCCAGGTGTGGCTCCTGGGAGTGAAATCTATTTTATGCCTTACTGTTTTCCCTGCTCCCATGGCCCAAAATGTTATTTCTGAACAACTCAGCCTGTTTATTGGGGAAGTTGATCATACCACCTGGTGCAGATGGTATTGGAAATTAGAAGTTTTAAACTTTGGAATGTCACCAGTATTTCTAGTTTTCTTGTCAGGCTGGGCTGCACTGAAAGCAGTAAGTGAAACTTCTAATAATTACCTGATTCTTCCTGAAAACAAAGGCACAGGGCAACTTAGTCCTTGTCACCTGCAGTGCAAGGTGACAGATCATCATCAGAGGAATGAGATCAGGATTTATGGAAAGGCTTGCTCTATAGCAAGTGGGTGAATGTAGTATGATGCTTCCCATGAATATTCATTCCCATTTTAAAAGTGACTTTACATCAGCCATTCTGGGGTAGTTGGTGTCTCTGGAGATGATTACCCACTTAGGGGTACTGGCTAATTTGTTTGCTTTGAATTTTTTAAAAGCAAAGGTCCCTTGCAGTGTGTTTTCCAAGTGAGATGTTGTTTTTTACAGAGATGGGAATAATGAACACTGCCCCGGGGGGTCCTTTCCCCCAGCCTGCCTCAAGAACAAATCTGCCAAATGCTGGTGGGGTGGGGAAGGCTTTTTACCATGGCAATGAAGGGAACTGAGGGTGAGCCAAATTATAGCTGCTACTGTCTTTCTGAATTTTGAAGGAGATTATCTTGATATCAGGTATTTTATAGCATGCCTCAAACTTCCTCTTGAATTTTTTTTCAAATTTCGTGCAACAAAGTTTTATTCCTAACATGGACATCAGAGTTTAGATTGGTAACTGTGCTGGGTTAGAGCTGTGTCCAAATATTGGCTGAAGCTGAGTAACACCACTTTGCTAGGCAGCAGTTTTGCTCTTGATATCCAGGAGTGTGGCAGAAATGGGGACACACAGCACAGGTGGAACATCTGTCTCTGGAGGGGGCTGCTTGCAGCATGCAGGGTTGCAGCATGCAGCCTGACCAAGCCCAGCCTGCACGGGTTATAGGAAAAGCAGCTCCATCCCTCCAGAAATGCTGGAAATCTTTAAAAGCTAGAGGTGCTGAGCATCCTTGGGAGCCCCACCTGGCTGCTTTCCCTGCTCCCCACAGCTGCCTGCAGGCAGTGACAGCTCTGCCAGCCGCTGGGAACACATTTGCTCTAAACATTTCCGAGCTGCTGTTTAGATCGTTAAGAGCCTGTTTGCATTAGGAGAGGGGAAAAGGGGCCATGCAGTGAACAAAAAAGCTCCTGCAAATCTTCCAGTGTTCTCCAGCTTCAGGTGAACTGGTTACAGAAAACACCTATGTTGGCCTTTGTGTGACTGAAAGCGTGGGGCAGCTGCTGCTCTGGTGCCTGGGACATGAAGGGGGTCAGTGGGAGTTGCCAGCCCTGCCAGCATCTCTCCTTGAACTGGTCCTGCCCCAGGCTACAGCGAGGCCAAGTGTGGGACCCAGAGGGAAGGATGCATGGAGAGGCAGCCCAGAAACCCCCACCAGTGCATTTTTCTTGGGGTATCAGTGTAGGTTGGTTATTTGGGTTGCAAACCTTTTTTCTGTAAAATGTTTACTGCATTAGTAAAAGATGTTTTGCAGTACTCTGCTTTTAAAAGAAAAGCCAAAGAAACTTTGCAGGGTGTTGCCAGCCCTACCCACTCAACTACTTTTAGCTTTGAAAGACCTTATCAAGTTGAACACAACTGACAGGTCATATTTCGAGGAAGCGAGCCAAAAACATTTTCACTATTTATTTGGGTAAATTCAAGTGCTGAGCAGTTTAACCCCAATGCACCCTCCTCATCTGCTCCCTACATGCATTTTAAAATTGGTTTTGTAAAGGAAAAATGTAGCTTGACTATTTATGCCCTGAAACATGAGTGTTTTTTCTGCAGTGTTATAAATATGTGGATGATCATTTAGTAAAAGGTAACCGGGGGGGCGGGGAAGGGGAAGAAAACCCCCAAAGGTGATTTCCATCAGTGCTTCCAGGCTTCACTTCCACTGTTATGCAATTAAATCCAATTCAGTTGATGCAATAGTTACCCAAAATGGAAAGACAGAAGGTTTCTATCTCTTTCCATTATTATGAGTATGATGAAAGTACCACAGGACCCCATCCCTGATAGGGACCGCTATTGTCTGAGACACAAAGCTGAGTAATAAACACAGTCCCCAGGGGAGATTCTCAGCTGGTGTAAATTATCACAGCAATTAATGTGCTATTTTGAAGTATGACAATTTACAACAGATGATAATCTTCCTCCTGGCCAGGAAGAATTACTGATTTTAGCACACGATTCTATAAAGCCAGCTACAATTGCAAACTGCCCTGATTTACACGCTTAGTTAAAAACACCTTCTCTGTCACGTTCCTCTGAATCAAGAGGATTAAGTGTGACAGGTTCTCCCTCTTCTTTACAGCAGACACCTGTTGAGCACTCACCTTCCAGGTGCAGCCAGTAGTTTCTAGGCATTGCTCTTCTGGTGGAGAGCTGTCTCAGCCTTGTGAAGGCAGCCTGGACTTGCCCTGTTAACCTCACCCTGCCTGTGCTGTCTTCCTGCCTGGTGTTATCGAGGTGTGTTGCTCTAAAGGCTTGGGGTTTTATAGTTGCTTCCTTAAGGAGTCTCTGAAATGATATGGGAATGCAGGCTTTGGAAAGCAAAACAGCAGGCAAAGGTGGTGTATTTCTTCAGCTGTGTTGTGGCATAAAGGATAAGGAAGGATGAGGTTAGTGAGAAACCCTTGCAGAGCCCCTTCCTTGCCACAGTAGCCACCAGCACTGGCTTCTCTTTGCTTTACAGGCTGTACCCACCAGCACCTTTGGGCACATGAATATTTATCTGCTATTACTTTTGTTACCCTGTTTGGGCTTTGGTGTATGTAGGACACCAACATATATATGGACATTATATATGGAATAAGCTGAAGTGAATAATATATAACATTATATATGGAATAAGCTGAAGTGACCCACAGGGATCACTGATTCCAGCTCCTGGCTCTGCACAGGAACATCCCCAAGAGTCACACCATGGGCCTGAGAGTGTTGTCCAAATGCTTCTTAAACTCAAATAGACTCCATGCTGAAATACTTCTGTCCCTCCAGAAGACCCTTGAGGAGCACTGCCTTTTTTAAAGAGATGCATACAGACTTCCACAACACCTAAAGCAGAAATTCCAGAGTTTGGCTGTGTGTTTAGGCCTAAATTATCTAAACCCATCTCAAGCAAGGTTATTTTTAAATTTCCTTTTACTTTGTGGAGGTTAGATGCCTATTATTTTTTTCTGTACATATATTTTTTAAAACCTATGAATTACACTGAAAACTCACAGGAGTGAGGGCCCCTCTGATGTTCTTTTCACCTAGCATAAATATACACACTAGGTGGAATCCTGGCTTGATTTGCCTTTTTTAGCCTGGAGATGTTCCAGATGCCAATGCTGTTACAGGTGTGCAATGAAAACAGGATTTCTTTATCTGGTTAAGCACTTTTGGATCCTGCAGGATGTAGACATTACTATTATAATAATGGTTATGGTAATTTCCAAGGTAGGTGATAAATCTATCACTTAATCCATCTCTTCTAATTAGACAGCAAGCACAACATCACTATCTGGGATAGAAGGAATCTCAAGTGAGATCAGTGTTTGAAATCTAAAATTCAAATTATCCTTTCCTTTCTGAAGATGGGGTGGGGGGCACTGTTTAAAAATAACAGACTCCAGTGATTTATATGGTATCATCTTGTCTTATCAAAAAAAACTGCAGATTCAAATTGAAAAAGCTTTAGTGGTCCTAATGGAGCAAAGTCTTGAGTTTAATCCTACCAGGCATTTTAAAACCATGAGATGATACAGAGCACAGATTTTAAGAGGCAAAATGAAATACTTAATCTTCATCAGTTAAAAAAAAGCCACTTCAGTAACACATAAGATTATGTAACTTTGAGGAGAGGGTTTAAGTGGTTACTACAGCCTAAGTAAACTGGGATTGTGGGAGCTGGGAACAGGAGATGTCAGTGGGGGGTTTGGGTTTGACTCCCTGTTGGGGGCTCAGTGCATGTGAATTCTAGACCTGACTGTGTAAGTTGAGATCCTGGCTCACCCAGGGTGCCCTTATACAGGGAAAGTCCAAAATATTTGAATAATTCAAAGGAGCAGGATGAGCCATGGATGTGCCTGTGATGCTGAAGCAAGGGCTGAAGCAGTGGCTTGGCTGGTACAGCTCATATGGGAATGCATTGCTGGTCACAGTCTGTATTGCATTTTACTGCCCTCATTTTAATCTGCTAAAAATAGTTTTTTTTGGAAAGGTTTTGCAGCCAGTTTTACTGATTCAAGAAGCCTTTCAGGTGCTGGCCTAGAGGTCTCCTGCCCATGAACTGGAGCTGTTGTAAAGAGCTCTGTGCTCCTGCCCGTGGCTTCTGGATTAGGGCTGTTATTATTGCAGTGCACTTGGCATCAAAGCCACATGAGCTGCTTTCTCCAAAAAGCTTAGAAGTGAGAATAAATTCCAGCTTTTACAGGAAAAAAAGAAAAAAATGGTGAGTCAATCAGTTTTAATTTTGTGAGCTTGCAGGTGGTCTGCTAGTGCTATGTAACTTTTTATTCCATGAACTTTTAATGGGTTGCATTTAAAGCTGGGCTGTGGCCACAGTTCATCCTTTTCCCTCTTATTTTTACTGCTCTAAACTTTTTCTTTCATTAGAAAAAACAAGGTACTTCCTACACACAAATCAGAATGTTCTGAATGCCTGTGATGTAACAGGTGGCTTTGAGAAGAAAAATGTTTCTATTTAGGGTATTTTTAGCTGGTTTGAAGCATAACAAGCAGCTTATGTCTGTGGCCATAAACATGAGTGGCAGGGGCTTGTCACTCATAAAGCCTTATCTGATGCAGAAGTTTTCCTCCATCTGGAGCTTCTCTGTTCTGCCAACTTACATCCTACTGTGGAGAAGCTATAAGGATTGGATCATTAATTAATAGCGGTATCCTAAGGATATTGTCTTAATCCAATGCACTAAAATAGAGCACTGATTTATTGAGTTGTTTCTTTCCCCTGCCTTAAAAGACTGAAAAAACTCCCCCATCCCAGAAAAACCTCACCCAAAAAACCAAACCCCAGAAGTGGAGTTTTTTATAGTGGCAAAATCTAGACATGGTGAAACTGCTGGATGGGCTGGAGGATGGGGGAAGAGAGAGGAAAACCTCATTTTGCTTCCCCTTCTGTCAGAAACACAGTGTGTATAAAACAGCCAAAGTAGCTGTTTACAAAGAAAAGCTCTGCAAACAAGGCTGAAAGCAGCATTCCCCCCTGCCCCAACAACAGCCCCTGGGATGTCCTGTGTGGCCTCACTGGCTGGGATGGACGTGTCCATTCAGGGTCAGTCTCTGCAGAGGCACTGCTTTTGGAGGAGATTTGCAGATTAATACCAGCCACAGACCTTCCCCCACCAGCCATCCATTATTTTTTTTTTTTTAATTTTAATTTTCATCGGCTTATCTCAGATCAAAATCAGGACCTCTGTGCCAATAAATCCACGACCACTGTCCTGATGGGATATGAATTGGTGGCCTTTTACTTAGACCTGCTTTCATTGGTTTCATATACCAACATAATCATCTGGCATTAGCATCCAGATGAGGGTCTTAAAAAAGGAAAATTAACATAACATATTGGAGGTGACATTCAAATACAAAGTCCCCATCATTTTCTTGACTAGAATTCTGCAATTACGAAAAAATGAGCCCATTACATGCTGGAGGTCCTTTCAGACTGCAGGAGAGCCTTGCAGGCAGGGAGTGCAGCAATAACACAAACCAGACTTTGTGTTCAAACAGTATTTGACAGCATTAAATATAACGCAGGCTCATCTAACCTTCACATCTCCATTCAGATGCCTGACAATAGCAGCAGTGTTGTTTTATTATGGATTGAAGTGCATCTTGACTGGCTTTTCTTTGCCCTTCAGAGCATGCTGGAGAGATCTAGATATCCCTTTTTTTGGTGTATTGAGGGAACCGGGGCGATTCTCTTAACTCACACATCTTTCCCATGGCATGGACAGCCAGCTGTGGGGGCTCAGCATGTTCATAGCCCTGTCAGGGACCAAGCCTCCTGCTCCCAGGTCAAGGGCAGTGCTGAGTACTGGTGAGTGGCAAGGAGCTGTGAGGAAGGGATGGGAAATGAAGGAGCAGCAGATGGTGACACTGGTGCTATTTGACTTTTCACCCAATCAGCAGCAGCATGGAGGGGATGCAGGGGTCTGTGGCCATGGGTTAATCTATCCTGACAGCAGAGCTGTGACGGTACCTTTGCATAAAGGGACCTAGAGATAATTAGATTTAGCACTCTGGGCTAAGCCGTGAACTTCTGGAGTGAAGGGGCTGGAAATTGGGATTATTCCCCGTGGTGGGGTCAGGGTGTCTGCATGGCCAGGAGGTGGCCAGGGTGAAATATTTGCTAAAGCCCCCTTGCTTTCTGCTGAGCTTGGGGTAATGAGCCAGAACCCTCAGCTCCTTCCTCAGGGGGAAGCTTAGTTTGCTCCTCCTCATCTCAGATGACTTTCCTGGCTGCCCCCTCCCCCCCCAATGGTTAATCTCAAAGGAATATTTTGAGAAAAAAATATTGATATAAAATAGTTTCCTTCTTTTTTTTTTTTTTAATTGTGGTCTTATACAGCATTTCAAACCATCCTCAGGAAATAATAAAAGTTACAGAAGTCAGAGTGAAAAGAAAGATGAAACACAATTATGCCCGAATGTAATTTAAAATGCAAATTCGCCGGAGAAACTAGAAACCCCTAATTGCGCTGTTCTCTCTTATCATTGCTTCAAAAGCTCGGTGTGCTCCCTTCCTCCCTCCGGGAAGGGCCTCAGCCGCGGCTGTGCTGCCACACTCTGACCTCTCCAGCGAAATACGGGTGACCCAAAATGGAACCAAGAGGAGAAGGGGGTGGCTGGGGTGCCTGCCCTCCCCCTGGCCTCAGGGGTCTGCGGTGCGGGCCCAGGTGGGAGAGGTGATTTACAGGGAATAGTCTGTGAACATGTAGGTCTGGAGGACACCAACCTGCTGCCTGCACCTTCCAGTCTGTAATGCCAAAAAACCCCATAACTGCACTTTAAAAGAAGCTTAGCTGAGAAATTTGAAAATGCCGTAGCTATTGAGATGCCTTTTCACAGAGGCTGGTAAGTGAAATTAAAAAAATATAGTTAGTTGTTGAGCAAAACGTTTATAGCTCTTCAAAGTTGTCCTTGGTGGCTGAAATCCCTGGCTGGACTATATAGCAGATGGCCTGATGTGCTCCACACACCACCACCTTTTGCCTCTGGTTGGGTGGCCAGAGGCAGAGGGGCCTCTCCAGTATCCTCTCCCCTGCCTCCATGGGCTGCCACTGCACAGTGTCATGGTGAAGGTCCCAGTGTTTGCACATGGACCTGTGGCCGTGCTCTGGTCATCAAAGATATCCTCAAAGACAACACAGAAGTAATTACACCCCATGGTCTCAGGTAGGCTGGCCTCCTTTGAATATCTCCAATCACTTTCTGAAGCTGTTTGTGTTTTAAGCTTTGCTTTAAGTAGCCCCCATGGTTTTACCCCATGGTTTTACCCTGATTCCTTCTGTGTCTTTGGAGGGTCTTTGCCAGGTTTTGTGCTCAGCATCTCACAGTGAATTCAGAAGAACTGGGCATTTATAACCCGTTCAGTCTTCCTGTGGCTTTTTCTGCTTGTGGTCTGTCTCACTTTCGCTTTGGTTATGCTTTATATCTGAATTTGAGATACCCTGAGACTGATTAGACAGGCAGTGGAGTCATTTTGGAAGCTCTGATCACTGTGGGAGGGGCTGATGCCTCCATCTCCCTTGCACAGGCTGCCCAGCGTGGTGACAGACACTGGGGTGTCACCCTGCCTGCCACAGGACTGGGAGGTTTATTTCAGCACAAGGGGAAACAGCAGTCAGATCTCCACTGAGAGGCACCAAGCATTTGGGGCCTCACAGAGTCACCAATGGGATTTGCTGGCTGTGTTCTCACCCTGGTTGCAGGACACATTTCTCTTCCCAGTCCTCCCTGTGCTCTAGAGCACTGTACTTTGCCTAAATTTTGGCAGTGCACTGAGCTGAAGCACTTACTTTGTCTTTTTACTGGCAAGGTTTCTCAGAGGCTGGGACACATCTGGGATGCAGGTAGGATGTCTCTGTGGTGTTTGCCAGAGCCTGAAACCATGGTGGGTCCAAGGGTGCTGGAGTGGGAAATTTGTCTTGTGCCTCTGACCCAGAAGGGTTCTAATGTGAGCAGGGGAAAATCCATTACCCTTTTAACAGTCCTAGATTGCATTTGGGAAGGAGTAGGTAAAAAATAGGATGAAGGTAGGCATATGACACTCTTTCTACTTGCACAAGGGGCTCAGGAAATAGTGAAATGGGTTGTGCTGCTTCAAACAGAGTCCTGCTTTCTGTTTTCCCTTTTTGCCATTGCAGCATGAAGTGGGAGAGCCAAATCAGCCTATTTGGTGACTCGTGTTTTAGTTTAAATCCACTTTAATTGGTAATATGGACTCAGATCCTTGCACTGAAGTGTCTGAACTGCATCCTGCTGGGCCAGCATCCAGGATAGGAACTGCAGGCTGACAAGGATTTGTGGGCCCAGTTCCTGGGTAGCCACATGTAGGACCTGCTGCTGCAGTGGCTCCTCATTGCTGCTTAATTTTGCTTATCATTGCTCTGCCTTCTGCAGATTCTGGCCTGCTTTTTAGGGATGCATCCTGCACAGCTGCTCTTCAGCCATGGGAGGCTGAGTTTCCTCTGTGATTCTCCATCAAAGGTGTATCTGAGCATGATGAGGATTTCACAGCCTCTGTGCTGGCTCTTATGGGATAGAATGGTCATGATAAGGAGTTTGGGATGCTCAAAAACAGGGAGAAAAGGGTTTCTTGGCATGGTTGCTGGCCTCTCCTCTGGGCTTGCACTGTGGGACACCTGTGGCACAGCCAGTCACATGCTACTTTTGTCTGCCAAGGAGAGGGGACAGGGCTTTGCAGGCAGGCTGGCACATGTGTTGCTATCCAAGGTGGTTTGGGTGAAATGACTATTGCTTGGCACATCCAGCCCCATTTAGCTGCGTGAACAGCTTGCTGGCAGGTATGGAACCAGCTGGAAGCACACCTACAAAAGTAAGCACGACGAAAAGGCATTCACATAATCTGAGAATCAAAGCCTGACTCTTAAAGACCAGCATGTTGTTTTTCCTGAGCTGGGATCTTGAATTATTAATGCAGCTTTATGCCCGAGATACGTATTAGATGTGGAAATTTTTGGCGTTACCACTTGTTGGTGACATTTCTGAGCTGGGTTTTGCCAATGTCTTTGACTTGATCAGTACTTTATTGATTAGTGTCCTGCATTTTCTCTGGAAATACTCCTACAGCTACTTACCTTGTGGCCTAATGACATGGTTTAATTTGGCACATCATTAATGCTGCTGCTGTTAGTGTGTCCTCAAAGCACCACAGCAGTGTCTCGGGCCCTCAGCATGCCATGGCTGGGCAGGAGTCTGGCAGCAGCAGTAGCTGACTTAAGGACCCTAAAGAAGCAAATTAAGTTTCAAAATGAGCTTCCAAATGCTATTCCTGCCCTGAACCTGGGTTGGGTGCTGTGCCCATTCAAACACAGGCATCACCCCGCTCCTGAAAGCTCCTAATGGCTTTCATTCCAAGAGTCTCAGAAATCTAACCACAATGCACAAACACTAGTTGAAAAGATGTTTCTAAAGCCAAATTGTGGGTCATCCTTAGTTCGTGTAGATGGGTGAAGGCCACAGATGCTTGCTCTTGTGCTAACTGCAATGGGACTTTCAAATTTTGGAGCTGGAGTTTGGCTGCTTACACACAGTCCAGGGAGCTGCAGCCAATGGTTGTGGCTTGACAGCAGCAGAGCTGAGTGAAGATTATTTATTTCCACCTATCAGAGCCATAATAAAAAAATTCTTGCCTCAGACAGGAGTGGTGCTCACCTGGCTCCTTCTGTGCTGATGGATGAGAAAGCAAATGAGGTTTTACTTGCCTGTGGAAAATATATTCTCAAAGAAAGCCAGCCTGAGCTCTTGTTGGAAGAGCTGCCAGGGACTTTTAAAGCCATTTTTGGGGGTAGGGCACTAGTGAAGTAATTATTGTCTGAACGCATACACACCGTAAAATGGGTCTGTTTTCTAAATGGTCTCTTAAAGCAAAACTGAGTAGTAAGTAGGAATGCTTCCCTGCAGGCTGGCAGAAGGACACAGTTGGTATCACACATTTTAGCAGCTGGCATGTTAATGAGGCCATTTTTATTGAAATGAGCTAAATACTATTAACATTTGTGGACTCCCAACTGATTTCTGAAGCATTTATTGAACTTCAAAAACTGCCTCAAGAATCAATTAAAAATAATTTTTTAGATTTGATAGAAAGAAGACGAAAGAAAATTGTGCCATCACGTTTATGTTTATCTGAACAGATCTTACCTTTCTGTTGCTGTCTTTAAAGAGTTTCCTCTCTTTTTTCCTTTTTGGTGCTGAAAATATCACTGAAAAATATCTCTTTGGAGAAAGTGGTAAGGTAGTTTATAGTCAAGATGATTTTTTTTGGTGTGGGTTCTCTTCTGCACAGGAAGATGGTTGGTGCATGGTTGAAAATTAACATGTTATACAGTGATTGCACTTGGTCACTTTCATGAGTGAATGAAAAGTGTATTTAAATTATTAATGAAAATACTAAAAAGTTTTAGAAAGGAAGAAAGCAATGAAGAGCTGTCTGGCCTAGCATTGTGGGGGATTGGATGACAAGCAGTACATCCCATGTATCCTTTCACCAGGCAGATCTGGGGGAAGCCCTTGAGCTTTGATATGTTTTGGGAAGCCTGAGCAGTCAAGTTTGGGAGCAGTGGTGAGGAGCTGCTTGTCCTCACCAGGGCATCTGGTGGTCCAGCACACCCAAACCCACCATGGCACAGGCACATGAGGCCTTGTTGTCTCCTTGGCTGCTTCCCTTGGCTTTGGGAGAGCTGCAGCCTAATATTTAAAACATTGTGACAAGCTCTAGTATCTTCAAGGCAGAGTCAATTATTCGGTGCTAAGGTGAGGGGTTTGTTGGTAAAGACAAATGTTAAAAAGAAAAATCAAGTCACATTCTTGAAAGCGACATTAATCTAAGCGGTGTGTCAGCCTGCAGATGCTGCTGAAGTCATTACCCTGAGCTGAAACAACAACCTATGCAATTTTATTTCCCTTGTTTTGTATTTTTTGTCACAGCAGGGATTCATTGCCTGAAAATACATGTAATGTTCATCAAAGACAGTCAAGGGTTGCCCCAAGCCTTGACAGTGCATTTAGGGTGGCAGGAGCCAGGCCCATTGTGGTGGCTGAGGGCACCCCCTGAGCGATGGGCTTGGGGTGTCCTGTGCAGCTGCTTCAGGTGGGGGCATATCCACAAGAAGGGACGACTGGCTGGTTTGTGGAAATAATCTGAGTAAGGGTAGCTGGGCCAGCATTTGGCCTCCCCCCAGGGTCTGCAGGGCTGTAGGTCCTGCCTTGCTGTCAGATGTGCTTTATGGTTGGGGCAGAAAACCTGCTCCCAGAAAAGCAAGTTTGTGCATTGAACACTGCTGGAGGGACTGACATAAAAAACTGGAGTGGGAATTTTAGTCTTTATCCCAAGTGCATCTTGCCCATTTACTGATGAGTCCAGTCTGTGGCAGAAAAATCCTCTTGGCTCCATTTAACAGCTCTGGAGAGAAAGGCAGAGTGTTAGAGTATGATCTACAGTTACACACCAAAAATACAGGTTGTTAGGTCTGCCTGCGGTCTGCGAGACCACAGCCTGCCACAAATGTGCAACCATGTAGCAGCTGAAATGAGCAGCACTTCTGTTTCTGTACACCCTCCAAAAAATTGTATCATTGCTTCTAATTTTACCTCATATCTAACCTGAAAATTACTAGCCACTAGGATGATGACTTTTTCATTGGTTTCCTTTCAAAGAAAAAAAAAAGACAACAAAACCAACCCACAAAACAAGCAAAAAGATCCCATTATGAAAGCACAGCCTGTGCAAAAATAAACCAGTAGGCAAAAAACACCCCCAAAACCAGACTACTTGTTTTATAAATATGCCTAGAAGTGGTTGGGATTTTTTTCTCATCTGACTTGAATCCTTTCCCAAACTTTAAAAATATCCTCATCTGAAGGAAGGATAATGAAACAAGAAGAAACATTCTTTCACCCCAGCGCCTTTAATAATGCCCCTGTGCTTCCCCAAGCTGCCAGGCCATTGCCCAGCCCACACTTAGGTGGTGGGAGCATGACACACAAGCAAAGGAGACCAGAGCTCACCCTGAGGTGAAGGAAGGAGCTTCTCCCACCCTTAAGTGCTGGACATGAGATGTAAGCCTGGCAGGCCAGGACAATGTGGAAGAGAGGACGTGAGCATCTGTGTTGCAGGCTGGAGCTGTGGCAGTGGCATGGAGAGCTGCAAGCTCATCACAGCAGCAGAGTAACATCCCTCACCTGCCTCCTTCACCCTTCCTTGCCAATGGCATTCCTTGTATGCTCATGCTTCTGGCTGTCAGGGGAACAAGCTCGAAACACTGGAAACATGGAGGTTTCCAGGATCTAGAGCATGGCTTACAAAGTCAGCACACTACACCTGGAGAAATTACTCAATGTACATTTCTTCACTCTTCTGAGTTCAGTTCTGTCATGTGGAAAAGAAACACAGATGATGCTGTTGCCTAAGTTACTTGCTAAACACTGATATTTGTTATTTAGCGCTGTGGCAAAATCTGGTTTAGCTGCTTGTTGTCTCTGAGGCTGCACAGTCATTTCGAGCCTCATCCAGGAAGGACTTTGTCCTTTTGCTGTTCTGGAAATCGTGAACTGTTTCTCAGCATGTGGGACAGCCCCCTCAATGCAGTGGGGTGACTTACCTTCTGTTGGGCACAAACACAAGATGAGCTTCCACTTCTCAGTCTATCACTCTCTCTGTGAATGGTTTCTGTATTTTTATATTGTATTTATTTAGAGTCCAGGGTTAGTGATATGTCTGGCATAACTTAATCTCTTTTAAGACCACTTTCATTCTGTTGGTATGGCACACCTGTGGATCTTGCTCATTCTCTTGAACATGCAGATTGAAAATACTCTTAGAATGCTTTCTGTTTACTTTTGAGTAACCAGAAAGCCTCTTTAGACTCCTTTGTGCTGAAGTTCACATTACCCACTCAATTTCCAGAAGGGCAGCGTGCAGGTAAGCCTGCTAAATGGAGGCCATGAGCATCAGTGTGGCAGAAATCCAAGACGAGCTTGTAGCTGTGCTGCAATTACAACACACAAGTAATTAACACATTTAAATAAAGCCCCCAGCCAAGGTGTTTGCTGATAAAGGCAAAGTTCAAATGCTCCATCAATTAATCCCTGGGAAGGGCTGGGAACCCCAAGCCCAAGGGCTGCAGTGGAGCTGGAGGCTGGGCAGGGGTAAGGGCTCCAGCCCTGGCATTGTGCAACCAGGCACACATCCAGTGAGTTATTGTTGGTTGGTTTTAACATTGCTTAAACAATTTGTATAAGTCTCTTTAGATGCAGAACAGTTTTATGGCAGCTGCTGCCTGGAAAGCTTCATGTGCCAGGGCCCTAGTCCTGAAACAGTAATTTAGGTGCTAACTCTTACTACGAGTAGTGGCTCTGTTTTACTGGGATGGGATTATTCCCAGTAGTTAACCATGTGAGAGTTTGCTGGAAGATGAGCAGCTGAAGATCAGAAGTCAGCAGGAGGATGTGATGACTGATAGGTGTTGAAGGAAGCAGAAGGGATAACTCAGATGATGGGCCTTAGTGAGACAGAATTTCAGAGTAATTCTTCTTACTGCCATACAGCTTTCCTTATATACTTTATCCTTGGTCCTGTTTCTGTTTTGTTTTAGGGTTTTTGTTTGGGGTATTTTTTGGTTGATTGGTTGGGGGGGTTGTTTGTTTGTTTCTTGGTTTTTTTTGTTTGTTTTTTTTTTGTGTGTGTGTGGTTTTTTTTGTTGTTTGTTTGTTTTTGTTTTGTTTTGTTTTGTTTTCTACAGGTCTCCGTTTTCACCTGTTATTATTCAGGGAAATCCACCTCATCCAGCCCCTGCTTGTCTCAGTGCCTTTGCTGCTGCAGGGATGTTCCTGCTCCTCTTCCCAATCTGGCCAACATGGAGCACTGGCAATGTGCCTCCTTGGGAAGCTTTGCAGTTTGGATGCTGTTTCACTTATATTTTCATTAAAAAATTAAAAATGTAGCAGCAGTGGGAACGTTTCCCACAGGACTCCAGTATGCCAAAATGAGTGGAGCCAAATGGCACTGGTAGCAGCTCCCTATTCACACTGTGCCACTGGATCCAAGCATCATTTGCTGAAGCTGGACAGGTTCTCAGTGAGATTGCTGGTTCTTACATGACACAGTGAGAAGTGTTAAAAAGCAGGGCTGGCTCTTGCATACAGAGAAAGTAGGGGGCTGCTGAACAGCAGCAAGAAAATGCCCCAAAACATAATGGCTGTTTATTGCCTGAGAGACCAAATGGCTATTTTCCTTGCAAATGAGGGTTTAGAGTTGGCATGGGTAAAGTCTATCTTTCCCCCCTGCCTCCTGTGTGAGTGTGCCTGAATGAAAGTCTAGGAGGGAAGGGTTTGCTGAGCAGGAAGTGACCTTTTCAGGCACTTGAGATGGGAAATCCCAAAACAAACATCATGGCTAAACCTTTCTCCTCTAGGCTTGGCTTTGCTTCCCATTTGGTGGGGAGGTGTCTGCCTTTCTGGAACAGGCATTCTTCACCCAGCACGTGTGACAAACAAGACCTGCAAAGAATTACTGAAATGAGTGAGTTCCCTTGGTGCCAGAACAAAAAATTAGTTCAGACGGGAGCTGGCATCTCCTTTATTACTCACTCAGTGACAGCATCAACCTCAGCTGCTGTACACAGCCCAGAGGCTTTAACTCGAGGTGACTCATTCAGGAAATAACATGTTCACTCCCTCCCCATCCAACCATTCCACTCTTCCAAAGCGGTGATGCCCTCTCTGTCTGCTCAGCTGTTCCCCATCCCAGCACAAGGGAATACTGGCAGCCTGGAGCTCACCTCCCTGCCCGTGCCTGCTGGTGGCTTGCCCAGGGCAGCAGCAGCAAGGAGCTGGGGGCTCCCCTGCAGACATGCAAGGGGAACGACACTCATTTGGCAGAGACTTGTCCAAAACCTGGCAGACTTCTCTGTATGATGCAGCCGGAATCAGCATCACCCCACAGCTGGACATGTGCACAGTGCTGAACTGAGCCCCTGTTTTTTCCAGCTACACTTGGTTGTGTTCAGGAGGCATCTCTCTGCCTCCCTAAAAACAAACAAACAAAAATCCAACAGGAAAACAGCCCAATCCCACTTTCTCCCCTTCCCACCCCCCAACCCTGGCTTTCTGAGATAGAGAAAGGGTGTTACAATGAATTGAGTCAGATGAAAGTGTTTTCTTCTGAGCTCTGTTCCCTAACGTCGCAGTGTGGTCAAAACAAAGAAATCAGAGGTGAGACATTTTTAAGGCTTAAATAATTACTTTTTCAGTGCAAACAAATAAGGGCTGACATGGGACTAGACTAAATGATTCCTGAGTAGCAGTAGGTGTGTAAAACAAGGGAAAATGGGACTAGTTGAGGAGCTGGTACAGTCTGTTGGTGGTAAAGCTGGACACAAAATTCAGGCCAAAATCAGTGCAATTAGTAAAAACAACTCTTCTTGCAAGCTCAATATTTTTGCAAACACTCACCGTATCATTGCCACCCACTCATCATGACAAGTACAAGGGGCTGCCTTCTGAATTATCTATTTCATTTATATATACTCACCTTGAAATCATGTGATGGTGCTGTAGTCTTCTCCAGAAAAATGCTGCTTTAAACAGAAATCTCTTTGCCTGTAGAAGTATAAAAAATGTATGACTCTGTAAACACAAACTAAAAGGGCTGAATTTATCTTCCTGTAACTTTGCTAAAGCTGATGCTAGATCTGTGTCTGTATGAATGAAGTCAGCCTGAACAGCAAGGGAACCAGCTTTATTCCAGATTATTGCAAATGTTTGCAGATATTCCACTTTGCTGCCAGAAGTGCATCACTGTCACACAGATCTTAAGTACAATGTATCACATAAAACCAGAAATAGGAACCTCTGTTTTGTTAAATGTCTGAATATCGAGTATTTATTTTAAACACCTCACTTTGTGGGACACTGGGAAACTGCTATCACTTATATTTTAAGAGCCCACTTGCAAACCAGCAGTCATTAGGAAAACACAGAGTTTGAACCTTGTTTATGTAGTGGGGTGGCTTAAATGGTTAGATTTGGTGAATTTTTGCTGTTCTGGATTGTGAGTAAAGTTATTGTTCTGCTGCTGTCTCTTGAGGAATCATGGTGATTTTTTTTGCTTCCCTATGAATGGAAAAATATAAAGCAAGTTGGCATCAAGGACTGTGCTTGATAAGAAAGGAACGAGGGAAGATAAAATGGCTACATATGGCAATATGGACAGTTTCCAACTTAATGGAAATAAGAGTCCGATTTTTGCAGCATATAGTGAGAATTGAACTGTAGTTTTATGCAAATGCTACGGAAAATGCAGCTCAGCAAAGGCTGTTTTCCGACTGTTGTCTGGAAAGCATTTTGAGTGCCTAAAGACTTATATTTTCCACAAGAACTTGGTGAGAAAGGATATAAAGGGGTAATAGAGCATTTAAACCCATTATACCTACTAGAAGTTTCTTTTTTAAAAAATCTAAGAATCAGCTAGGAGGAAGAAACACTACTGAGCCTTTAACAAGCCTAAATAGTGATTCTTCCTTGCTATTTTTTTTTATTTGTTGTTTTTAAATGCAGGTCAAACCCAAATTTATTTATGGAGTAGAACACCAGGAAAAATGGTGTATACTTGCACAGCACAATCCAGCCCTGAGGGCTGCCACAGGAGATACTTTAGGTGCAATGTAACTTTGATTGGGTAGAGCTTTATGTGTCCTAGAGGAAAGCCAAAGAACAGCAGCACACACTGCTGTGCAGTGTGGACCCAGCCTCATCCTGGTCCTTCTGGTCTGTATGATGCTGTGCACATTGTCTGAAAACCCATTACACGTGATGAATAAAATGGTATCACTATCAGAGGGAGCTCCACCATCTAGAAAACCTTTGGGAGAGGGTAGGTGGGACAGGTCTTGGATGAGCATGGCTTAGAATGAGGGTGCTCCTTAAAGCTGAAGGGCCTGAGCTCCTTTACTGGCATCGATGGGATGGGCTGACTTCCTGTGTATCTATCCTGTTACTGTGAAAACAAACCATGTGGCTTTAAGCCTGGGAGGCTAGCAAAGAAAAATTCCTTCAGTAAGTGTGAAGGAAATTAACTTGTTAAGGTGTCCCAGAAGGGAGAGAAGGAGTTTTAGGCTGTGTGATTATCACAGTAACTTCTCCGTGTACCTGTGTGCCCTTAGGGTTAGCTGAGACTGAAGGAGACAGTCTCCTGCCCATAGGCAGAAAGTGACAATGTATTTAAGTGTAAACCAGAGCAAAGGACAGCACACTGGAGACTTGCCAGGGAGGGGGAGCCAGGAGTTAACATGTAGAGCCCTATGCGAGGCAGACATTCGTTTCCTAAGTGGCACAACAGGAGGGCTGGAGGAGCCAGTGATGCCATTTCTCAATTGCTGTGGGTGAGACTGGTGCCATTTGTGTAGGGGAGGGAGGCTGCAGAGAGGCACTGGGATAGACCGGAGGAGCAGTGGGATGGATTGCAGAGGCTGGGTGTAATTTCACCTGCAGAGTCCAGGGCAGCAGCTACACCAGCCATACGTGCTCCCAAGACTGGGTAAGGATTTGTGGGTGCTGTAAAGTCACTGTGAATCCTCATTTACAAATGAGTCAATACTCAATTCCTACATTGTAAGATTCATTCACAGCAGTTTTGAGAAGGGGGCAATTCCCATCTTCCAGCTGGTTTTGGGTCTTCCAAAACGATTTGATGGTTGATAATGTTGATTTATGATAAATAAATGATTTAAAATCATTTATTTAATGATTTAATGCTTGATAATCTTCCCTTGGAAGATACCCAAGGGGCCATTTACAAACATGTCAGTAACCCTCAGAGTGGCCAATCTGTATGCCACAGGATGAGGTGTGGGAGTTACCTGGGCTTTCTGGAAAGTGTTTTAATGAACAGGATGAGTTCAGAGGAACAGTTCTAACAGTTGGAATGAACACTGAAGAGACTGCAAATGTATGGCTGTACTATTAAGAGAAGTAGGCTCATTTCACTTCACCAGAGTTATTTGCACTCTATAGGAGCAGGAGCAGTCTGCTTATTAAAAGGGAAAACAAAAATAGTTAAGAATGTACTGGTACCACAGAATACTGTTTTTGGTCACATTGTGCTGTTATAGTTTAAAAGTTTTATTCAAATATATTAACCTTGATCAGCTTGATGTCTGGCTTGTTTAAAAACTGAAAGAAAAGCTTCAATCAGAAGAGTGAAATTAGGTATTTTGGCAATCAAATAGCCTGAGGCCTTTGATGCATTTTATTCTTTAGCATTAGCATTAGTACCTGTACGGGAAGAACTGGTTCAAGAAATTTCAAACATCTATTAAGAGATGAGTAAAGAAACCCTTGTATTGTTATCTTACTGGACATCTCAAAACTGGCCATCATTCATCTTAAAGTAATGTTGCTTTGCTGTGCTTCTTTCACTACAAAACCCTTTTGTCCATCATTTGCAGATAAATGCTAGAATGGTTGGGGTGAAAATAATGTCCTCATCACCAATCCAAAGCTACTGCTGGAAGCATTGAGGCTGAGAATGTACATTTTTCCACTGGTAGAGGCCAGATAACAGGCACTGAGTTTTGGTGGGTAAGCGTTTTACCAAAATACCTTTTAGAACAGACCCTCAAAAATGTTGTCTTGTACTCATGGAGGAAAAAAAAAAAAAAAAAGAAAAGTGGTTCTGTGTACATTTTCTATTCTACAGAACTTTCTTAGCAGTGCTAAAGAAATTGTTCTGGAAACAAGAAATAACTTCATTTTGGTTATAGTTGTACACACTGGACTTCGGGGATGGCCACATTACATCACTGGCAGCCAGCTTAAGCCAGAGTGCTTTTAGAAAATGGATGTTTTCCTTAGTTCTTTGCCAGGGGGAATACTAGGGACAATAAAAAAAGCTCACAAAGAGACACACTGGTATAATTACCTGAGTAGTACCAAGAGACTGTTAAATTGAAAAGGAGGAAAAACCTCATTTTGTGAGCCTGCTGCTTTCCTACAGGGCAGACGCAGGCAGGAGTTTGTGCCCTCACAGCAGATCATGGCCCTTGCAGAGGCTGGGAGTGCTGTTACCTGGGGATGTGTGCTGTGCCACCACGTGTTAATTTTGCAGGGGGGAAAAAGCCTGCTGCTTTCACTGCTGACTGGGGCACGTTACTGGTGCCAGGACAGGACATGAGGGGTGGGAATGTGTGCTGTAGAACAGCCCAGGCACTTCATGAAACAAAAATTTGCTGAAACCAGAGCCAGACGATCCCTGTGCTGCCCCCAGTCTTGGGATGCCCCCTTTGCCAACTAGACCAAGTGCTTCAGGGAGGAGTGGGACAGACCTGCTTTGGTGCATTGCTTCAGCTTCCCTTGGCTTGCACAGGTTGGCTGCACAGAAAGTGTCCCCAGGTACCCCTGACATAAAGCATTCTTGTGCTGAAATCAACCAGACTCAAAATGCCTGGCAATGGGAAAATTCTCTGTTCCCTTTTCCCCCTATGTAATGCTCTAAGTGTCTGCTCAGAGCTAATGGTGCCAGTATGCAAAGGGAGGGAAGTTTGGGAGAAGGCATGGTAAAACAGATTTTGTTGCCAGTGACTTATTAAGTAGAGTTAAAGG
Source organism: Peucedramus taeniatus (assembly GCA_013400575.1). Lineage (NCBI taxonomy): Eukaryota > Metazoa > Chordata > Aves > Passeriformes > Fringillidae > Peucedramus > Peucedramus taeniatus. The sequence goes on from WBNO01021847.1 coordinate 174,540, forward strand.
GGGGTGTGATGAAGAGATGTGCTGATTAATTGAAGAGCTTGGAGCAGATGTAATATGTGGCTCCAGAAGTCAATAAAAATGGCTTCAGTTTTACAGATTTTTGTTGTTCCAGAAAATAATACCCAAGGAAAGGAAAGAATGGAAAGATATGTGGGCTTGCAGAAGGAAAAGGCAAGAGAAAAATTAGGTGTTTTAGTTCCCTCCCTGATGCCCTGCACTGACCATTGAATTCAGAGTGCTTCCCCAAGGTTAGGCTTGTGATTTATTTTTCTATTGGGGATTTCATTGGGGTAATGTACGAGGGAGAAACTTGCTGTATTGACAAGCTGTGCATTAAAGCATATGGGCCTGCTGATTTCTAGTTCACTGGGTTAAAAGCATCTAAGATTTTGTTCTGTTTCAATCATGATTATTGCACAATGGGATTTGATAGACCTTCTGTGTCCACTTCCTCTCAAGATTTACTGTTTTTTAAGTTCTCCATGTACGTTAGCCACCCAAAAAGGAAGCAGCTTATAGAAATGAATATGAAAGATAACAGCAGCAATCTAAAAAAAACTGAGGAGAAATTAATTGAAAAAGCAAACTGTAATAACCTCATTTAGATTTTTGCAGTGGGCAGCACAAATTACTTACAGCTGATAATGTTCCTCATCAGATCAACTGTATCTCACTCACTTGGAAGACAAACACCCACAAGCCTTTAAGAGCCAGGGTCCTGACAGACTGAGAGGACCCACCCTTCCCTGCAGTGTGACTGCTCACTTGGGCATGAGCCAAGATTTGGCCCTGGTAAAGGAGCACTACCCAGGTGATGGCCTGGAGGGAACTTTGCTGGCTTGTTGATCCTCAGCAAAGGGAGGGAAAGGCCTGGAAGATACTGACTTTGTTGGTTTGTTTATCCCCAGGAAAAGCAGGAGAGGAGCTGTGTGTGCCAGGTTTGGTGCGTGAGCAGAAGGCTGAGGGTGCCCCTTCCCTGAAGGCAGAAGGGTGGCCCTGGACAACCCTTTGCCTCTTTCTTTAAGGGCTAAGCCTTGCAAGATGTGTATACTCCACTTGCCTGCGTTTGCAGTCTGCTTCATTTTTCTACTACATGATTTGAAAAGGAAAAAAAAAAAGATAGTACATCTCATCTTGCTGTTCTTAGAGGGATGAAAATTTGCTCCTATGGAGCCCATTAGTATCGCCAAAGATTGCTTATTAAATACTTACCTCTTATGGTCTGTCCCTGTAAGCCTCAGAACTGTCTGGCTATACCTTTAGCACTGCCAAATCACAAGCTGAAGGGGAAAGATCTTTCCTTGAAGCTTTAGCTCTGGGATTTGCGTGATGAAACTGGATTCTCATTTTCCATTATAAAAAAGTATGTTTCCAGCTGCTGTGATTGCAAAGAAAAGGTTGAAAGTCTAAGCCCAAAGTATGCAAAGCAAGAGAAGCAAATAAAAAGAATATGAGGAGGTTATGTCATTTAGTCCTATGTTTTGAACTACTCCTTTCTCCAGGAGCCTGATTCATTCTTTTGAATGGATTGCACTGGTTATACCGTACTGTTTTTTGTTCCCATAAGGGTTAACTTCAGAGCTTTTCTTCCAAAACTTCTCTGTCCAGTTTAGACATCTCTTAAAAAAACTAAATGAGAAGGAATTTGTAAGAGAAATTAATGATCTACTATATAAATTTTTCACAACTTTGTAGATGGATGGAGTGGGTTTGTAGAATTACAGAATTGCAGTGACTAATAATAGTAATAAAGTATCTGATTGTACTATGTAGTTAAAGATAGTCATAATAGTCTCATTGTCTTGTCTTCCCACTCCTTGCTGTGACATCAGCCCATCCCAGACCATCACATCCTGCTCATGGCTGTGTCTTTGTTGATAAATAGTGAGTCATTATATGCTCTGCTCTATGACTCTTACAGCTGTATTGCCCAATTTTCCTCTCTCCAGAATGAAATCCCTTTTTGCTAGGATTTAGTATGCCTTTAAAACAGCCAAGTTTATCTTGTGACAAATGTGCACTTCAGCAGAAGTAGGAATGAATGAAATAAGGAAGTTTTTTTTTCTGTCTGATACCTGAAGTAGGTTCACCTACTGTAAATGATATACTTTTATTAATGACAGAACTCCACCACCACTATGTACTGACGGCACAATCTACCACATGCTGAATGCATCAGTTCCATGTCTTGTCCCTGCAGGACACATCAGACCTGTAGAGCCCTGCTGCCACGCAGGCATTAAACTCTGCTTGGAATATTTGGATGCTTACATGTAAACACATACATGGAAGGTACACCTTTTTACCACAAATACCAAACTGATTTAGTAATACTGAATTCAAAACTTCTTGCTCTCCAGCATGCTGCTACCTACACAGCATACTCAGGAAGCTCTTCTGAAACTAAAAGGATAACAATTTTTTTTTTAAGTACAAGAAATAATGTGAATGTTTTCCAAAAAGAAAAAAAATACATGCTCTGACACTGAGAACATTGAAGAAATACCATGATCATTTTGGCACTCTAAATAGCTGATTTGCATAGCTGGGAGATACTTGTTTTCTTTCAATTTAAATTTAAAAGTATGATCAAGCATGTGGCATAGCAAACTTCGAGTTCTGCAGACCTACTGAATTAATATGAATTTCTTACCAAGAACCAGCATCTCAGTATGCCTACCTTGTACAGATGAGCTGAGGGGAAAGATCCAAAGGTGTAACTGATCCTCAGTGAGGCGAGACACACCATGTGTTTGTTTTAACCTGTTGCATTTTACTTGGTTATTTTCTAACTCACCCTTGCAAAGTCTGAGAGACTGGACAGGCCAGGGTGCTGCACTGAGAGTATTTATGGATAAAGGAGGGATAGTAGGGATAGTGGAAACCAGGACAAAACATGTGGTCCCTGGGGTGGACGGACGGATGGATGGATGGATGGATGGATGATGGATGGATAGATTGTCTTTTAACTCCTACTCTCATTGCTGTTGCCTTGCCCTCCCTTTGCTTTCCCTAGGCTAAGGATCCCAAGTCCCAGCCCATCAGCTGCTAAACAAGCTGCACGTAGTCAGTGGTCTGGTGTAGACTAGAGCATTGGCCAAAACCTTGGCTGTAAATCCTGCTCTGCTGGTGACCTCCCGTGGGGCTGCACCTGTGTGCCTCAACAACCTTGCACTGCCCTTTCCCTGTGTGTGGAAGCCCAGAGCTGGAATGCCTGTGCCAGGAGCAGGGTGAGGTGATCAGGTATGGCGTGGGTGTGCTGCTATGAAGCAATAGCTACACTTGGGGAATGTTGCAAGCTCGTGTTCGGAGGTTGCTCTATGGAAAACCATCACCTCTCTGGCACAGCCTGTGTGTTGCCCTGAGCCTGCAGACCTTCCTTAAGGGCATCTTTTTTCCACTAGACCTGAAGTGATCCAGGAAAAGTCCTGTGCTGACTCTCTCCCAGAAGAATCCTGAGGGAAACTTTCTCACCCCTGCCCATTTGCCATGAGCTGGTCTGGGGCAGGTGTGAGAATGCTGCTCTTACCTTGCCAACAACCCTCCTGCAGAAATGAAAATGTTTTCACTGCACAAAGCAGTGTATTTCATTGCAAAACAACTCTGCTGACTGCTTGCACATCTGTTCCTCTCTCCCCTGTATCACAGTCTCCTCCTTTGGGTTTCTGAGTGCTGGGGGCACCAAAAAGTACTGCTCGTGGTGCACCAGACCTGCACAAGGCATCCCTTGTTCCCTAGCCCCAATTAAAGGGTCATTCTTGTGCAGAGGAGGGACTGACTTTGGATAAACAGAGTAGAGCCCTGCAGCCCTGCATGGGAGATAATTCAACTGCCCATTTGCTGCCTCTTTCTTTCTCTGTTCCTTCTGATGTATTTTTGGGTGGAGGGATTGAAAATTTGATTTGTTAAATAGGTTTAAGAAAATGTAAATGATAATTATAAAATTCCCTGAGTCTTTTTTTTTCATGATAGATTTTATGTAGCTGGCAGTTAAAATAAGTGATTGCCCCATAAATATCATTTTAATAGCCTAGTCAACGGTGTAGCCTCTGCTGTTCTGAGATTTTTATCTCAGAAAAGGGAGGGAAAAAATCCTTTCCCGTGGATTTATATTGCTGTAGTGGCTGCTGCTGCTGCTCATTATTTGCTGAGTAATTTGAGGGGAGCATATTCTGCTCATGCAGGCAGACACAGAGTGAGTGAGCATTGATGCTGCTGGGGAATGGCCACCCTGTGCCCACACAGTCAGCTGTGCCCTGGCCAGTGGTGGCCCTGGCCAGCGTGTCAAGTGCTCCAGCTGAAACTTTTGGGGTAACAACCTCATGTTTGCCAAAGCCAGTCATTCCTGTACATGAGCACCATCTTCCTCAATCAGCAACAGGCCAGGACCTTGCCCACATCCTTGTTGCTAAATTGGAAAGAGATAAATTTGGTGAGTGTGCTGTTTGTTGGGCAAGGAATTGGCTGGATGGCTGCATCCCAGTGATTTTGCAGTCAGTGTCTCAATGTCCAAATGGAGATGGGTTACCAGGGATCTCAGGGGTCCATATTGGGACTGGAACTGTTCAATGTCTTTATTATTGCTACAGACAGTGGTGGCCAGTGCAGCCTTGGCAGGTTTGTGGATGACAGCAAGCAGAGGGTGCAGTGGATTTGCCTGGGGGAGGGGAAGGACCTGGACAGGCTGGAGGGGTGGCCCTGTATGAACCTCATGGAGTTCAGCAAGGCCAAGGGACACCTTTTCAGCTCCTTTCAATATATATAAAGGGGCTTGTAAGAAGGATGAAGAAAGACATTACCAGGACCGGCAGTGACAGGGTAAAGAGCAACAGTTTTAAACTGAAAGAGGATAGGTTTAGGTTAGACGTAAGTAAGAAATGCTTTACTCTGTGGGTGGTGAGGCACTGGAACAGGTTGCCTGGAGAGGCTGTGGGTGCCCCATCCCTGGAAGCATTCGAGGCCAGGCTGGATGTGGCTTTGGCCAGCTTGTTCGAGTGAGAGGCGTCCTTTGCCCATAGTGGGGGGCTGGAGCACAGATGGTCGTTAAGCTGCCTTCCCACCCAAACCATTCCGTGAGGGGGGCCTGGGGTAGGCTGAGACTCCAATTTTAAAGCCGCTGAACCCCGAACCGAGCCCGCCCGCGATTGTCCCCGCGATTGTCCCCGCGGGAGCGCCGGGCNCCCGGCGTGAGGGGGCGGGGGGGTGCGGGAGCGGCGCCCGCCGCCCCCGGGTTAATAATAGAGCGGTGAAAGCTCCTTTGTGGCGGTAATTGGCGCACGTAGCCCTGGCGCTGCCGCGTGCGAGCGCTGGCGTCATTCCCGCAGAGGCGAGGGATGCCTCGGCTCGCCGCGGTTCTCCGGAGGGCGGGAAGGGGATCCCTGGGATGCGGTGCCTCCGCCCGCGGCGGGCCGGCGGCCGGGCTCGGGGCACTGCCGGAGCCTGCCTTAAGTAAACGGAAGATCGGTCGTGTCTCGCCCGCCACATCGCAGGCTGTGTGTGTTCCTGTGCCGTGCTCAAGGCGGTGTTCTGCTGCAGATGCTGCTTGTGGCCGGGTGGTATTTGAGGGAAGAATTGGAGCAGCTGTGTCCGGCTCCAAGCCCGTGTATGTGTGGGTACCAGTGCTGCCAGCGACAATACCAGTGACTCTCCGGGTTGTATTGGCATGGCTCAGGAGAAGGGTAGAGGTGTTCAGCATGGCTGCTGGTCAGCAGGAGAAGCTGCCAGGAGCTTTCTCTTCCCTCCCATAGCATCTACCCGGGTTCTGTCTGAGAGGTAGAGTTCCTTTGCTCTATGCACTATCTGAACAAAGGCTACACGTTGATTTTGCTCCTGGGCTGTGCAGGGCCCTTGGACCTCAAGTGCTAGAGTCATTGCAACATGTGTATGTGTTTGGGACCACGGGGCAGAGATACCAGGGTTTGCCTGCTGGCTCCAAGCCCTGCTCTCAGGCTGGGGTTAGCAGATGACCGCTATCTGTCTCTGTGTTCATGTAGGCACTCATTTTTTTCTCTCCCTGTGAGCACACAAATTCATCTTGCTAGGGATGGTGTGCTTCTTCAGGTTTGCTAGAAGTAGAAATAGGAGTTGTTCAACCTCAGCTTGCAAGGTTTGGACTCTATGGTTGTTTCCACATTCATTTTAAGTGGATGTAAATCTAGAGTTAGCTCCGCTGAAAGAGGAGTTGTGCGGCACAAAACCATTGTGCATTTCTGTGAACAGATACAGCTGACTGTCTGAGAAATGAAAATAATGAAGTGGTGGTGAATAAGGCAGGCACCTTGCTTTCAGCTGTAATATGCAGAGTTTCTGGGGTGCAGATTTCTTCCTCTTCCAACTGCTGGTCTCTAGCTGAACATGGCTGAGGAGGCAGCGAGGTCCCCTGAGCCTGTGTGAGGTGTGAATGTATGCAAAGGTTTTAATGATGCCTTAAAGGCAGAATCCCCACAATCTGATCCTTAGATATGTAGAATTACAATATTAGACACACTGCCAGACGTGCTGTAGACATGGACTGGCTTTACAGGGACCTGCCTTTGCATGTCTCTTGATGTGTGCAATAAGCTATTGAAGCAAAATTAATGGACATGCTCTTTGGCAGCTCTGTGCTTTCAGGGCAGATTTATATCTCTAGGTGGGTCCTGTAATCACTGGTGCCGTACATTACACCTTCTGCTGATTGCTTGTGCCATAATATAATATAAGGACTCCTTCAGTCCTTTTCAACAGGTAGTGGTGCCGTTTCTGACAGGACTGGGCAACTCTTCCGCTGCCTGGGCTCTTGTTGTGTGTTAGCAGGATTGCTGAAGGTTTCTCCCATCCATTCACTTTAACATGCTCCCTGATCCCAGCTAATAGCTGTGTACCGATCTGGGACAAGGAATCTTTGACGTTTACATGAGCCTGGAACAGGCATGATGAAAAATTACACTAGTCTGCTCCTCTGTTTCTGCATTTGGACTTGAGGCGAACTTGTCATCCAAGAGTATTCCATTCTCAAATGCTTCTGCTTTTCTTCTAGTGGCCACCTGGAGAGGATTGCTTATCATACACCTTAAGGAGGTTTGCTTTACAGAATTTTCAGACTATTTTCTATATTTAAATAGCTTTTCTCTTTCTTTGCATTGACCCCGCTGTAGTCAACAGCTGCTTAATTAAGTCTGGGGGACTGGACTGTATTGATTTGGGATTGACCTGGACACTTCTGAATCTTTCCCACTTCTGTCACTCTGAGCAAATTTTGCTTCAGTTTTGGTGTATACCCACTTGCATATCTGCTTCCTCTAGTGACTGTTACTGCTTGTTTTTACTGGTGGCAGTTCTAGTATATATGTGCTGAATGCAGCAGTCTGAGAACTTAGGAACTTTTTTCTCTTTTGTCCTCCTGAACAAATGTAATTCTAATTTTGCTGTATGTAATAGAGGGTATCTCTTGGTATTTAGTAAAGTCAGTTTTGCTGCAGAAGCCCTTGAATTCAATGTAGCTGATTCTGTGGAAGGGAAGGAGCTAGCTACCAACCCCACCAGTCCTCATAGCACAGTAAGACAACTGAGACCCACAGGAGTTTCCAAGTGTGCTCTCTGCCAGCCACACAATCAACAAGCTACTGAAACTTTTGGAAATGTGCCTGTGGTATCTCATGGACTTTACTGCCACCAGTGGAACCCATCTGCACCTTTCCTTTCACATAGGTACTGCAGCAGGGGCTTACAGGAGAACTAAACAAAGGGTCACTACTTATGGTAAGTGAGACTGCTTGTCTGTCCTTCAAAAGATAGTATTTGGTCCTCTTTGTGGGAAAGAAATTCCATCAGTCACATTTTTGATTCATGCTGATGGAACTGATGAGTTTTCTTACTTGAAAACTTGATTCTTCTTAGACAAAACTGTGGTCACTAGAGTGGTCTGTGGTCTCTGTAGTTGAGCCTCTACAGTTTTTCCTGTAGCTAGACCTCATCAGTGTTCTAAGTATAGATTTTCTCTCAGGAAGGGCAGATCTACTTTGGTATAGCATGAAATTTGGTGATGTTCCTTATTAAAAAAATCTCCACCAAATCAAAGAAAAGGATAAAAGAAAATATTAAAAACAAATGAAATTGTGGGCATTTTTTTCCTTTTCAGGTAGAAAATAAGGAGCAGAGTAAATAATAGGGAGCAGTAAATATTTACTATTTTAAAGGCAACATTTCCTCCTCTGTTGTATTTTTTTTGTTTGGTGTGCTTATTCTTTCCCTTAGCCAAACCACCCCCTTAGCTTTTATTTCAAGTAGATTCAACTGAATTTTTTTCTGCCCCTGATTGTTTTTTGTTTGGCCATTGAACCAGATAATCCAATATTTGCACAGCACTCCCTGGAGCTGCATGAAGAGGTAATGTTGTCATTATGACAGGTAGACCTCAGGAGATTACGCAAAAGCACGGGGTCTCCTAGCAGAAGCTCCTTGGCCTTTAAATGTTCACTCTCAGATCCTTAGGATTTCCCTGCAGATCTCTTGACTGTGTTTTATTAGAGGGGGTCGAAGTTTTGAGGGGTCTGTGGTTTCCTGAAGGAGGAGCAATAATGGTATTCAGCAATAGGGCATGGAATTTCTGGACTGTTCATGAGTATTTTTCTCTTAAGGGAAAGATAGGACTTCTAGTGCTAAATGTTGGGATTTACTCCTATGTATATTTTAAATTTATTTTCTTTTTAGTGTGTGGCTTTTTATAGTTCTGAACATATGGTTATATATATATCTTTTCTGCTATGGGTTCTTGCTTAGGTCAGTGTACCTTGTTCTGTTTGTACAAAAATATTTGTTCCTAATTAAACTCACCTTCTTCTGTTTGTACCAAAACATCCCGGGCTCATGAAAACTGCCTGACCTGTGAAGCTATCTGCTTGGACAAGGATTTTGCAGATCACTCCACACACTGAAATCTGAAATTTCTCCTTCCTGGCTTAGATGGTTAGCAGTATACATTTTTTAAGAAAATGCCCAGTGTTACAAGCAGCTGCAGGTCTTGTGCTTGTGAAACCTATTTGCACAAATATTAAAAGCCACCAAAGTCTCTGCCCAAATCTGCCACAACTGCTCAGATCTCCAAACAATTACAATCTAATTAGAGCCGGCATTCAAAGTTGCCTCCAGCATTTGAAACAAAAGTAATATAGCGGTAATAAAAGTGTAGATTGGCAGCTCTGGAGGCTGAATTCTGCTTACCCGCAAAACGTACCCAGGGTGGGAAAGAGCTGCAAGAATCACCACAATGACTGAAGGGCCTGACCCCCTGCCTTGAGATGACAACCCCCAAGGGATGAACAAATGGGCAATTTTCTACAGGTCTCTTTACTGCCACTGCCAAGAGTGCTGCTAATTACTGACAATAATTAGTATGTTGTCTATGGCATGAATACTTTTCTGCTAGGAAAAACACCTGATTCGTTGTATGATAACAATCAAATGCCCATCATGTAGTGGTGGTGTTTATGAAGTTAAGGGTTATTCTCAATTTGAACACAGCCTTTGAGGTGAAAGGCTTTATCCTCTTACCAGTCTTGCCATGTGTGAGGCACAGAGCTGTGATTACCAATTCATTTCATAAAGGCCAGCCGTTTAAAATTCTCTCAAACTAGCAGCTGCTGGAGGAATGAAAAAGCAACTGGGTCTGGACAAATATCTTTTTTTTTTCCTCTGTGTTAATTTAAAAAGAAACCCTGCAATTCTTTCCCCTGATGAATGAGACTCTCAATCAGTGTTGAGCTATCATTGCTGAATGATAGCTTGTCTGTGCTTGCTTGACATAAGGAATTCTTCCAGTTCCAGCGGTGGAAGTCGTGTTTAGGCTGAAGAGCACCTGAGAAAATAAGCTGCTTCGTGTTACCAGTCAGTAGGAGGAGTTATTTGGATTTGATGTGGAGGTGGGTTCTAGATGAACCTGTTTTAGCAGGGGTGTTGCATTTGATGATCTTTAGAGGTGCTTTCCAACCACAACCACTCTGTGAAAAGAACCCGCTTGCCTCAGTTTCTTGTGGTGCTACTGGATTCTTTTACTGCTGTCAGTTATAACCAAAGGCAGAGGAAAGAATCCCCTTCCCTTCCCTTCCCTTCCCTTACCTTCCCTTCCCTAACCCTAACCCTAACCTTAACCCTAACCCTAACCCTAACCCTAACCCTAACCCTAACCCTAACCCTAACCCTAACCCTAACCCTAACCCTAACCCTAACCCTAACNACTGAATCATAACATAGAAAGGATCACCAGTGACTTCTGAAAACTGACAAATCTTAGCTTTCCTCCAGCCAAGTTAGCATATGCCTCCCTGAAGCAGGCACACCTTAATTCGGTTGGCAGTAGGATTACAGCAGGTATATTTACCCTCAGGAACACTCATTTTCCATTTATAATTATCTTTTCTGCTGAGTCAGGAGGAAAATCAAAATTATCCTCTGTTTTAGATTATGTTTTTCTTGGACTGACATGAAAATTCTGGGTGACATTGTCAAAAGCATCCAATTTATGTAGGATCAAAAGACTGAAGCTTTCAAGATCATCTGCTCCTCAGATGTATAAAGGGACATTAGAAAACAGTTCCTAATGTTGAAGATAGATAGAGATTGACATAGATAGAAGGTTGCTGCTTCTATTGCTGTTAGTATGGGATAAGATCGAAATTTATATTTTCAGAGGAGGCTTTGAATATCATGATCTTGTGTGTTCTAACTAGAAACCAAGTTGCCTGTGGGGCAGGTTTCAAAAGTGTATGAATATGCACTAGCAGTTCCACTATCATTTTCTCCTTTGTCCCTCTGCAATATGTATTTCTGGCAGCCACAATCCACTCCAGAGGATGACGAAGAAGGTAGGAGGCTTTGTGGATGCATGTGAGAAAAAGTATTTTTTCTGGGGGAAGTTGTGGTTTGGGTTTTGTTTTTTTTTTTTTCTGTAACGTTCTTCTCATCTGCAATTACTACTTCCTGTTTGAAAACTGTGTGTAAGCAAGATGCTTTTATGCCTCCTTCATCACTGTGTTCCACTTCCCCTACAAGTAGATTAAGACAGTGGATGTCTCTCATTCCAAGGAGTATGTATGCCACCAATATCTGTGCCTCCGTTACCTAGAAATATTATGCTAACCCACTAGTTTTGTTCCGCCATTTAGAGCAGTTGTACCTACAGACATGCAGTACAAGTCCTTTTCCAGTTCTGTTCCCTCATCCCTGTTTAAGAAAAGCAGAATTCTGTGAACAGCTATGACAGGCAACAACCTGTCTCCTCATCTGACTGCATGGAGCTATATCAGCAATTTGGCCCAGCATCTAAACCAACACCTTATGAATCTCACCAAAATACAAGATAACAATACAGATGGAGTAAGATAACAATACAGATGGAAGCATTTAAGTTAGTATATGTATGCAGAGTAATTTGGGTTGATAAATGCTGCAGAAGTTTGAAGCACTATTTAGTCTCACACTCACATAAATGTACATTCCTTGGCTTTGCATTTTGTTGTGTGGATTAAGTTATAGCAGATATGTCTGGAACACCCGTTGAGGCTAAACAGTGGTGCTTCATTGTTTAATATCAGCTGCTTTATTATGGGAATTCAAATAAAATTTGACCTAAACAAGGCAGGCCTTCCTGCTATTTTTAGAATGTTATGCCATATCCTATGTCCATGTTTCACAGGCCGGTGTGTAATTAATGATGTGTGTCCGTCCTTCTCTCATTAATTTGTGCACAAGCTTTTGGGAGGTTTAAAATCATGCAGAAATGTGAAAAGTGGAAAAGGGAAGAAAAGAAAAAATCTGCATGCTTTGATACCAGAGTTAAAGTGGGAGCGGGGCTAGGTTGCTCTAGGGAAGTTCAAAACTGCACTGCCTCACAGCATTGCTGGGATCCATGAGCTTTGAACATTGTCTGGCTCCAGTGCCTCCATGATCTTGTTCAGAGAAGTTGCTTCAAATGTGTCTTTTCCTTCTGTTGCCCCTTGCCCTGGCATCTGGCAAGAGGGCAGAGGAGCCTCTCCTTCAATTTTCTCCTGAGTGATCTCCATCTCACCGTTCGCTTTCAGGTTGGAGGCAGGTGTGCAGGAGACCATAGGTTCCTTTAATCCCTATTAAGAGCAGCAGATCACAGTTGCCCCTCTGGCCTTGTTCCCTATGACTATGAAACTAGCTTTAGCAGCAGAGAGATTTAATCTTTCTAGTGGAAATGTAGTGCTGGTCAAAGGTCTGCACTGCATCTTTTAGGACAGTTTCTTAGCTGTGTGAAGTTAATTGTGAGGCAGTGTCCATTCCAAGTCACAGATTTTGGCAAAAGGCTTGCGCAACTCTCTTGCCTTTCTGCAGCTCCACTCCTTTCCCTGGGAGAGATCTCAAGGAGGAAAGCCACAAACTATGCCAGACATGCAAAGAGGCCTCCAGCCCCTCTTAGAGGCTCCTTTATTTGCCTGCCTCCTCTTCCCATTACCTGTCTGGTGACCGGAGGGAGGGAACAAGCAGTTCTGGGATGCACTGCAAGCTGCGTGGGGATGATAAGCAGCTCTGTTTTTCTTTGTTATCTCTAAAACCTACCTGGTGCAGTCTGTCAGCTGCTTCAGGTGCTCTCTGAGAGCACGGACGAGGATGAGCCAAGGTGTCTGCTACATAGTACTCTGGCTGTACCCTTGCTAGTGCCTGCAGCAGATAGGACAGGCTGATACGAAGCAGCCAGTCACTCCTTCAGCAGTTGCCTAGTTTTGTTCCGCCATCTCCGGTTAATTTAGATCATACCTTAAGTGCGTCCACAACTACGTTTAAGCAAAAGCTGTTACCATAGTAACACTGGAGATTTTCTAAATGCAGTCTATGATGTAAACAACTAAAATGACTATCACCCCAAATAGTTTATTTCTTCTGTGTAGTTTATTGAGTATTTAAATATGTTTTGGCACACATAGATTTACCACTTCTAAGTATAACTTGGAGGAGTAACACATCTTTTCTTACTGCTTCCATTTCAGCAGATCTGTTTCCATGTCAACAGCTCACATTGATAAAGAATTGACATTCTGACTGCATTTGGCAGTGCAGGATACAAGGTGACAATTAAAATAAATCAATGTTTCTAATGATGCTGATGGTAAAACCATGCCAAAATACTGGGATTCCCATGCACAGTAGGCAGAGATTGCTTCTTTTAATCTGCAAAGAGTGAGGCAGGAATTCTCATGGGAACAGACTTTCTTTGCAAGGTTTTTAAGCCTTCCTGCTTACAGATGCAGAAAGACTGGAAAAGCAAACTCTCACAGAAAAATGCACCTAGCACTCTGTGTGCATCTGCACATGTGTGTTTGCTTTGGCTAATCCACTTTAATCTAGGTGAGATCTAGAAATGCATAAAGCATGTAATAAAAAATAGAATGCAATTCCTGGATTAAAAACCTGTTTTGAGCCAAGTTACTTGCAAAAACTGTGGAGCAGGTGCCCCCTCTTTCCACTCCTGATTTCCTTGTAGTGAATATATGTGTTGAAATTACTGAGGGACAAGAAGCATGGAGGCCCAGAGGGGCATTTTTTAAACTTGCAAGCCTGTTCAACAGACACTTCAAATTGTATATTTTGGGGAGGCTTTTCTCTGTCTCTATGTACATACATAGTAGTCACTGTTGAGGTGTCCTCACTGTGCTTGTTCTCCCTTAGTTCATAAGGGCTGAGATTAGTGCCCCAATGCATTAAGCACCCTAATTTTACATGATATGAGAGACAGATTCGTGACCCCCATTTTACAGGGGCAGAGAGGGATTGAAAGAAGTTTTTCAAAGCTGCACGTTGGATTGGATGCTTCCAGGTGGTGCAAGATCCCTACCTGTGGTTGGGATGCCAGAAAATCCTTTATCTGGTATTGGCTCAGGGTCATACTGAAGTCTTGTGGCAGACATGGAAATCTAGCTTAGCTCTCCTGATTTATAATATACTCACCTTCAAGGTGAGCAAAATTTGGGAAAATATTTCCATGGAGGCATTCAACTTGTCTGAAGGTACTCTGTCTAGTGTGAAGTAGGTTTAAATCTATAATTTCTGTTGCATCTTGGGACTATAAATTCCTTCTAATGTTAAGCATGTAGGTGATGTGCCTAGTGATCTTAGTTGCTGTGGATTCTCCTGCAATTCAATGAAAAGAAATAGTTGTGTCCAAGCAACAATATACCCTTCAGCATGTGTCTAGCAGTGCCTGATACTGCTTTGTGAATGTGTAAATTCACTTGTTACATCTTTCATATTATGGAATTGCTTAATTTTTGTGGGTTTGAAAAGTGCTCAAATTTACTTTGCCTAGTGAGGCTTCTATTTTTGAATGAAATTCTTAGGTGTTGTTTTAGAGAAAAGAATATAAAAGCAGAAATACTGGTAAGACTAATGTGGTTCCTGGTACCTCTCAGGCATACCAAAATCTGGTGAGATTTGCTCTTGTACACAAAATCAGTCATTTGTGTAATGGAGAGTGGAGATGAATATAATAAATCTCTCACATGTACTAATGACAATTTTATTTTCAAATTGCATCTTTGGAGGATCTCTGGCTACTTCAGAAGAATTAGTGGATTATGTCTCACAGCAGCACATCAGGTGGTAAGTATTATTAATATATTTTGTAAATGTAAAAGAATTGTGTTTTATTAATAAACAGAGAACTTGCAAAATTAGTCAAATACATGGCAAATAACTTTTCCCTATAGAAAAATCCCACTTTTTCAAATACAAGACATGTGCAATGTTTATATTTCAGCAAATGAGCCATTGCTGAATGACTTTAATTTGATTGTGCAGGAGTGAGACACTTTTAGGACATATCCTGTGAATGTCACTGAAGTGCTGTGGCATAAAAAATAGATTGCAACCGAGACAGGATGTGTAATCTCTTTTCTTTGGTCTTGACTATTGGCTGTAGCTGACAGCAGAATAGCAGCTGGTTAGATGGGGCTGCACAATAATTAGGGCTAAGAAGATCCAGCACTCTCTGTTGAACTGCTGTTGGCCTTCTTTACTGTATGACCTCATCTCCTGGCTGCAGGGATTGGTAATCCTTCAAGGAGGCGTGCACAATATTGTTTTTCCCCACCTTGAGTTAGAGGTATAAGAGTAGCAGGGGGCTGTATGTGCTGCTTCTCAGAAATTGGGCTGAGTGAGGGGTCCTGTGAGAGGGTAACCTCCAGCACCTTTGGGATTTGGTTTTGAAGGGCACAAAGGTCAGGCAGGTGTCTCTCCTGGTGCCACAGCTTTCAGTACCTGCCTCTGCCTGTGTTCTGGTGTCTCTAGACCCTGGAAGATTTTACCACACACTTGTGGCTGTTCATTCTCAAGCTAAGTTTCAGTACCTATAGCCATTGTTCCATGGAGACATGACTAGCCATATGGTAGTCTGCTTCTACCCATTTTATTACCTAAATTTAATTAACAGGCAATTATAATATCTAGACAGACAAATATAATAGCGTACTGTCATGCTTCATTGTAAATACTGTCTGTAGTAGCCAAAGCAATGTTATTTGACTTAATATGAATGTGCTTGACATATGCCATCTTGAGTGAGATGAACATGATGCCTAAGAGGATCTCTGCAGAAACATGTGGTCCTCTGTAAACCCATCCATAATCAATAGCAGTTAAGTTCTAAAGAATGAAAGGGTGGTCATAATCATTTATATATGAGTTAATGCAAACCAGAAGAAATATGTAACCAAACACAGGAATTGAAGAACAGCTATAACTTAGTCCAAGAAACTCTGTACTAAAGACCCTGACTTTAACAAGACTGTAATGCCTAAGACACAGCTGAGAAACCTTTGTGCAAAACAGAAGGAATATATGAATTAAGGATGTTAAATAGTGCTTGCCCGTAATTTGATACAGCATAAATGCCCTGAAAATGTTAATCTAATTCTGTCCAAATATGAAAATAAAGTTTGTTCTTTCCACCCAAAATTTCTTCTAATTTTGCAGAGGTGCACTTGTGGACCACTAATCAGAAAAAGCTATAATTCTAATAGCTGAGCAAACCCTGTTCCAATCCAACACTAGAAAGTGGAGGAGGAAAAAAATAAGTTACAACCCCTCATGTAAGAAAAAAAAAGGTGGGAAATAATGAAGAAAATTAGTTTTCCTAATAAATAAAATATATTACACTTTCTGCTTCTGCCCTTCTAAAATAAAAGAAAACAAGAGGTTGTCAGTGGCAAAATACTACATTGTTGGATTTTAATAGAATTGTAAAACCCATTCCTCAGCCTTTGTGAGGATGTAGTGGAAATGCAAGATGCTACTCACAGTTCTGCTTGGTTTCATTCAGTGTCAGAGTTGCCTTTTGTTGTCAGTGGGGTGCAGTTCCTATGGAGTGAAACAGCGCATACAGCATGGACTAAAGTGCCTCAAAACAGCTGTGTGCTGCCTTAGGCAGTACCTCAGTGGTTAACAGGGATAATGAATGTGCACACTAACAACAGTGAACACAGCCAGTTTAAGGATCAAGACCAAAGGTTATTTTTGGGTAAAAGAGAGAAGAAGTTGAAAATACACAGGCATGCAGGAATGCAACGTTGAAAGCAGATTTAAGGCCTTGGCAAAAAAAACAACTTCTTCCTCTGCTGTTACTTTGTAACAAAGGTTTTAACCTGAAACATAGGTAGCTAAAATGTTGCTTCAAGCTGCCTTAAACTTCACAGAAGCTCTCTTCTGCTGAGGGCTGGGCAGAGTAAAGGGAAGGGTAGTAACTGGGGCTTTCTGCTGGGGCACACATTCCTGAGCAGTCACTTTGCTAACTTTAGAAAAGATAGGGATGCTTCTCCTAGACTCTTCATTCTGGTGGAGGTTTCTGTGCCTGCACAGAAACCTCATAGCAGAAAGAATGCTGCAGTTTCAATAGTAATAGTGTTTTTGCCAAAAAGAGAGTGAAAGAGCATGCAGTGATACATGCAATACTCCTGTCTTCTTCTGCTGTCCTGGATGTGCCAAATCTTCCTGCTCTTTTTCTTGTCCACAGTGGAGGTGCAGTACAGCAAACTGACTGCTTGCTCCATTCTCTCTCCTGTAACTGTAAGATGATGAGCTGTTGCTACCACTGGAAGAGTGGCACTGGGTCTCTGGTGACAAAGTAAGTAGGTACCAGTGACTGGCAAGTGCACACTGCAGCAGAAGGGAGATTCCAGGGTGTGAGAAAACGTCTCACCTTGGTTCTGTGTTTGGATGTTTAAACGCTGAGTCAACATTCCAATGCACCGTGTTATTCTGGAAGAGTTACTCCATTTACTCCTCAGGTTCCTAATTGCTGGGGTCAGAGACTGGCCTATAATTGCAGCTGTCAGCTCACTGTTAAATAGAGAAATGTAAAATACCTCCTTGCACATCATTTATTAACATTAAAAACCCATCAGGGGACATATAAAACATTCCTTTTTTTGTAACATTTATAAACTACTGAGGAGCGCAGAAATATTCCCCTATATTAATTACGGTAATTTAGGCGATGTCCATGGAGGGCTGGTGAGCACAGCAGCTATGATTCTCCCCCACAGTTCTTTTATTTCCAGGCACTGAGGTTCCCCTGAGCTCCTTCCAGCTGCAAATTCTCCTGGCATGAAGCAGGGTAATGCTGGAGAGTGAATGTATTTTCAGACCATGTGTACATGAGGGAGTTGCACGAAGATTACTGGTAAGCCTGCTTAGTTAAACCAATGGAAAATGTGGCATGGACAGTCTTATTTCATCTGGTCACTTCTTTTAGATTTGGATTAGGTTTGAAATCAAGTAAACTCCCATTTAACATCTTTAAATAAAGATGTATGAAGGCATTCACATCAGTATAACTTGAATTGTTTCAGTCAGATTTAAATGAAACCGGTGAAGCTTTCTTGTACTGAGGTGACCTCAGTAAATACAAATTTCAGTCTCTATTCTACAGACCAAAGGAGCTGCAGCTCTTCTGGGTTTTCTCAAGGCATAATTTTAGTCACCTATGCCAGTAGCCAGTGGGAATTATAAGCTTTGCTGGATGAGGGTAAATCAAGTGAGGGACATTTAGTGGTCAGGAAAGGAACATGAAGGAAGGCAGCTTTACTTGTCACTTGATGTAAATGAGCACAGCAGCTTATTTGAACTTCTCCAGGCCTAGTGCTGTGAATGGCTAGGCTTGCCATAGGCCCTCTGTGTTGGAGTCTCTGGTGGGCCTAGCACAAGCACACATGGGGTAGTCCAAGAGATGCATCTGACTGGGGAAGGGTCAGTTTGCAACATGTAACATGTATAGATGGCAAATTCCCTTTAGAGCATTCGCTCCTCTGCCGGGACAATACAGAGCTCTTGGTACCTGTGTGTGAGAGCAAGAGAATAGGCAGGTGCCTATTCCCATTGGGTTATTTCAGCCAGCTGATGCAAAGTAAGAAATGCAGCTACTTTCAGTTCATGAAACCTTGGTGGTGGGCATGTTCTCCTGCAGTAGTGTGACATTTGGAGAATAGAATATGTAATGCTGAATGTTATCCTGAGTTTCCCCCATGAAATAATTTGAAGAATGTTCCCCAGCTGCACATGCTGAGCTGTGAGAATTGTTGCTAAAAGCACATAATGTGGTGTATTCTTAATTTTAAATGACTCTATCATGGAGAAGCGTTAGAGTATTGCTGTGGTTTTGAAGGGTACAGATATGTGGTTTCCTTCATCAGAGGTGAAGCATATAAACACTGTTTGTCACTTTCTTGTTATGCACTTGCTGTGTCACCTGTATTTCAGTGAGTGCCCCAAAACAGTGATGGAAACACCCTGGATCTAAAGTAGTAGGGTTCTTGAGCCAGGGGGCAGCTGATCTAATCAGCCTGATTAGTGCCTTCAGTGCCTGAAGGGGAATTCTTCTGCAGAGGTATTCTTCTCATTACTGTGCTGCTAGGCCATATATCATAGGAGGGCTGAAATTTGTTTTTATCAATTCAGGAACAAGATCCTACATCTGTTCCTAATTACAGGTAGGGGTCTCAGAGGAGGTCTGAGTTACCGTGTATGGGGATATCAAAATGCCTAGCTCTCATTACTTGAATAGGTAAATAATTTTATTCATCATCTGTGCAGGGACATAGGAAGCGTAGCCCAGGAGATGTTAACAATTAACAGCAATCTCATCTGCAATACTGGCTATCAATATCTTCAGCTCTTCTGCTCAGTAGTTTAATATTGACTGTGTAAACCCTCTGAAAAGGGATAATTTTCTTTTTTCATGTGAATGGGACATTTACAAATATATTTCTAGCTTTTTTTAGATTGAATTGACATTGTATTTTTCTACAGAGGATATGATTTATGGTTTTTGCTCTCAGTGGGGGACAGAGGGACCAAGTGTCTTCTGTAAAATGTGTGCTACCACAGCTTGTTACTGGCTTCCATTCAGGTCAAAGTGCTAACCGTTGTGCAGGACTACTTCCTGTGCCTGAAGTGGGTAATTTCTCTGGACTCAAAATTTTAGTTTTGACAGAGCATGTATTATTGCTTTTCATTTTGAGGGCATCTGTCCTGTTCCATACAGTGTACAGTTTTACTTCCCAGTAAATGCAGGGATTTGCTGTAAGTTTTTAAAAGGCCTTGCCCTCACTGAACAGTTACTCTAGTTGCTTGCAAAAAGGTTCATGCAAGAAGTGCACCAGTCTGTATTGATACAGTTTGTTGCTATGGATTCAAACAGACATGAGAGAAAAATAACAAAAAAATGTAGCTACTTGGAAGTAAATACACTACTATTAATATTTTTAACTTGAGCTGGCTTACCTGAAGCACTCTGGTGCCTTTTACTGAAGTTATCTGCATAGCCAGAAAGTATGAGCAAGAAATAGAGTTAGTACCACATACCAGATGCTGATATGACTCCTCTGTTTAGTTTTACCATGACACTACAAGGTGGCTCTCCTCCCTGTAGAAACTGTAACTCCAGAGTTGTTAACTCAAATCCCTGTTTAACCCCTGTTAAACTATAACTGCTGGGAAACTTCTTTTTCTATTGAAATTCAGCTGTATTCCAGGCAGCACAAAATACTGCTGACAGATTTGTTCTGCCCACTGCTAATTGTGGTAGCAAAAATGCTTTGATGGTTTCTATGTATGAGGCTGGGAAATCCCTCTGAGAAACTTGACACATGCAGTAATGTAAAATACACTGATGCAGTTACTTGAATTTTTCAGTTTGTTGAGATGAACAGCAGTTACCTGCCAATGGGAACAGGAGACAATCTGGTGATTTCAAATCGGTGCATTTAATTTGAATTCAGTATCAAGCACGTTGCTGGAGTTATTATTATTAATAAAGCAATCAGTTTGGAAGCAACTACATCAATATAGGTGGTAAATAGATGGCAGCATGGATTTATTAAAAGTAAGTCATACAAACTAATTTCTTTTTCTGATATGCTAAAAAGCTTAATGAATAAGGTAAATCCACCAGAATTATGTATCTCCATTTCACGGACATTTTTCTTACAGTTCCATACGACAGTCTCATAAGAAAATTAGAAGCGTGAATAAGATATAATATTTTATAAAATATGATGGATTGTGAGTCATTTTGAGTGACAGTAAATATATGTGTCAAGGTATATCTGAAGTGCTTGTCGCATTGGTACTTATATATGTATTAATAACTCAGTTTTGAGAGAGGAGACTGCTATCTTCTAGGAATCAATTCTGACTCAAATACTAAGTTAAGTGCTCTATTTTCATTAATTGCTTTGATGGTAGGATTAAGACTTCATTGTTTCTATGTGTGAATGATATTAGTCTTCTTGGGACTGCAAATACCATGCAGAGAGTAGTCATTAAAATAACCCCTTCTCTGTATGTGCTCCTGCCATGCACACTAGAATCTTGGACAGGGAATATGTTCATAGTTGACACTTTAGAATTTTGTCTATAAAGAAAAACTCCTTCTGTCCTACCTGGGATTAAGAAATTGACTTTCTATCTGCACTTACTCTAAAAAACCCAAACCCCAAAAAACCTCACATTGAAAACTTACATTAAAAGAACATTGAGGTTGTAAACCAGCCACTGAATAATTAGGAAATAATAGAATTCAAGTGGCCTGTATAATTTTATTTCAGCTTCCTAATGCATATTTATTATGAAGCAGTCTTTAATTCCAGGAATTCACACTATTTTTGACTCAGGATTCTCCTTTGGTAGCTGCAAAGGGAGGAATTTCATCCAGACAGCCTTTGACTTCATTCAATTTCATGAAAAATTCCTCAGAACTTCATTGCAGGCCAATTTGAAGCCCACCATTCCTAATTATATTCTTGCAAAATGGAGATGTGCAGGCAGAGACATTGAAGCACTTCAGAGAAATATTGCAGAAGCACTACAAAGAAACATGTAGTTCTGAAGTGCAACAATGATTTAAGAAATTGGTGAAATCTTACTTTAAAAATAAATAAATAAAAGTTAAAAAATCCTTCCAAATTGAAGTTTCAGTGCAGATATTTTTTAAGGTCTGTAATTAAAGTCATAATTCAATCTCTACATACACTGAATCTTTGTGTCTGAAGGTTTGCACTGTTGCCTTAGATGCATGACAAGTAGGCATTTTCTGTTGGATGCTTTGGATAATACCATTAGATGCGCAATAATTAGGTGTTTTCATCTCATTAATATTCATTTTCATACATTTAAATGCTTCTCTTATAGCATTTGTTAATTAACATACATTTACAATGGTATGTTCCTCTTCCCCATTCACCCATTCTGACTAATTTAATGAGCTGACATATCAGATGACTTCTCATACAGGATTCTGCTGTTGTATCTTTGGTGGGAACAAAGGAGTGGTTATTGTGCTGTTTGCAAGCGGTATTAGCACAGCTATTTTTTCTCATAAGGAATCTGGGCCATGGAGAGTTTGGTCTCAGTGATGCTATTGTGAAATAGAGGCCTCCTTACTATCTATTTCCTTTTATTCATATTGTTAAAACCTGCACTGCAGAAGCAAAGTTTGTGCCCTAATGTATTATTTAAATCGAAAGCAAATACAGTTTGTACCTTTTAAAGTTTGTGTTTTGTGCATCTCAGAGAGTAGAGTGCAGCCTGTGAGACTGTAGTGAGGGACACATCAACATTAACAGAAAAAACCCTTTAAACATTCTTGTAAGTAGGGCTAATTTAAAAGGTAAACTAAAACATTCAGGGAGTTGAAGGAAATCCCTATTTCCTGATAATGTCTGCAAGGAGGTGAAATAGTAACTGAAATGCTGCTGTATAATTACACCTGCTGGGGATATTCATTATGATTCTTTGGTTTCTCTGGAGTCTGACTATTAGTAGTAAGTTAGACGGCTTGCCTGTGTATCGTACAAATATTTTAACAGACCATGCACAGCACCTCCCACAGTAAAGTCTGTGGTTTCTGTTCCTATGTTGCTGCTGAAGGAAATAATAATAATAATAACAATAATAATAATAATAATAATAATAATAGCAGCAAAACACATACAGAAAATAAACATAGTTCCTTCTGTAGGTTTAGCAGATAAAGTTTTTGTGACGCTACAGTTTTTTGAGTCTCTTTTCACCAAAAATTAACGTGAAAAACTCCTGTAAAATTCTTCATACTGATACATCAAAAAGCAATCTCAGCAGTTAACAGATTATTCAAATTCAAAGGGAGAAAACACACCTGGAGGGGAATTTTCAAAAAGGCTCAATGTCAACTTAATTCTGTTCCCACTGAAGTCAATGGGAGTTAAGCCAGTACAGAGCGTTTTTCAAAATCTTAACCCTGGGATCTGCATACCCATCTAAGTTCGATGAGGTTTACTCTTTAGGAGATTCCAAGTTATTAAGGGAGAGATTTTCAGTAGCACCTGAGGGATTTAGAAGCACAGTTCAATTAGTCTTTCAGTGCAATTTGTGCTTCTAAATACCTGAGACAGGTTTGAAAATCTCACGCTAAAACCCTGTCTCAGCTGTTGGTTAAAGCCTCAGTGCACATGTCTATTCTGATAAAAATAGGATTGCAGTGTGAGGCACATGCGGAATTTTGCGTGTGGTTGGATGGTACGCCAGGAGAATAGGCTGTCACATCCTCGTTAACTATAAATGAAGGGCACTGTCAAGTGAGGAGCGTTTGAACAACACTGCAAACACTGCTGCTGCCGTCCTGTGCTGGGCTCTGCTTAATACTGAGGAGTCACGTTCCGTGACCTGTGTTAAACTGAGAGGCACAGAACTCCCTGAAGATGCAGGGAGGGTAAGTTAGTATTCATTTTGAGCACGGTGGAAGGATCTGGTGCCCCACTTTTTGGATTGGCATATCACTTAGGAGTGATGGATGCGGTTATACGTCAATGAACATGATTTACATGGGTTTAAATGGCTCCTTTTGACGTGGTTTTTATACTGCAGCCACCCAACAAAACCTTGCCCTGCTAGTGCACTGAAGATGATCAGATTTAGGTGTCTTGACAGCCCTCGCTTTTTCTGCTGAGAAAAGAAGAGATGTATCCCTCCTTTCCCAAATTTCATGGAAGAGAAAACACACTTCCTTTTAAATGTCTGAAAGAGAA
Source organism: Peucedramus taeniatus (assembly GCA_013400575.1). NCBI lineage: Eukaryota > Metazoa > Chordata > Aves > Passeriformes > Fringillidae > Peucedramus > Peucedramus taeniatus. The sequence continues at coordinate 198,092 of WBNO01021847.1, forward strand.
AAGAGTAGACGTTTCTGTCAGTGTGTTAGAAGCTGGGAGAGTCAGCTGTGGCTCTTAGGAGAAAGGTTTTAAAGTCCAGTGTTCCTTCATTTAAGGGTAGCTTGGCTGGCAATGCCAAGTTAACTCCCTCACTGTTGGGAAGCTCCAGGCATGAGATGCTGGTGGTTCAAGGGTTAGTCTGCCTTCTTTGCTAATAGGATGCAGTGTATGTTTCACACAGAAATGGGCAGTATGCCTCTTTCAGAGGTCAGATTCTCCTTGAGATACATCTAAGCACTCCCACTGATGGGAAGTAGCTGGATGGCTACTGAACAACATTACTGCCAGAATGATGATTTGAACCATACAGGTCCTCCTCAATCAATACCTCTTGTGAAGGTGCCTTGCTTTACATTTTAAGTCTGCTGTGGTGTACTTCAATGGGAATTTGGGGATCAGGAAGGAAGAAATGGGAGTAAGAAGCTGATAAAGAAGTTGTTTTCCTTTAAAAAGGATGGCTAAAAAAAGGATACTAAATTTGAATTAGGTCAGTGTGCAGTACACCACACAAAAATGAAGAGGAAACTTGTAATTGATTGCAGGGGTCATTCTGAAATTAAGCCTAACAGAAAAATCAGTCTTAGTCTTTACTTGGATAGGCAGATGGGTGGAAAAGAAAGTAAGTCTGTTTTTGTACCATCGCTTCTTCTCAGCAAGCCTTGTACTCATGTCACGGGGAGGAGCAGCAGGAACATTACAGCAGCAGACCTAGAGAAATGCCAGATGCTCCTCTGTGAGCAAAGGGGGATGAAGCAGCAGGAAATGAAAGGAGCCTCATCCTGGTGAATGCATAGAGGTAGCAAGCTCTACAAAGCAGGGTGAAAAAGCTCCCCACTCTGTAAAAGGAAGGAGTCTGGGAGGTGAAGTAGTGGTAATTCACACAACCCATGCCAGCCTATTCAAGGGACTACTATGTAATTCAATACAGAGTGAAGAATTACTGTCTTTATACACTATTGAACCTAAACCAAGCCCACAGCCAAACTGTTTCAGGGGAAAGCATTTGCACTTGTACTGGAAGTAACAGTTAATGAATGGCTCTAGAAGCTTCAGATTACATTAAGAGTTGAGATTTACTGTCTGAGTAGGATATCTCTTATGACAGTACTTTTGTTTAAATATAGCCGTTTGGAGGTGCTTGATAAAGGAAAATATGATCAACAATGTTATGGAGCTCACATTTCAGGGAGAAGAACTCTGCAGAGAACTGCTGCTTCTGAGGCCTTCTGAGTACCCTAAAGTAGGAAAGCTCTGAGTGTCAGAAGAGGGGAAAAGGATTTGTAAAAGGCAGTTCCTAAACTGAGTAAGGCAAGGCAGTGTGTGGCTGGCTTACCATCAGGACAAAAAATCAGTTACATTATGGGGAGGCTAATGTCATGGAACCTAGGACAGGTCAGGAGGCAATTAAATTAGAGCTGAGAAAAGTGAATCACAGAATGGTTTGGATTAGAAGGGACCTTTGTAGGCCATATAGATCAACCTCCCTATAATAAGCAGGTGCATCTTCAACTATATCAAGTTGCTCAGAGCCCTGTCTAACCTGACCTTGAATGTTTCCACAGATGAGGGATCTACAGCTTCTCTGGGCAACCTGTTCCAATGTTTCACCACCCTCACAGTAAAAAATTTCTTCTAATATGTCTAGTCTGAATCTACCTTTTTTTGGTTTAAACCCATTCCCCTTGGTCCTATCACTACAGGCTCTATTAAAAAGTTTGTCCCCATCTTTCTTATAAGACCCTTTCACGCACTCTAAGGCTGCTGTAAGGTCTCCCCAGAGCCTTTTCTTTTCCAAACTGAACAGTCCCAAATCTCTCAGCATGTACTCATAGTGGAGGTGCTCCAGTCCTCCAATCATTTTGATGGCCCTACTCCAGACTCACAACATCAGGGATGTGTCTTTCCTGTACTCAGCTGGATGCAGCACTTGAGGTGGGGTCTCACCAGAGAGTAGATGGGGAGAATCAGCCCCCTTGACCTGCTAGCCATGCTCCTTTTGGTGCAGCCCAGGATATGGTTGTCTTCCTGGGCTGCCAGCACTCATTCCCATTATGAAGTTCTCATCAACTAACACTCTCAAGTCCTTCTCCTCAGGGCTGCTCTCAATCTATTCACTGCCCAGTCTGTGTTTGTGTTTGGTACCACTTGAAACCACATGAAGGATCTTACACTAGGCCTTGTTAAATGGTATGATTTCCTATGGGCCCATTTCTCAAGCTTGTCCAAGTCCCTCTGGATGGCAATCCCTTTCCTCAGGTGTTTCAGCTGCACCACATAGTTTGGGTGTCACGTGAAAATTTGCTGAAGGTGCACTCAGTCTCTTTTTCTGTGTCATTGGTGAAGGTATTAAACAGTACTGGTGCCAGTACAGACCCCTGAGGGACACGACTTTTCACCAGTCTCCATCCGGACACCAAATCATTTACTGCAACTCTTCAAGTGTGACCCTTCAGCTAATTCCTTATCCATGGAATAGTCCACCCATCAAATCTATATGTCTCCAATTTAGAGAGGAGGATGTTGTGGGGGACTGTTAAAGTTCCATGGAGTTCCAGATGGATGACATCTGTAGCTCTTGCCTTGTCCACTGAATGGATGAGCTGTTGGAGTAGTCACAGGAAAATGTAGCATTAAGAGAAGGATGTAAAGAATTGAGGAAAAGACAAAAGTATCCCCTTGACCCAAATAAAAGACTGAAGAGTTCTGGGTAATTTTTCTGATTTGGCCTGCAAAAGTGTCTGATGCACAGAGACTCCTATGTGGTGGTCAGTCTCTGAACAGGCACTTAATGCAGTCTTATTTTAGTTTCAATTTTGTGAAAAACTGCAGCTCCTCGTAATCAAACACTGGAGACATCCTTTTGATTCTGCATGGCTTGCCTGGCCTGGAGGCTAGACCCAGAGTGATGGGTAACAGGAGCTTTGACAGGAGCGCTGCACAGATTGGTGATTTGGAGAGCAGCATTTTCTTCACTCATGGTCTAGTCTTGGAGGAAGTGAGTCACTGCTATCCTTTTTTCATTTGCTTGGAAGTTCTGCTGGTAGCAAGAACACATTATAGAAGAGTCAAATTTGCTATCCTTCCTTCCTATACTTGTGTCTCTCTTGTGCTAACTTAGCTCACTTAATGCAGTAGAAACCACTCATCTTGAAATAGGGTCCATAAACAAGTGGCTCTAAAAGGGACAGATGAGCTATTTAATTAATGGTTTCTGTTCATCCCTGCCACCCAGCCTAGCTTACTCCTGCCTTTACCTGGCTCAAGGGGAATAGATGACAGGGCAGTAGTGCTGCAGTGTTCCCTTCCTCACAGAGCCTGAGATTTGTTCAGCTTCATGTGGAAACAGTGACCCTGCAGCAGCAAACCCTCTGCAATGTTAATCCTGCGGTGAGGATGATAGTGGTGCAAAGCTGTCTTAATGTCAGCATTAGCAGGATGGACAGGTGAGGTGTAGAAATAGCTGTTACAAGAATTTTGGGAGATTCCTTGGGGCCATCCCTAAGATTGTGCAAATCCACGTCTTCTAAAGATCCTTCTCCTCCCTGACCCCCAGAAGAGCTCATGATGCTGAGGCTGAAGGCTGGGACAGAGTGCATATCCTAAGATAAAGTGGAAATAGAAACATATACCACAATTTGTGCTCTGCTCCTTCCTGACGTAATCAAGTACTGTAAGTTTTACACACCAGTGCACAGATTACTGGCATTTACTAGGAAGAACGAGGAGCAGGCTGGCAACTGCTTGGAGGCACATAGAATATATACAGGCAATTGCTCTGGAGCATGGGGAACAGACAGGCAATTCAATTCCCAACTGGTTTCTAGGCAGGAGCTACCAATTAAAATTAAAAGAATAAAAGACCGCAAGCTTGGGACTGATGATACGCTCTGGAGAGAGGAGTTGCCAACAGCTTGTGCTACAAAGATGCCTCTCTTTCAGTGGATTTCAAATGGTGAAAGAAACTCAGGTAACAGATCATTCTTTTCTTCTGGCTTCCCTGGTTTTCATGTACTCAGTCAAATACAGCCAAAATTCCTACAAAGACAGACGGGGCTGCTCCCCATGAATTCCAAACAGCGAGCCAGCCGTTTGAGAGCTGATGCAGTGAATATGCCAGCAGTCAGCTATACCCAGGAAGTGAGATTTTAAAACTGGGCATCAGGTACCTGAGCAGGGAATGTTGAATGATGAGGCTCAGTGAGGCTCAGATAATCCACTAATGAGAGCGTGGTATATATATACACATATATATGGAATTATTTAGGAATAAAAAAATTACCCATCTGACATGTCTTTCACATTAATTGTTCATGAGTCTCTGAAGCAAACCTCCCCTTCTGATTAAGAAAACTGAAGCCTGACTAGGTGAGGTTATTAGACATATGTGGGATCTGCAAAGCTGGGATTTATGCTGTGTCCATCACAGTGGTCTCCGAGGATCTTGTGGAAAGTGTGTAAGTTTTAACTGTAATTACCAAACCACAGCTATCATGGAGCAGGTGAAATTGTGAATCATAATCTATCATTGGTTATGAAGTCAAAACATGCTTTCCTTGCCTCTCTGAGAAATCATATGAATGTTGATTAACTAGTCAGGTACAGGCTGCTGGATAGGAGAATTTTCACAAAACACAGTGAATTTACTCAATTTTTAAAATGTTTTGCATGAAAGACAATAACACAAAGACTCTTGGTGCTTCAGGATATGGAGGTCCTAATGGTGATGCGAGGCAAGAATCGTGCTCTTACCTGAGCTCCCTACCAGCCAGAAAAAAAGCCGTGCCCACCAGCTACTGAAAAATGGTGGCAACTAATCCAGTCAAAATGTCTGGAGGAAGTGTGTGCATTGTTTTAAAATGCATTTTGTCACAGGTGGCCTTTGCTTGGGAATCAGACTAAGAAAGTGAAAACCTTTCTGGCACTTCAGCTCGTTTGGGTAACTTAGGAATGACCAGACTCCACACCACAGTACTTCAAAGTCATTGTGGTTCCTCATGTCAACACAATTCTGCTTCAGTGGGGTTTGCTTTGTGAAGGATAAACTCTGTTGCTTTCGGATTTCTCTTTGGGAGAGCTTAACGCAGAAACTGATCCACCAGCAGGTGCAGGATGGAATCATTAATTATTGCTTAGCTTAACAACCTGCATCTTAAATTATGATATCGATTGCAATGCTGAATGAAAAGGCTGAGCTGGCGTTACAGTATTTGACACAAGCAGCATTTTAAAGTGTTCACACTGATTGCATGATGCACCAGTATTGTTTTTGGGAAGCAGTAGACTTAAAATACGGCATTGCATAAAGTGCTAGGTGCTTCTGAATTCATTTACATAAACTTTGATTAAAAAATTTTGTATGGCAAAAGGTGCTCACCCAGAGTTCTTGTTCTCCTTAACAAGTACAAGCCAGTGTTTGCTGTATCAGTTCACCAAATAAATGATATTAAAGCACAGCAAAAATATATTTGCAGCATCCCTAGTAAGTTCTGTAGGATCTCCTGACAGGATAAACATGTCTTTTCTGCCCTCCTTTTTTTCCCTCCCCCCCAAACGAGCAATAAAAACATTTTGCATAAACAAATTCCAAATTACAACTAATCATAGGAAAGCTGACAAATGTATGCTATGCTAGTCTGTGAAAATACTAATCAAAGCAGTCTGTCAATTGTTAAAGTTAATGATTTAGATATGCAAAACTCTGACTAAATTTTTGTGGATAATTACATAATTACGCCTGGGTTAACACAATCAAAAATAGCAATTGCATGCTCCATCTTGAAACCACCACAGCAGTTCCCTACTATCTTTTAAAGGCCTCTTTACCCTTGTTCCCTCTGCACACAAAGTGCGGTAGGAAAATAAAATACTGGGAATCACCCGGGAAGGAAAAGCAACTGTGGTAGGTATCTCCTGCCTATTCCAGTCACTCTTTGCCCTCTGCAAAAACAATCCCCTGGAGAACAAAGAGCCTGCTAGCGTGGGTGGAGGTGTGGGAAAAGACAGGCAGGTAATGGAGAATTGGAAACAGGAGAGTTATCTGCTGTAACAAGCTGAAAGAGCAGCACCTCTTTCCACCATTTAAACCCATGGATTAAAATGTGTGTGACATGAGCTTTTCCTGTGGGAGGCATTGCAGATTGAAGGGGAGGGAGTTTATACTTTGTTTTAAAGGGCTTGTGGTCATGCAGGAGCCTAGGTCTGGCAAGGCTTACCTAGGTCATTCATTTTTTCATTTCATTATCAAATCACTCAGAAGTTCCTTTTGAACCCAGACAGTCCCCTGACAGGTGTTTGCCTTAGAAAGTGCCATCAAGCTCTTCCATCCAAACCCCAGCCCCTTGAGCTATGAAATGACCCCTCCACCTGAGCACGTGCTTAAAGCCCTTGCTGAGGGGCTAGAGGAAGGGAGACTTTTGGTGAAGGGGAAACAAAAGGTAAGCAGACCAGGTCCTTGTGGGCGCTGTTTTTTTTTCATCTTCTTTGAAAACAGCTCTGAATTTATTCTAGGGACCTTTGAAAAACCTAGTCCTTGGAAATCTTTAAATTCTCTTACACCACTGTTTCTTTTTCCTTCCTATGTTGGCTTTGTGCTCTCTTTTTATACTAGGTCTAACTAATACTGTATAGAGATCCCAGTTGTCTGGAATCCCAGGAAAGTGACAGAGTATAAATAAAATTAATATTGGGCTCTGCTGAATGTCACATTGGCTAGGGTGGGGTAATGGTAGTGATGGGCATTTAAAAAGTAATATATCTCTTGTGTAATTTTTTATCATAATTTTTCTATAGTTTCCATTAAATAGATGAATGACCTAAATGAAAAAGAGAAATAAAGTGAAAGTATAAAATCATTCCCTGTCAAGAGCTACATAAAAGGAGCCAGCCTTCTGAAACTGGCTGCCTAAACGAAGGAATCTGCAAATAGGTGTTCATGTGAATTGACTGGCTTTTTACTAGTGGCTTATTACTAACAGGGATCCAACGTATAAGGGAAGCAAATGCTTATTGACACAGATGTATTCACAACACCAGCCCTCTGCCCAGAATATGCTGTCGAAGTCAGCTTTAGCTCATTGATGTTATGGAGCCCATTACTATTTTTGTTGTGTTTTCAAGTGTAACTATTAGAAAAGCACTCAGTGAGTTGCTCAGTCTGGATTAAGGGTGTGAAGTTACATAGTAGTGCAATTGGATGTCTGAATGAAACCCAAAATGTTGTTTTGGAGACCTCGCAAGCACCTGGAGCAATATCAGAACTCTGAGGCACTATTCACCAGTCTTACACTGCTTACTTCTGCTGCACTGATGAAGCAAAAATAAACTTCCTGTACTTAGACAGATTTTAAACATTTTTCTACAAGACAGAAACCAGATGGAATATTTTCACAGCTGACACTAAAATTCACAGCTTTCGTGACTTCTGTAATATTGTGATTTATACAGGGACTTTCTGTATCAGCAGCCCTGAGCAGACAGCGTCTTGCCATTCAAGCTTTTAAATGCTATTTGGATTGGTAGGTCAAAGGATTGTATTAGCTGTGTGAAACATGAAGTATCAGTGGATTTAAATGATAGTTCTGTGAGCTGTTCTGTTTTCACATCTTGACTATAAGTCATAATAATAAAATATGTTAAAAGTACACTGTTCCAAAATGGATAGCAAAACCTTAAGTCATTTCTAGAAGCAAACAAGAAATTCTTATGTCAGGGCACGAGCACAAGGCAGGCAATTGCTTTAAGCATTTGTTAGATCTTTTGAAGGGGGGACATGAGTGGCAGAAGGTTTTCTGCGTGGGGCTGCATGTTTCACAGGCAATATTTTCAGATAAACCTGACAAAAAAATTGTTGAATGTTGCTTCGGCATTTTGGGGAGGTGGATTTTTGTTTGATTGATTGTTTTCCCTGCTGGGAATTAGGAAGCCAAGTTAAAATTGCTGGTAGACCAGTTGGAAAGAACTGGTGGTTTAGATGCCAGAGCTTAATGCAAGCAGGGAATTTTCTCCATGTCCTATTTGATTTGCTCTCCATTTGTGTTTGGATTAGCTTGTTGTTCTTTGCAGTCGAGATTTTCCCCATCTTTGTGGGAATTCATGGTTTCATGGGAAACTTTTCTTGACCTGTACCTGAAAAAAATTAAGAAATGCATTGGTTTTTCTGGTTTTACAAGACTTTCTCTACACATGAGAGCAATAGTTTGGCAACCCTGGTGGCTTCCTGCCTGTTTCCAGATGCAGTTTCAGATTTTATGTTTTCCTTTCACAGTTGTAGCTGATGTGACTTTTGGCTGTGTGGCATCCTTCCTAATCTGGAGCAGCATGTTGGTTTTGGTTGTAATCGTACTCCAAGAGTTCAGTCTGCTGAAGAAGGCAATATGTATTTATAGGATCCCATACTCTGAAAATCCACTTACCCACTTTTCTCCCCATGCAAGAGAGCTGGTTTGCATAGGGGTCCAGAAATCAGAGAGTTACTTTTTTCTTTAATCAGGTGTTTGTTTAGGAAGGGTTATGTTATTGCTAGGGAATGTAATTTCATAGATTCATAGAATGGCTTGGGTTGGAAGGAACCTTAAAGACCATCTTATTCTAAGCCCCCACCATGGACAGAGACACCTTCAACTAGACCAGGTAACTCAAAGCCCCATCTAACCTGGCCTTGAACACTTCCAGGGATGAGGCATCCACAGCTTCTCTGGGAAACCTTTTCCAGTGCCTCACCACCCTCATGGTGTGAATTTCTTCCTAAGGTCTACTTTAAACCTGCCCTCCATCAGTTTGAGGCCATTGTCCCTTGTCCTATCCCTAAGTGGCTGGGAGTCCCAGAGCTGGATGCAGTGTTCCAGGTGGGGTTTCATGAGAGTTGAAGGGCAGGATCCTCTCCCTTGCCTTGCTGGCTGCACTGCTTTTGGTGCAGCCCAGGATGGAGTTGGCTTTCTGGGCTGCAAGTGCACATTGGTGGTTCATGTTGAACTTCTCATCAACCAACATCCTCAAGCCTTTCTCTTCAGGGCTTCTCTCAATCCATTCCCCACCCAGCCTGTATTCACACTGGGTGTTGCACTCACCCTGCTGCAGGACATGGCACTTGACCTTGTTGAACTTCATAAGGTCTGTAAAGGCCACCTCTAAAGCCTGTCCAGGTCCCTCTAGATGGCATCTCTTCCCCGTGATTCCAAACAGCACTAGTCCCAATACCAACCCCTGAGGAACACTGCTCATCACTGCTCTGCACTTGGACATCAAATCATTGACCACAACTCTTTGAGTGTGACCACCCATCCAGTTCCTTATCCATCAAGTGGTCCATCCATCAAATCCATGTCTTTACTGTTTAGAGACAAGGATATGGAGCAGGACAGTACCAAGTTTTGTACAAGTTGAGATAGATTATGTAAGTCCCTTTTCTGTCATCTGCCAATGCTGTAACCCTGTTATAGAAGGTCACCAAATTTGTCAGCCATGATTTGCCCTTAGTGAAGCCATGTTGGTTGTCACTAATCACCTTCTTATTTTCCATGTGACTTAGCATAGTTTCCAGAAGGATCTGCTTCATGATGTTGTTGGACACAGTTGTGAAACTGACCAGCCTGTAGTTCCCTAGGTCTTTCTTTCCTTTTTAATAACAAGGGTTATGTTTCCCTTTCTCCATTTTCCAGTTTCTTGACAGCTCTGACAAAGATGGAGGTACATATAATTGTAGGTGCTTCTAATTATGTGCACCTTATCTTTATTGAAGGATTTACTGTGTAAATCAAGGACAAAATAAATGGTTAACAGGTAATATGCAGCAAGGGCAAGGCTAAGGCTCAGTCTCCAATGTGTTTTTCCTGCCCAACCAGTTCTTAAGGCATGCCAAAGTACCCTTCAGTCTTCTGGAACATATGTGCCAGTCTCAACTCCAATGCAATGGTCAAAGGAAGTAGCATTGAACCCCACTTATCCTCTATGGTGAAATGGCACGTGATGTTGTTGGGCTCCCATACACCATCCTTCCCCCTTAAAGAAAGATACAAATATGGTAGAGACAGAGGGGGAGGATGGTTAATAATTTACAGCAGATCTTCCTGAATTTTGTGCAAAGTAAATATTGTTTCAAATGATGTCTGCTGAAAATTGGCATACAATAAAACATTTGGTGATAACATATGGAAGGAGGTGTGAGAGACAGTTGAAGAAGCTTTCCTCTTTCCTGTACGTGTTTATAATCTAGTGTCCTCAACATTATAGATACTACATATTGAAACTGTCTGTACGCAACCTGGCTTACCAAAAAAAAAAAGAAAAAAAAAAAGAAAAAAGTGCCTTTATGAGCAGAAAATACTGGCATTTTCAACACGTTATTTCCCTGTTTGGACCTTTTATGCATGTTTCTTTCCTTTTCTCTCTGCCAGCCGTCTTCAATGAATATAGACATTGTTTTATAAGGTTCATGCTAATGAACAATTGTTTAAAAGGCTGTAGCACAAATCCATGGTGTTCTTCTATAGACAGTCTGTGAAATCCAGGAAACCACATTTTAAATATAATGCTGATATATATCTAGGGCAGTTTAAACAAATGCAGTCACTTTTGCAAGATACTTCCTTTGGCTACACTGATCTGGCAAGTTATGCATATATATCTATCTATACATATATATGCTTAAATTCCATGTGTACTTGCTTTGAAGTCAGTGGGATTACTTGTGTGTTTATATACTCTGGTGGTTTGAGGCTTTAAAACATAGGAGGACATTTGACATTTTGAAAAGTCAGGCTGGAAGGGGCCTCAAGAAGTCCCCCTTCTGCAGAATTGGTTATATTTATGTCATTCCTTAAAGAATGTTTTTTTCTAGGCTGTTCTTAAAAACATCTGGTGATAGAGATTCCATGTTTCATAGTTTTCCCAGGCTCCATCCCAGTGCTTCACTATCTTTGTTATTATAAATGTTTTCCTCTGATGTCTGACCTGCATCTGTCTTGCTGGAAATTAAAGCTGTTATTCGTCAAACTTTGTAACATGCAGGAGCCCTGTGTGCGACAAACCCTTGCAACATTCGAAGTCTTAAAATTGCCTTCCCAAAAATTCTCTCCTCTGAAGACTCTAGAATTTTTGAATCTTTTCACCTGGACACAGTTTCTGGACCTCTGGTCGCTTCCACTGCTTTTATTCTGGGGCTCTCCAATTAAACCATCTCTGCCTTGCAGACTTTTCCTTTCTGTCCCCCACTAAGTGTTATCACTTTTCTTGACACCACGGTTATTCCTCAGCATCTCTTCAAACTCTGAGCCTCTGCACTTGTAGGTTGTCCTGTGCGTGACGTTTGTATAGTCTGCAAGCGCAGTAAGCGTGCTGTGTCATGGCCAGATGATTTATGGAAGTACTAAAACACAATCATATCCACAGCAGAGTTTTTTAATCCTCCTGTCCCCTTAGATGGCTTTGACTATGGGCAAATGATAACTTTCTCCATGCATTGCACCCAACCACTTCCATACCTGCCTTGCAATTTTGTTCAGACCATGTTTTGTTAGTGTGCATGAGAGTGACATTTGAGACAGCACCGCAAGCTTTACTAAATCAGGAAACGTGACATCTCCTGCTCTGCTTCTGCCACAAGGCTTGTTCCCATATGGCAGAAGGAAATTACATTGATTTGACAGGATTTATACTCTAGAAATCCATACTAGCTGCTATTCATTTCCATGTTATCTTCTAGGCACTTATAAATAGTTTGAATACTTGTTCTGGTGTTTTTCTGTGGATTGAAGACAAATTGGCTGGCTTGTGACTCCTTAGTTCTGCTTCCCCTGCTTTGCAGAGCTGGATATTCTGTTCACTTTTTTTGCAGTCTTTTAGTACCTCATCTTCTATTCTTGCATTTCCAGAGGTGTCTGTCCAGTGATTCAGAGAGCCCTTAAGTGGCTATGTAAGACTCCTGAGTTGAAATACATTGTGCCAAATCAATGTGAAGATTTCTGATTTATTTAAGGACATATTAATTTGCTCTTTTTAGGCCATTACAGTACTACTGCAGGCAGTAGTGCTGCTACTACATCTTCTGTTCCTTGTGTTCATTGGCATCTGTATCTTGTAGAAGTTTCTCAGCAGCACTATCAATTTTTCTAAAGTGTTTATTTTGCCTTGCATGAAATCTCTGGAGTTTAGATCGACTGCCAGGGTTAAATCCTGCTGATATCAATGATTATGTTGCTTTTGGATCGAGGCCTAATTGTAGACCATGGAAAGAACCTTGCTTTTTGGTTCCTTCTTGGACAGTAGTCTTACTGAAGAGTGAATGGAACTAGCTGCAATAATGGGATCTGAGGTGGACTGTGATTTGGGATGCTTGCTGTCCAACTTGTGTATAGGAGGGTTTAAGCTGTTGCATTGATTTGTTTTCAACCAGAACAAATGGCTCAGCTGTCACTCTGGGAGCTTAATGAACACTTATGCCAGAGTGCCTGCTCCTCTTTGTTAAATCTGAGAATTTATTTAAGTAAATATATAGTGTGTTTAGAGAATAAATTGACCACATTGTATTTAGCTCCTGAAGTTTCTTGTTTGTGGTGGCACTTCCTCTTCTGCAGTTCTTCACTGTTGTTGGTCAGGTACCAGAATGGTCACTTCATCCTTTATCTGCTTCCCTAAAAAAAGTAAAGCAGGGAGCACTGTTATAAACTTGAGTACATTTTTGTACATAACAGTTTCTGTAATGTCAATTTTTCCATAGTCAAAAGAGGAATGTTCAGTTGAGGTTGCTCTTGAGCTGGTAAGAATTCACTGTATATAAATTAAAACTTTCTGTGCTAATTATAATACATGTATGAGGGCTTCTGGTTTCCTTCCTATAGGAGAGTATTTTCATGCCTATTATATTTTGACATAATCTATTTTTCTGAAAGGAAGGAATGTAAAAATTCAGTAGCTAAGGTTGTAATTTTAAGAGGTGCAATGAGAGACTAGGCTAAAAGAAGCTGCAATATTCTATATAAATTCACGGAGTGTTCTAAGAAAATGTGTCAGTTTTATGAGGCCTCTTATGGAAAAATTCTGATTTTGTGTGGATTCAGGTGAAAAGGTAAATTTCATGGGATTTCTGAAAATAGTTGGATTTCACTGGTTCCATGAAATCTTTGACAGCCATGAAAAAATGCACAGTGCTTGTCATGGAGGAAATTTTTATTGCAGTTTGCAGAACTTTTATTTTCTGTGTACATCTGTTTCTCTGACACATATTATGCATTCTGGACCTCTTCCTCATCTTGTAGTCTCTTCCTGTGAATATTTTACCTTTCTTGATGGATGCATAGTGATCTGATCCTCTGATGATAGAAATCCATGACTGCCTACAGAGGAGGTTCAGTGTGTGAATGTGGGTGGGGGAAGGGGATGAAAAGCAACAAATACTAAATACAGTCCTGGGGATTTTGTATTTTATGGTAATGCCAGCTTATTTCATGCAATATAGGAGGGAAAATAATCAGGACTAAGGAATAGGAGTGGTTTATCGTATTCAATGTGAGATCTAAGCAATGTAGCATCAAAAGCCACCTACCTGCAATCTGTAAAATCCAGGCTTGTGTGGAAGGTCCAGCACAAGACCACCTGAGGAGCATATAAAACTTCAGAGGAGAACAAGTGTATTGTGGCATCTCAATTTATCCTCTAAGCAATGCCCTCATTGGCTAGGACACAAATGTGACTCTAGCATGCTCACGTTGTTCCCTGTCTTCATAGAGGCAGCAGAGCTGAAATAGATCTTGCTTTTCAAGGAGAGAAATTAAGACACAGAGGAGAAAAGGAGCGCATCTCAGAAAGGGCTTGAAAATCAATGATTTTCAAGATGAGATGAGGTGAAAACTTACACGAAGGCTGTGTCAGAAGGGCATGGGAAATGACAAAGAAAAAGTGATATTAGATAAGTAGAGGAATTAGGAAAGAAAGTTGTGAAGCAGATTGAGCTGAATCTATGAAGGGTTTTAAATGAAGAAGTCTGAACAGTGTCTTGAGACAAACAGGGAGCCTCTGATTAGCTTTGATTTAATGATATTATTTAACATCTTTGTATGCCTGAGCAGCGAGAACTGAGAACATTCCTGAGAGAAGCCTCTTCTGGGGAATTGCCTTCCCCTTAGCTGATGGAAGATGTGGAGTGTCCTGGTTTTGGCTGGGATAGATCTCATTTTTTTTTAGTAGCTGTTGCAGTGCTGTGTTTTGGATTTAGTGTGAGAATATTTAGTGTGCTGATGAACAGGCATGTTTTTGTTATTGCTGAGCAGTGCTTACATAGAGTCTCAAGGCCTTTTCTGTGCCTCAGCCTACCCCACCAGCGAGGAGGCTGAGGATGCACAAGGCGTTGGGAAGGGACACAGCTAGGATAGCTGACCCCAGCTTTCCCAAGGGATAACTCACACCAAAGGGTGTCATCATGGTCAGCATATAGAACTGTGGGAAGAAGGAGGAAGACGGGGTCTTTTGGAGTGATGATGTTTGTCTTCCCCAGTAACTGCCAGGTGTGAAGGAGTCCTGCTCTCCTGGGGTGGCTGAACATCCACCTGCATGTGGGAAGTGATGAATGAATTCCTTGCTTTGCTTTCTGGCACACGGCTTTTGCTTTGGCTATTAAACATCATCACCTTTTGCTATATTCTTTTGAAGGAGATTTTGGCCTGCTGAGACCTAGAATGGCTTTTCCCACTTCACCATTAAGAAATCTACAGTCCAGCTCTTCTTTGCATTTGTGCTGCATGTTCAAGGCCAGGTTGGATGGGGCTTTGAGTAAGCTGGTCTAGTGGAAGTTGTCCTTGCCCATGGCAGGGGGGTTGGAACTAGATGATACTTGAGGTTTCTTCCAACATAAAGCATTCTATAATACTCACTTTAACATTTTGATTCTCCTCCCCTGTTCCCAGTGGTGGGGAGACAGCAATTGGCTGCATGGGGCTTAGCTGCCAGCTGGGGTTGAAGCATGGCAGGGAGAAACATCACAAAGCACAGCAGAGGTGATGGTGCTATGGGTCATTACTCATGCAGGAAACGGAGAGGACATGAATATCAGGGTCCTGGATGATATCATGTACCATTCCCACTGCCATGAGAAATGGGAAGCAGACAGCTGACACTAACACTGGCTATTGATGCACACGAAGGCTTATCTATATTTAGCAAAAGCAAAGGGAGGTTCTGAGAGGCAAAAGGAACAAATGGAAAGTAATGGCTGAGGTATGAGGGAGTTGTTTTTATTAACTGTAGTGGACACAGGTATTTGTGCTGCATGTACACTGTTGATTATTGACTGCTATCCACCCTCTTCACGGAACCTAATAAGTTCCTAGGACCTGTATTCCCTTTTTCTCAGTTTCTGTAAATGCTAAATAGATTTTTGCCATGTGTAATGCTTTCCAGAGAAAACATCATCACCTTTTGTTATATTATTTTGAGGGAGTTTTTGGTCTGCTGGGACTGAGAACTGCTTTTCCCACTTCCCCATCAAGCAACTTGCAATCCAGCTCTCCTTTGCATAATCCTATTTCAAATACGAATAATATGAATCCTCCAGTTTATACTAGCAAGGAAATTTGCGTGGTTATATTTCATCATTGCCTTAGAGAAGAAGGGCAGGGTGGCTGCCAGGCTGTCTGTACAGATTTTCTCTGCTGAAATCGAGTGAAGAAACTGTAGTTCTCTTGATAATATATTCAAGATTTTTTTTCCCCTCTTTTGCTAGCTCACAATACCAGGAAGTTGTGGCTGTCCACTTTTCACTTGCAGTAGATAACAGCCTGCCCACCTCATCCTCAAAGTGTACAGGTCAGACAAGATCCTACTATCTCTTCCTCCAGCTGCAACATCTTGATATATCTGGCTCTGTCTTGGTGACACTCAGATCTCTCTAGTGATGCCTAAGTCATCTCTAGTTTTAGTGAGCTTTTCAACATAAGAAAGGGGTGTTCACCTCAATGACAGCAAAGCCTGGAAGCAGATGTCTGTAACCATATTGATCAAGTCAAGCCTGTAGTTCAGGGAGGCTGCACAAGGAGCTGTGGAAGGTTGGAGTAAGTGGTCTGCATCAGGCCCGTGTTATGGTGACCTCTCTTTTGCCAGTGAGCTAACACATGCTCTGCAGGGCTGATTACCAGCACAGCTTCTCCACTTCCACTCTTTGTGTATGGCAGGGCAGGGCTGGAGTTTGTATCTCATTGGGGCTCCTGTGCTGCACCTGGTCCCTGCGGTGTAGGAATCAAAGCCCAGCATGATGTCTTGTCGGGTCAGAACAGGATGCATTGGTACTTCTAGTCAAGAACATAAATCAGTTTTGTTCTCTGAAACTTCCCAGTTGCTCCTTTTCCTTACATTTAGTGTATGCTTGTATGTTTTGTCAAGTCAGGTAGGAAGAAAGTGTTCACTTAGTGTAATACATTTTGGCAGACTTTTTCCCCAGAAACAACTTATGCCAATATTCTATCTATTCTATCAACTAAATATACATGGCTAATGTCTATAAATTTATTCAAAATAATGGCTGATGGGCCCCACTTGTTAAAAGTGTGCTGTTCACACCAGATGCTGCAACCTTGACCATACATTTGTGGACTGGCACGCTTGATTGATAGGAGTACAGAACTGGAGGTCACAGTGCAAGGGCATGGGCTAGCTCAGTCTTTAATCTCAAATGTACCCCATGGGTAAGGTAGATGGATTAGTACCATCAGAGGTAATCATATAATTTTACCTCTCAACCTCATTGGTTGTCTCCACCTTGGGGATCTCCAAAGACCCATGGAGAGATGCGATACCTGTGTTCACATAAGCAGAGATCCATGTTACCTGTGGTGGTGGTGGCTTCTTTCCACCAAGGAAGAACTAGGTGACAACCCAGATATTTCCTTCTGAGTGTTTTCTTTCAAAACAATCAGAGGCAGTGGAACTTGGAGTGCCTGACACCCTGCTTTTTGCATGGATCTGATATCATCATTTCTTCCCCAGAGTAAGCTGGCTAAATTGATTTGATTTTAAAGGAGTGAAGCACTGAGACTGTGCCTGACATTTTCAGAATTCCAGGACGCTGTGTTCCCAAATCAATATGCTGATTTAGTAACATAACTTATGCTCAGAAAGGCCATGTGACTCTCTCAGACCCATCTATCTTAGTTGAGCATTTCTATTAGAGCTGTGCAAATCCTTTCCAGGCCTGCAAGTGAGATTTTACAAGTTTCACAGTAGAAGGGGTAGTGTTGAATTACAAACACCCTGCTATTCCCTGCACCAAATACCAGATTTAAATATACCCCTTTTCTTGTTTGAGTCTCAGGACCATCTCTGTATTGCTAGCAGTCAAATAGAGAGGTGCACACACACACCCATAGATGTGTAGATATAGCAGTAGTTGCCTACTGCCCATAAAATATGCACTTCCATATGCAGATAAAGATCCATTTTTAAGCAGGCACTTAAGGGAATTAAAAGATGCACTTGAAAAGGTAAAAGTGTACCTCAAGAGACATTTTAAGTTTTTCACAGATTTGAATAGAATCAAAATAGTGCAAAAATGTAGTCTGTGTCTGTCTACATGAAAACAAACCAAATACAATTTGGCCATGTAGCTTATTTAATATATATCAAAAATGTTTGGCTGTAGGCCACTCATGTTTATGATACCCACGGAAACAACATGTTGGAAGCAGTAATGGCTGAGTCACTCAAACAAAAAGTGACTTTAGAACACAGGCAATATAAGTAAGCTTCTTATTGTGGCAAAAGTGTTGATAAAAGTACATCAGAAAAAATGCTACTTTCCTTTTCTTTGTTAAACATCAAATGGTTCAGCCTTCTTACATGACACAATGCTTTGAGTTTATAGTTCCTTTTACTTATAAGGTACTGGCAGTTGAATCTCCTAATAGTGCTAGAAAAATTATGTGTTATTTCAAGGTGTACAAAAACTCTGTGTTTTAAATAGTGAGATTGTAGCAGTGAAGTTGCCTACCTTCTAAACTGATACCACTTGGTTCTGTGTAGGCCCAGCTTTAATTGAGGGTGTTTCAGTACCATACTGTTTACCTTTAGGGACATTTGCCGGACAACAACTTTTAAGAACAGGCTTAAATTTATGCTGGAAAGTGTCTGCACCTTACCAAAAGACAATTTTTTTTTTCTCAGTGCCTTTCCTTACTCCAAATAGCCCAAGTACTCCTGAAGGCATCACACCTTTTATGCCCTATGCAGTGGCTAGCAGAGCCCAGCACATCAGAATCCTTTGTGCTCACCAGGGAACAAGGATTTGAAGGATCACTGAACTTAGCCATTTTGTATATCAATCCACGAGGCAGCACTTTAATCATGTATTTTCAAGGTTAGAGTGTTCATTTTGGCCTCATACTTGCTAAGTGGCACAGAGATGTTATGCACGGTACATGGTAATGCTATAATTTATTGCTTTCTAAAAGCCACCCAAAGTACTGCACTGTAATCAAATAGCACTTCTTGATGACATTGCGTGCTCCAGATATAGCCTGAAACAGACTGACACAAATAAGTCATTTAAAGGTGCACACAGCCAATCAGAAATTCTTGTCAAATGGAAGATTTGTGAATAAGCAGTTTTCTGTTTTTAAATTATGGCTTTGTCTTAATGAGACATTTGCTAACAATGAAGCTATGTACATGCATTTGGTCTGTCCCTGCTACTCTAAACAAGGTAACTGACATGGCCATATTCTGATCTGCAATGTGGCACTAAACTGAGCTTAGTTTGTCTCTATGAGAAGAAAATATTTCTGTCACTCCTATTCCTTACTTGACTTTGGTTACTGACCAAAAAACCACCATTTTTATACTGGGGGAAAAAAAATCCAAAGACTTAGACAGAAGATGAAAGTTGCACTCAAAGTAGCTGTTTCTAAGTAAGTTGGTTTTTTTTTTCTCTAACTGTAGAACTGTGAATCTTCTACAATCTAATGGCTTTCTGCCTCAGTTGGTTCTTACAAACATTATCAGGTTACTTTACATAATATGGACGGCATTAGTTTTTATCAGGCTTGTATCATTTAAAGTCACGGTCTTTTGTTGCACTTTGAAAGTCACTGTAGACAGTCTTCCTCCTGAATTCCCCCTTTTTTTTTTTTTTTGAGGACCTCCAGGGACTGCTTCCTACCATGCTCCTCCAGGAAGCCTGGAGGAGCAAGCTGACAGTTTGTAATGCTCCACCTCTTACCTTTGCTAAGGTTCTTCTGACTCCTTGAGTGGCCAGGCTTCTGCCTGTGCTACTTTCTTGGCTCTACCAGACATCTGTGTTCAATGTCTGTGTGTTTACTGGGGTGTTGTACAGCCCAGTCCAGGCATCATTTCTGCCACAATGTCATGCTCTCATTTGCCCACCAGTTACAGGAGCTGCTCTTCCATGCCTCAAAATACCTTGTCCAGCACCTTCAGGTACAGAAAACAGCCTCAATTTCTTGTGACTGGGGAGATGGGTAAATCTTAGCACACCTGTTTGCTGTAATTCTGAGACTACTGAAGAGATATTTGTAGGGGTAGATCAGCCACCACATCTGTGTGAGGCCAGATAACATTTACTAAGTGTCTGCTGGATTTTTAGAGCTCTCAGGGACAGGCATCATTACTTCATTGCCAATCGTTATTGACAACAAGTAAACAAAGTTCATAATATATTCAATATTAAACCTAATTCTCAGTGTAATATTGCTTTGTGTCTTAGAAGAAAATGTAGCCTGTATCCCAGGAAACAATGGACAACATTTGACACTGGGAATATGTGCAACAACATAAATACAATTTTGGCACCTTAATTTGTAGAAATATAATATTTAGCTACATCTGGTATATTTTTAAATGCTTTTCAGCACAATTCACATGAAGATAATTTGTTCTGTAAGCAACTTGGTCAACACTACAGTTCTTGGAGTCCTGTGTTCTGTGGCAGAAAGAGAAGCTGGCGTATTTATGCCTTGTGAAGCCAGTGGAAGTCTGTCTGTTGACTTTCATGGGACTCTGGATTAGATCTTTAATGAACATCTCCTGATATCATTACGGGAGCAAATATTGGAGCAGCATCATGAAAACTTCAGGTTTAGTTGATAGGAAGGATTTATTAAATTTTTTTCAAAAATACAGTAGTTTGAAAATTGCTTCTTGAAAATTGCTTCTTCACCTGCTGCTCTGTTCATGCTTATCCCACAGTGACCTGAGCCACCCAAAAGATTATTTTTTCAGAAAGAAGCTGAGGCCAAGATTAGGGCAAATGAAGAAACCATGCAAAATTAAAGCAACTGGTTGTTTTGAAACAAATAGCCAAGGTGCAAATCCAGAAATCAAATCTGAATGCACCCAGAAAGATGTGGGGAGAACTTTTTGAACCTGTTAATTTCAGAAGTGTGGTGTGTTGGGTTGCAGAGAACCTAGTAGTTTTGAAATGTAAACACATGGTATGTAAAACATAAACCACAGAATTAATGAATCATGTTAATTTCACACTGCCCCCGCTTTGGACTAATTAGTGCAAATTAAATGTTGCACTTGTCAAGCAGAGCAGTTTGTGCACCATGTATTGCACTAAGAATTATTTTTGGATCCATTTGCACAATGTAAAAATAGTGTGAAAATATTTTTATTTCAATGAGTGGTAGTTTTACAGTCATTAGAAGATTTCTTTAATAGGCTTAGACTCCCATGGCCTCACAGCTGCATGAGGTCTGGTTTGCATTTAAAGGTGGGAAAAGATGTAGTGGGAAGGAGGACATTTAGCTGACTGGATTTACTTAATTACCCCCCACCCCATTCTAAAATGCCAGACCAGGCTGGTCAATTATCTATCCCTTCGTCAGAGGCCAATTGCTTAATTGCAAATTATCCATAATAATTACACAGCCAAATAACTACTGGATTTATTTTTAATGAATGTGGAAGCCCTTAACAAGGATTTAAATGTACCCACCAGGATTAGTCAAAATCGACAGCTATCAAAGGGCTGGAATCTGCCACACTCACTTCTGTGGAGGAGAGCATTGCTCTGCTTATTTTCTGTTCATTTTCTGTGAGACTCAGAGAAGTGAGGATGCTGTGTCCATGCTCTGTAATGTTTTCAGGGTCTAATATTTCCATTGTTTCAGTGAGACAGACTGAAAAAGAGGGATTACTGAAAATGGAAAAGGCTGTCAGAACGTGGGATGCTGTGGAGCCAGGGCAGAATATAGGACAGAGTGGAAATACTGCCTTTGCTGAAATGAGATGGAGCTCTGCCAGGCAGCAAAAAAAGGGATTGTCAAAACAGCAGCACACTCCCCCTTGGAGGCATTCCTGGCGCGGGAGAGGAGGATCTGCCCACTGCAGGGAGATGGAGGCCTTCCCTCTCGGTGGGATGCAGCGCTCGGAACTGGCCGGCAGCAGCAGGGATGTAATTAGCGCTGACACAAAACACAAGGCAAGGCTTTTGACGCTTGTTTTTCAGTTTTGATAGAGAGGAAAATCATAAGAAAGGTGGCGGTTTTTTTGTTTTGGTTTTGGTTTGGTTTTTTGCCTTTTGCTTTTTCCTTTCTCCTCTCTCTCTCTCCCCCCTTAAATAGCTTTCTCTCTTCAAATTACCTGAAATCACTGGGTGTGTGGGCCACGTTCCATGGTGCTGCCCACTCCTCCACAGTTGTCAGCCCGGAAAAAAAAAGGTGTACTTTATTGAAATAGTAAATGAAATGAGAACAGGAGTTTAAATATAATGTTCTGTCTGCTCACAGACAGACGAAGAAGATTCAGTAGTTGAAGAGGTAACAGAAAATTTGGAGTATGAAGGAGGAAATTAACTGAGTCCAAAGGAGCATGCAGAGGGGAACTAAACTATATAATGTGGTGCAGGTAAATTAAAGTGGCTGAACTGTTTTTGAAATGGAAACTTGGCATCTGTCTCTTCTCCGTCTTGCCTATATTGGTGTCCAGAGGTCCAGTTCAGAAATCTGTGTCCTACTGTGCTAACCTCAGTAAAAACACTGTAACTCAGTGTCTCCCACCACTATTGCCCAGCATCTAAGCAAAAGCATTCTCTCAGTTCTAACTTGCTTTTTCACTTTTATGTTGCCTGCTCTTTGTAGGTCATGTGTAAGCAATTTTTTCTGCTGCTTTTTCTAGGAGGTTAAGTAATTAACTTGGAGGAGAATGGGAAGCTGTGATCTTGCCTCACTTTGAAAGGCTATTTCCTGAGATTTCTGTGGCATGCTTCTTCCTCCTCTGAAATTTCTTGCACTGAATTCTTGCATGGGGAGTTGATATTCTTGACATAAAAGCCCCAGCTGGGATCTCTTTTTGATTGTGAAGCATCCTATGGAATATTATACTCCTAAAGGGATTTAACAATGATAGAGTGAGACATGATGAAATATTGGACTGTTTTGTTTCAAGGCTTGTGTTTTTTTCAATGACTGAGCCCTGTCTACTTGTACCCTGCTGTGATGGGTGTCAAAGTTTGCTAATGCAAACACAGCCTGAAAATCTCAGATTGGGCTTAATGGCTCAGTGGTTAGAGGATGCAGTCCTGAAGTTCCTGAAATGTGTCTGGATCTTCTGGATGTCACTACTTGAAATAGTGACCCCATAACTGGTAGAAACTTGACTTGTCATCTGAAATCTGGATTTATTTAAGATGTAGTTGATCCCTCAAATATAAATTCAGTACCATTCATCATTTTCATCTGTGACTTTGAATAGCTTCTCTAGTCTATCTCTGCTGTTGTCAGTCTGACAGGTTTGTTCCTTACAGGGTTAATTAAAAATACACTGTGGTTCCTACACATGGAATCTGCACATTAAAATCAGTGTGGGTTTCTACCTACACTTCTTATTCACAGAAAGGAAATTAAGACCCTGCACTGTGAAAACAGCTGCTGCATTTATTCTCTGTACCAGATGCCAGTAATGAGGTGGGAAGGAAGAATCATCCATCCATTCTTTTAAATTGAGCAGATATTTTCTTTCCTGTTTTTCTAATTGATGTACCTTACCCTTCAATGTTTTTATTATTATTTTATCATCCCATCCTCCTTGGTTTCTTTCTCCCTTAAATACGCATCCCAGTCTGTACTACTGTTTGCTCTTCTTAAGTCATGGTGTAGTTTTGACTCTTAGTCACATGCAGAATATTTTTTTTTCAGTATTTCCAGCCCTGAAATAAATGCCTGTAATTGTTAGGAGTGCCAGAAAATTCCAGCGCTGTTGTTTTTTCTTATATTTTTTATTTTTAATCTGGAACCAGTGCATCTTGCAGCTTTCTCAGTTCCCTTGTAATATGTGTAGCATGAACACTTTTCTGAGAGCAATACTAGGTACAGTCACCTTGCTTTTTTTTTTTTTAAGATTTCTCTTTTTGATCTCTAATGTGGATTTTTATGCACCAGAAATGATTGCAAAGCAACCTTTTCCTCAGCCCGTGTTTCTCAATGAATCTTCCCTTCCCATATTCTTTGTCTTGTCACAATAAAACAATCAACAGTTCCAAATAATGTTGTAATTAAAATTTCCTCAAGGACTAGTTGTTACGGATGCCGTTAGGTATACTGAGAACGGTCGGGGGGTTACTGAGAAGGAGGAAATAGAGGGATTCGAAGCAATAGAAGGTAATAACCTGGCCCGCCGCCCCCGGGAGGGCGGGTCCTTGTGACGCTGCCCGGCGGAGCGCTGCCATGGGCTCCGCCCGCAGCATCCCTGCAGCATCCCCGGGGAAGCGCGGCTCCGCGGGGCTCCCTGTGCGCGGGGCACCTGCCCGCTCTCACCGCCTGCATCGCTTCGTGCTCCTGCCTGCCAGCGCCGGCCGGGCCGGGCTGCTTGGCTTGCCGGGGGGGAATCTGTGTGTGCTGGGCTGTTCTCTGCTTGCTCTGCCTGGCAGCCTCATAGGGGACTGGCAAATCAGAGAGGAACTTCCCCTTCCCCTTTCCTTTCCCTATAGCCCAAGCTTCAATTACTATTGCCTGTGCTAAAGTAAGGCTCTGCAGGCATTCTTAGCCATATACTCATATAAATTTACTTGATAGCATGTTTGTTTTGTAAAAAAAAGTAATAAAAAATTGGTAAAAAATAACGTATTTGTTTTTGCTCAGCCATTTAACTCCTTAACGCCTGAGATTTTTTTTTTAAAATATCATTTAATCCAACTCATCCACTTCATTAATTTGGCCTGGTACCCTGTGGTTTTGCTCCTCCTTAATGAAAGGTAAAGCATGGCAGAGCAGCAGTGTCTGTTGTGAGCATACATTCAGGAAATTCAGAGAATTTCTTTGGAAAATAGATGCTAGCTCACCCAAGATAGAAACCATGGCTTTGCTTCAACACCCTATTGCAACAATGTCAGTGCTGCTGGCATTGCCCACTAGGAAGGGGAACGGTCTGACCAATAACCCTTTAAAATGCATAAAATCAGATTGGAGGGTGTCTTGGTTTGAAAGACAGGTACCTGCCAGCAAAAGCTGGAATCTCCCTTTGAATAGAGAATGTAAACCCCCTCCCTCAGATTATTATAATTTTGCAATTGAAGGCTCTCAGGCAAAGATTTGGGAGTGGGAATAACAGTTCTTTACTAGGAATATTAGACAAAGCAAAGGCAAATACAAATGTAATAGCACTAAGAGACAAGCAAAAAAACAAGAAACAACAAAACCTCAGAAAATGCCCTGACAGAGTCAGGGATGTGACCTGACACCCTGGGTATCAGGGCGGTGAAAGCAGTCCAGATGAAATCCTCCTTGAGCAGTGAATACAGTTCTATGAAGTGAGATAGTCCTGTATGAGAGTCTAATGGTGAAGAAAAATGTGTTCAGTCTTCCTCTGGAGAGAAATCCAGTAGAGAAAGAGAAAACAAGCAGGGTCCCCTGGTACTCCAGTCCTTTNTCAATTGCAAAATTATAATAATCTGAGGGAGGGGGTTTACATTCTCTATTCAAAGGGAGATTCCAGCTTTTGCTGGCAGGTACCTGTCTTTCAAACCTAGACAGATTTTGGCGCCCAATGTGGGGCCAAAGGCATTAAGACAAAAACAGAATAACAGTTCTTGTATACTAGATAACAGTTCTTGTATACTAGATACAGAAGCCCCACTGGAAACAATGTGGTCCAGCTTTCCCTGGTTTGTGTGGCACTTAGCTGTGTCTGTATTCCTTCCATTTCTAGGCCCTTACCTAAACATGGGCCCTATAACTAAGGCCACTGTGGTTGCCATCCAGTTTATTTCCTGGGTGAATAAGCTGAGGATTTCATGGATTTTTAACTTCCTTTGGAAGGCAGCCACATGGATTCAGGGCTACCATACACTAACAAGAGGAAATTACCCATAGGCATCTTGGCAAGCCCTGGAAAGTCCTACAAACAAAAGTAAGGGACATCTAGAATGAACTAAAGGAAAGATGAAGCTTAAAAACATTTCTAACAGGGAAAGCACAGAATGGCCTCTCAAGTGATGGGAAGGCCTCTTGTGTTTGGATACCTCATTGGGAACTGCATGGGAGCAAGGCACCTAAATATCTTAAAATATGGTCCCAAACAACTAAGATTTTAAGCTGTCTGAAAATGGAAGTGATCTTCTGTTTCAGGGTATGAAAATGTGGGATGAACAGTTTCCATTCCATATGCTTGCAATTTGTCTCATCAATCACAAACCTAGGAAATAATAGTAAAGATTTCTATTCTGTACGGCTCTGTACTGAGAAATACAGAATGAGAAGGGATGTTAGAGGTCCTACTTTATGAATTAAATGTCTTGTAAGTGGAAGTTTTATCCTATGAAGTGACTGGCTTTGAACATGTGTAGTGCTCTATGGGACTACCCTAGTGCTTGATTGGGTGTGTGTGTGTGTCCTTGTGAAGTCAAGGCACATCCTAGTTCAGCCTGGAAAAGCTCAGAGGCTGGGGCAGAAGCATTCAGGGTGTTCAGAAATACTCTTTCCTGGTGCAGATATTTCAGTCTTTTGTTCCTTTAAAAAGACAAACTCAAGCTTTTTCATTCAATCTTAGGCATTACAAATTTGAAGTTTTAGAAGAAAATTGCTTTTGATTTATGATGCTGAACTAAATTTTAAAATGGTGGGGACAAAAAAAAAGGCATTCCAAAGGTAAAATTTGGAGTTAATGCTGAAAAAAAATCAGTATCTAGACAAAATTATAAGTATCTAAGAATAGGAATTCAAAAACTACTCTGCCCTCTCAGTACATTGCTACCATGACACTACAGTAATTTATTGCTGCAGAACATTCCCTTCTAGATCTCTAAATATTTTAAGGAATTTCAATTACATATTGCACGGGAACATCTTTAAAAGCATTCAGGTCTGCTAGCTTTAAAGACCTTAGAGGAATCCATATGCAGAAAAGCAAACAAACCCAGTGAGAAATGTACACTGTTTAATTAAAATACTAGAGTTTGGCACATTCTTTTTCTTACTATGACTTATTAAGGAAAAAATCCCTGCATAAAATCCCTTAAGTGTACAGATAGATTTTTTTTCTTTTGAGCTTTGTACAAATGGCTTGTATTGTCACCAAAAAAGTCATTGATTTGGGTGTATATTTTGTTCTTTTCATATGTTAATGATTTATGGACTGTGTTGCACCATTTATACGATCAACAATTAGTTAAATGCTCATTGTCCTGAGAAATGTTGAATTCATTATGAGAGAGACAAGTAATAGATTCCCTGTCTTCATCTCAGTAATCAGTTGTTATGATAGATGCTCAGTTGCTGTGGATGCAGGCAGACAGGAGAGCTGCTCGTGAAGAGAATTGCCACCCTCAGTGCCAGTCAGAATTCACTGGCTCTCAAGTTTCATATGGAAACACACACTTTTGCTACACAAGTGTATGTAACTAGGAGGTGTAGTTTCCAGGCTGTTACAATTACACAGTAGGTATTTCCAACACAAAACAGCTTTCCTCCTTGGTCTTCATGCAAATCTTTAATGATTTCAAAGAGTACAATTAAGAAGGGTGGAAGGCTTGGATGCTTCAGTAACTTGATAAAGGCTCAGTTATAGCTGTCAGTCCTGTGCATACATTCTGCAGTGCAATGCATGGTACCTCACAGTAAATTAATGCTATGTAAAGCATAGCATTCAAAAGTTTAGTTTGGGAGGCAGTAAACAGTGTTTCTAACTGGTCTTTACTTGGGAGCTGGACTTTTCCTGTGAGCTGGACTTTACCTGTGATGTTATTCACTTCACTTTGATGCTGGACTCTGCTTTTGCCTGCTTTGCGAAGCTGCATAATATAAGTAGGATCAATCTTTAGAAATAGATGTTTGCTTCCTTTCAAAGCCTAAACTGAGCCTACTGCTGGTAGATTAAGGTTGAAAGGAGTTGTGAGAGGGTTAAGCCTCTACCGTGATGATAACTAACAGAGCCCTTTTTGGGAATAATGCAGAAGTCTTGGTGCATCAGGAAGACATGCTCATTCCTTGTCAGTTTCTCTCATATCAGGAATCAGCACTGCAAAGGAAGGAAGATCCTGGGCATGATTCTGAGCCTTGTGGACTAGACTTGGCTATACAGCTCAGTGAAGTACTCCATCTCTGCTTGAACCAACCTATCTTCTCCCAGTGAGGACAGCGAGGGATATGCACTGCAGGAGCTGATGAGGAGTTGTGCCTATCTCTTACATAGGTATGATCACTCTTAAAAATTTGTTCCAAGTTTTGATCTTGCTGGCATCAGTGCTCTCCTAAAATAAACCAGCAAACAAAATGTAACTGAGAGCAGTGTGGCTATTTATTTTTACAATCTCTTGTATTTGTGGTCTCAGTGGTGGGACCTGACGGTATCAGCGCCCTAGCTCAGAACATCTCTTAGCAGGCACTCAGCTCACCAGCCCAGCCTGGACTGTATGATACTAATTAATTCTAAAGAAGGCTAGGTGGATTTCAGATATGAAATTATTGGTTCTGAGGTAACTCAGTGACATACCAAAAGAATTTCAAATTGCTAGCACAGTTGTGAGCATAAAGGACTCTGGCTTGTTCTTGCTTAAATACGCTCTTTCTATATTCCCTTGGCTGCAGCTAAACTGCAGAATATTTACCTGCTTGATTGTTGTTTGTAAATCTAGGCTCTTCCCTCCCCCCCCATCCCCTAAATCTTCCTTAGATGCCGAGAGGAAAAAATAGCATACAAGAAAGTGGCTGTAAAGCATTCCTTTTCTGTTCTGCCGCTCTGTGTAGAGCTTTTTGTGGCACTCAGGGGTGCAGTAGGGCTTGAACAGTCCAGACAGTGTGCCAAGGCATATTCCTGTAGGACATTGCTAGAGATCCCTGCTCGTAAACCCTGCCTGCAGAGCTGTAACTGGAGAGAGAAAGAGAGAGGGAAGGAGAAAGGGAAAGAGGTGAAACAGGGAGGACACAGAGGTATGATTAAGGACTTACAGAGAAGACTGAGAGAGAAAACTGAGAGAGAGAGAACATAGTGAACAGATTGGTAAATGGAGAACAACCACCCAGGGCCAGGCTGAAGACAAAGGGGCTGAAACAGAGAATAAAGGAAAAAAGGTAATTGCAATTTTGGGGTATTATATTAAGATGAAAAGCTGGGCCAGTCCCAACCAGCCTATGTGGAAAGTCCAAGAGCTGTCTGGAAATCAGGAGGCAGAGGCTGTGAAAAAAATGGAGAGGTGGTAGAAAGGAAGGTTGGCCTTGAGAGCAATAAAATGCGCTGTGCTATGTGCAGGATTGAAAATTGTTCAGCTGGGAAGGTGCATTTGGTTGTGGACAAAATGCTCAGAAATCTACAGGGAGGGATGGAAAATGCCTTTTGCAAAGAGGCAGTGTGAAGAGCTTTGCATGAAGATAATTTTGAATAAAATAAAAAGGGTGGTGACTTCATTAAGAAGCACTTGACGCTTATCACAGTTTAATCTCAGGCCACTTGCCTGGGTATCTAAGCATGGATTTAAGGGCACAACTTTACATGTGTGAAAGAAAAAGAAGTGGAGTGGGGGACTTGGTCTACCTTCTTTGCTGGTGTAAATGTCTGGAAATCAGACTTACCTGGATGTCAGAAGGCACAGATTACTGCTGTTATAGCAGATTGTTACTAACTCAGGTTTTCACTCTTAAAACCAGGAGAGTCTGAGGTAACGGAAAGAGAAGCCAGTGGAGCTCTTGCAAGCCTTGCTAGTGCAGAATCTTCCTGGATGTTTTTAGTTATGAATCAGCTTCATCTTGGTTTCTACTGAGTGATTTGGAAGCTGGTGCCCATTTCTGAGAAACATTTTTATAATGATAATATTGCCATGTGTTGTTAGTCTCATAATTTATTTCTGTGTTTGGCTAGCTATTCTCAGACATGTGCTGTCTAAAATTGAACATAAATTCCATACCACCTATGGTGTTAAATACCAATTTTAATGCAGATTTTTATTGTATTTGGCTGTGACTGAACAGAAACTAAAGAATACAGGCAACATTAAAATATTCTTTAGAATTTCAGCCAGTCCCCTCATTCTGACTAGGGACATCATGAGAAACTGGAATTGGGATAAGTGAATGGGGCTGGTTAGGGGAGTTCGAGGGTTCCTTTTCTTCCCTTCTTCAATTCCTTGAAACTTTCATTAAATTATGGATAAACTCTCAATAAGAACAAAAGAGTAAAAGAATGACAGCTGAATTTTTAGACTCTGATGACCTAAAAAATTGCTTTGCAGACATAAAGAAACATAAAGGATTGAAATGTATGACTGTAAACATCCAGACATTATACTGTCTTTTTTCAGATTCAGCTTCTGATATTCACGTTCATGAATAGCCCATTTCAGTGACATTACTGGGACAAAATCCCTGTGGGTTTAATTCCTGTTACTTCACTAACATCAGTTAAAGTCAGCATCTCTACACAGCTTTGAATGTTCTTGATGAATTTGGTGAGGTTTGTGTTATACATGCAACAAGATGTGTCTGCTGTCACTGTATGGGTGTATATTGGAATCTGGCAGCAAGTCCCGTCAGCTCTGCGGGGAGAAGGCTGCAAAGGGCAAACAGAGCAGAGCTGGACCAAGCAGCAAAGGACTCTATGAGGTGTCCTCTGTGGGGAGCAGTGGGGAGGGAGTTTGTGAGTAGAGAATGTTGCAGAACAGCAGCTAAGGACTCCCAAGGAACAGGTACTTTGAAAAGCACTGGATGCCTAAAAGTGGTTCAGCAAATAGCCTTCTATGAATTTGAAAGGGACTGTGAGCACCAGAAAAGTAGCTTTATTTAATATGGCTTGTTCAACAAACTAGTATTAAGTGAGGGAGTAAGAAACAGTTAACAAACCACTGCAAAAATGAGAGATTTAATGCAGTTGGAAAGTGTGAAACTCTGCAACTACAGTTTTTCTATTTAAAACTTTAAGATTTAAAATTTAGGAATTCCACAGGTAATTTGGAATCCTTCCTTCAGAACCAGGTTGTAATGGGCATCAGAAACCCAAACTGTGGACAGAGATGTTTGAATTTCCTGAGTTAACCTTAGAAAACAGTAAGGATGGAGGAGGCCACAGCACAGAGGCAGACCAGACTGCAGATGCTGGAAGGAAAATCAAGACAATGATCCCTGATTCAGGGCCACAACCTATCACAAGCCCGTGGAAGCATAGGAGGCAGAGCAAAACTGATGACTCCAAGGGGAAATGTGCCAACATGCACAGAGCTCTCTTTAAATGCTGCCCCAGCACACCGTGCTATCTGCATGTGATGGCTTTCAGCAGGCTGTGTGAAGTGATTTGGTAGCCTTAGCTGAGTCCCACCACAGAAATGCCAAGCTTCTTAAGCTGCTTAACAGGCTTGGCGAAGAGGATAATGATTAACCGTTTATTAAAGTCAGCCCCTCCAGGTCAGAATGAGGGATATTGGTAGTGAGAAAGCTCGTGCTGCTCTTGCCTTCCCAGTGCCTTTTATGCAGATAGAGGACTTTAGCCTTTGGGGATACAGTCAGTGGTATTAAATTTACTTAAAAGTATGAAGTGCCTTCATTTCAGTGCTGAATGCCACTGTGGGCCATTGTAAACTTCCCCCGTGCAGTCTGAATCTCCTTAGAGGCAAACATGCACTGGTTTCTCGGGAAAGCTCCACTGAGAGCATGCAGTGTACATGTCAACTTAATTAAATGAATTTGTTTAAAATATAATCAATGGTGTGTGAAATTATATAATTATTCCATAAATACACGTTGTTAATTAATTAATATTTTAATTAAAGGGTAACTGGAAACTCATTGCATTGCTACCTTTTTTGAAGGATATGTATGTGTCTTTACCTCATGTTCATCGACTAGACCAAATACCCCCGTTTTTAAAAGAAGCCCAGGAGATTAAAAAAAAAAAAAAAAGAAATTAAAAAATGGCACAGTATGACAGCTATGTCCCAGTTTGCCATAGGAAGGAATTTGGCTGCCCTTTAAAATCTTCACTTTCAATCAGCCTACAGTTTTTCTAATATCCTTCATGTCTCTTTTTCTGGGAGAGTGATTGTCTCTCTGTGAGTTTTGCCTTGAAATGTCTTTTTGGAAAAAGAACTTGGAACAAAGTGCTGTGGACTAGTTGTTGGTTGAAAGAGGTTGGTATTAGCAGTTTGTCAGAGCTAGACATAAATCCCTCTTTTCCCCTCAAAATAATTTTCCTCCTTCAGTTTACCTGTTTATTTTGAAGACTATCCATATTAACAAACCCAGACTCCCTGTTACTCCCTGCCAGAACAGCACACCAATCCCCAGACCACTTTTTGTAACTGCTGGTGTGGAATAAATGAAAAGAAATGACTGGAAACCAAGAGAGAAATGACTGTGGCCCTTATCTTGCCCCTGGAAATTCATATATAATTCATACTGAAGCCAATAGGCTAGGAAGGACAAATTTGAGGCCTGCCTGTGAAAAATTATCAAGGGCTCACAAATTAAGGCCCTAATTTTGCAAACTTGCGCAATTAAATGCTAATGCCTTCTGTGAAGGCAGTAGAAAGGGTGCTGCATACAGGTCTAAACTGAGCTCATGCTCTTGTTTGAAGCTTTGGGATGTAGACAAATATGAACCAGGGAATTCTGGACAGTAGATAGTTATTCCGCATGTTTTGATTGTCTGCTTACCTGGCAAAATTAAACTGGTAAGTTTCTGCAGCTGCCCTCTGCTCCTGGACACATCAAGAGCTAGTAAGTGTTGTTTGGCTGTGACTGGTCTAAAATGTTGGTGGTTTTTGATTTCTAACCTGTCCTGCAGTACCATACCCACTGTAGACATAGAAGGTCCTAAGAGAAATCAAAATTTCAGCACAGTGACAGCTGTTTAGTGTGTGACATAAGATTATATGAGGCAAGCATAGAAAGAACAAGGAATACCATAACTAGCAGAGGGAGGAGTAAAATCTAAGTCACTCAGGAGTAGATTACAGCACATTGAGGAATGGCAAAGGACCCAGTGTGCATCTGTTTGCACAGGAAAACGTACACAACTTTTCAATGATTCATAGATTTTTTAAAACAAAATCTGAGATTTAAAATATTTTTTGAATTCCTAATTGCAAAACTGAGCTCCCTGTGTTGTATTCTCATAGAAAAGCTACCCTTATTTGTCTTTAAATTCAACAGTGAATCACAAGCCATGCCTGACTTATTCATGTGTGACATGTCAGGTGCATGAGAGCTTACATCACATGCTATGCCGATGCATAAAATTTTTAAGCCTGTCCTTGACAACTGAACAATTCAGCAACCTGGACACAAGCTGCAAGGATCAAAAAGTAGGACAAAATTACAACTGTTTATACAGCTTTGCACAATGCCATGGCAATGTGTTTTGCAAGAAGAAATATTTACTGAGAGCAAACACAGTTTAGAATGAGATTTTGTGTCTGTGTCTTCTCTGTGGAGAGGCACACACAGAATCCTGGGTTTAATGCTGCTTAAAGAGCCTGAGCTTTTTCCTTGGTGAATCCTCTGTTTTTCGAAGGTACAGGAACATTTGGGGTAAAAGAAAGTGTCCATGACATGAAGAAATACTTGCATAAGCAAAAGGAAAATTTAATGTAAGTTCTACTACTTTTTTTGCCATACTGCAGATTGTTTGACAAGAGTGATACCAATTAGTGCCAACGATAGCATACTTTATGATACTGACATCTGTCCAAGAGAAACTGGCCCAAAAACATCAAACTTATTTTGCAGATGTCACTGAATAATCATTAGGTGGTGATAATTTTCAGTTGCCCAGTGGGGAAAGGTTCCAGCGTATTAAATGGTTGAAGTTTCTGAATTTCAAAAATATTGCAGTGAGAATTTTCACTTGAGACAGCAGGCTGAGGGTTTGCAATCCATCTTTTGCTGCCTTGCAAAGCATAGTAGCAGAGGGATGGATCTTTTCAGCAAGGCTGAAGAAAGTCTGAAATATTTGTAGCATTCTGTGTTCTGGCTGGATTTACAGGTCCAAATTTTTCTTGGGGCTAGTTAGACTGTCATCTCTGAAATTGTGTTTGTTTATCTCCATGCTGAATTTACATCAATAAAAAATGATTATTGAGTAATGGACATTTTATTACATTCAGTAACTAGGTAAATATTGGGGTGATTTTAGCTGTTATCTGTTTCACATATTTTTATACCATCTGCAAACATTCAAACTTGCAAAACTGAAAATACAAGCATGTATTTACAAGGAGTCACCTAAATAAATGGCTTGATTTTTTTTTTCCTGCTCCCAGGAATGTTGTCAACAGACAGGGCTCAGTGGAAGCTGTAGCCACACAGCCGCTCTGGTCATTGAGCTTCCCATTTAAGTGAATAAAAATGAAGTTAGGTGTCACTGGACATTCATGTGGCTTGCATTTTGAGGTCCAAGAATATCCTAAGTCATACTGGGGGCTGTATATCTTTATATCCTGTATATCCTTTTGGGTTTTTTGTTTAACTCCAGAATTATCTCCCTAAGAGAGAACATTTCTCACAATTTCCAGACAAAGCCTTAAATTTGGAAGGGACAAGTCTGTGCAATACTCATATCAGACTCAAACTAAGAAATTGGTCTGAAAAAATCTAAGCTGATATTTTTTGTATTTCTAGATTCCTCAGCCTCTTCCTGGCAGTGATAAAGGGATTTGGGTTCCTTTCTATGTAAATCCAGGAGGAGGACAAAGCCTTGAGGAAAAAATCTTGTCCCTTCTCACACCCCAGTGTAGAATTTACACCTTCTTACACATCCGCTCTGAAATTAATCCTCTTGGTCTAACTGAATCTGAAGTAGTCTAACATGGAATAATTTACATGGATGAGAGTCTGAAGAGAGATGTGTAGCAAGAAAGATGGCAATCAGAAGGATACAAGAAGATAGAAACTAAAGTAAGAGGTAGCTTATTTATAATTCAGATTCACTTAGATTTGTATGTGAATTTGGCTCTTTGTGAGCGAGAAAGCAAGACCTCATTGTTATTTCCTGTTGCTAGATGAGACAGTTGTAACAATATCAATATTTTTTAATTCATATGTACCTGGTTTTAGAAGGGAAATATGAAATAGATATGATTCTTCTTTTATTTTTGAGTTGCATGCTGGGAAAAAAATGCACTCATGTAGATATGAACAGAAATCATTGCTGCCTGTTAAAACAAATTAGGAAACATGCTTTCAAATCTTAATGTAATTTCTAGAGGAAGGAGCCTCTTGACTTGAATGGTAAAGGTCTGAAAATGGTCAGAAAGAGTCATAGAGCTAAGTGGGGATCCCAATTACTGATTAGCAGTAATGCAAATGTTGCTGCAGAGGGACCACTCAGCTTTTGCAGCTCCGGAGCTGTGTCTGTGCCTAGAGCGCAGGCACAGAAAACCTCCCTTTCATTATTGTTTTTAATTATCTGCTCACTGACAGAGCTGGAATACCTGCTGCACACTGAGGCCCTTTGTGCAAACCCATCAGCGGAGACTGTGCAGCCAAAGCCCATATTTTTTGCCCTTCTGCAGGTCTTTCAGCTAAATTTTGCTTTCATGCAGATGCCTTTCCCATTTACTCCTTATCTTCACTGGCTATTTCCTCTTTTCCACTGAACATGCACAACACACGCAGCTTTATGTGATGACACCAGGTTTTGGTTATCCAGCTGTGATCCTGAAGTTCTCATGTGCAACTGTAAGACTCTTGTGTTACTGTGAGGAAGTGAGGGTGAGCTGCACAAGGGTGGCCCTGGGGCAGAGATGCCTTGGTGATGAGCAGTGTGTGTCTAGCCTCCTCCCCCTTCATAAAGGAGCTTGCAGGTTTGGACAAAGAGCAAGAAACTGACAAGCTCTTCATTAAACTCAGGAATGAGGAGTTAGTCTGTTCTCTGGTCTTCTCATATGTTAGACTTATGTTCAGCATCTCCTTGTTCTTGTTGCTTATCCCTGTGTTTTTCCTGTGTACTTGCAGGCATGATATACCTTCAAGGGAGGTATATCAAAGAGGAAGAGTTGGCAACGGACAGTTCACTTTCTTGTAGACAGTCACTGAAACTAATCCCCTCTGAGGAAGTACTGCCAAAGTTATATTTTGAGTTGTGTTTTTAACTAGGAGGCTGCATAGTTTGAGACCATGTGAAAACATAAAATACTGCTGGTATTTTATATCCTTTGATTTGGACCTACTTGGTCATGTGTGGGGCATGCTGTGCATGTAGCACTGGGAGAATAAAAGGAACTGGCTGAGCAGTCTGTGTGTTCTGGGGCAGAAGCATAGGGACAGGTGAGCACAGGCAAAATGAATACCCACCGAGCAACAGTAAGGAGTGATAACTGGAACCAGTCAGAAACAGGGAAGTGCAAGGAAACTTTGCCCAGGTTTTTGGCCTCTTGGCAGTGCTGAGCTGTTCTAACATGACAGGAAAGAGGTAAAAACAAGGTAGCTCAGCCCCTCTTCACATGAGCACCTTTTACTTATTGCAGAGTCCTTGCCTCCAACTCAGCCTCATTGTGAGGAGTCTGAGGAATGATTAATAGCAAAGGATGCAGGCAACTTCTGATGGATGCTCTTGAGGTATCAGGGCTTGTGATAATGCAGATCCTCCTTGTTCACCTTACCTACTTTCCTGATGGCTCTGTGCCAAAGATTCATGTGGCAGCAAATTTCTACCTGTTGTAGACACATGAAGGATGACTTGTGTATAGAGGGTATAAGGTACCCTTTTGTCAACAGAGAAGCAGGCAGATGAAAGCAAGAGTACAACCTGGAAAAAGCTGTGTGGGTGAGGATGGGGAAAAGCAGCAAAGTTGGTTAAAGCTGGTCTGGGGAATGAGAACTGACTGCACAAATGCATCAGCAGGAAGATGGATGCTTACAAATAGCATGTCCATTAATAAGTGAGGAGGGGGAGAAAGGAGTGATGAGGAAAGTCATAGCAACACTATACTTGTTTTAAAATAAAGGAAGATTGGAAAGTAATACAAATTTCAGGAAGATAGCTCTTTGAAAGCATCAAAGGGATAGTGGAAATAAATGCAAATCAGCTGGCCTACATCATGAGTTTCCACATGAAGGCACTGGACACATTCAATTCAGCATCATAAAGTCACTCCAGGACAGCAATAAAGGGACAAACTTACTGCATTGCTAATCGCTGTTCCCCAGAAATCACCAAGAGCTGTGGCAGCTCCGGAGGGCAAGGGAGGGGGAGAAGAGAATGTGAAATTCCACCCTGAGCCTGGCAGGGCTGAGCAATTAAAGCCCAGTCAATCCAGCAGCAGTCCTCTGGGAAATAACGCAGCAAGTGAACGGAGCAAAGAAAAATCTTTCAGAAAAAAGGAAATGATGAATGGTGGCAGGTGGCCTGGTGCAGCTCTTCTCAAGGTGATAGGAGCAGTGCAAAGTGAATTCCTGAAAGTTAAGCTTTGAACCCTGTGTTGTGATTTGGGTTTCCATGTTGTTCTCTGGGCAATTCAGAAGGACTGTGTAGGGGGAAGCTTTACATGGATATATCTGCAAGGCACTTCTAGTTTTTATTGTGGGAAGGGAGTCCAGTGGGGAGAAGGCAGATTCTATTTGGGAGTTAATAAGATGTTTAAACATTAATAATACTAAATACCATAATGATATATACTGTGTAAACTCATACCAGTAGCACTGTGCCATTTAGGATCTAAATGAATACAGGAAAAAAAGTCACACAGAATTTAGAGGACAAAACAAGTGGTAAGGGTTTAAAATGTACTTTAATTTCCTATTGCAGTTAGCCCATTTTTCAAATGTTTGCCTGATGTTACTTCATCCCACATCATCTGCTTTACACAGCAGGGGCTATGTTTTCAATTGGAGTCTTCCTCTAAGTAACCTAAGATTTCTTCCCTGAACACCAGAAACCTTACCAGCTTAAACACTGCCAAAATCTGGGATGTCTCTGCAGGGCATTTAAGCTTTGTCAAGGTTTTGCCAGAATTTTTTTACTGAAATGCTGATTTCTGGTTATCTATGACTGAGAATACATTTATAGTTAGACCTATACCACAGTAAGAATTGGATTATGGCTGGAAATAGGTGGCAGGTTTGGTTTTGGACAGGTTTGGTTTTAAGCTGAATCCAGTTTTGGAACAGGATTTGGGCTTATTTGTACAATTGCATGCATGCTGGTCCCAGGGAGAGGGATCAAGAAGGTACCTTGGAGGGGGCAGGTATTGTTGCCCCGATGGCAGCAGCAAGGACCCCCAGTTACCACTGTGGGAAGTGTTTTCAGGTCTCATCATGTTGATGAGTCAGACAGGCCAAACAACAATTTCAGTTTGCTTGTCTTTCAATGTTAGCTCTTTCAGGGTTTTAGCATTTTATTTTTTTCTGGGAAGCAAGGGGATGTAGGTAAAAAGGAAGGAGAACTGGGATTTTTTAGGCATTTAAAAAATTTTTGTCCATCAGTGTGGCTCTGAGTGGCTGTGATTCAAATGCAGTGATACAGCAAACGTAACAAAGAAAGAGATACGAGGAAAGCTGGATAGCTAGAAAATAAGAGTGGGGAAAGTAATAAAAATGAGGATCAGATTGGAAAAAGAATGCAAAATACTTGATGTGAGGACAGAGTGCTTGGAAAGGGTGGAAAGGCACAGAGAGCTCAGAGATTTGTAGCAGGTGTTGAGCCTGATGCACACATCCTTTGCACAACAGCGAGTGGCTAGGCAGGGAGAATACAAAGAAGCATGACTGACATAAGCACAGTCACCATGCCAATGAGCACAAGTGGCTGTATATATTAATAGGCCAGAGGGAAGATGTGAATGCAACAGGAGTGCAAGCTACTGAAGGTGAGCTCTATCATCAGCAATATGTGGAAGTAGGGTGAGAAATTGACATCTGGTTGCACTGCTCATTCTCTCTGGGGAAAGAGGGCTGTTCAGGTGTTTTGGAGATTTGCCTCCCAAAGACAGCCCAGGTATTCTGAGGTTGGAGCAGGGGATGGTGATGGTGGGACTAGGTAACATGCAGCTAACAGTGCAGAATTACCCAGCAAAGCTGAGCCTCTGCAGCAATTGGGGACAGATGTTATATCATCAGGATGGCCTTCTTTGGCTGGGGTTAGAGAGCAGCCTGCAGCCAATGACTCCAGACTCCAGCTGCTCTCCAGGACACCATAGCAGGGAGCTACCCCTGCCCCAGGTGAACAAACCTGGACTGCTGCGGCCCCTGGAGGGGCTGAGCCCAGACAACCAGTCTCAGCTCATATGACACAGCTCAGGCTTCCAGAATTTAAACTCCCTGCTTTGTGCTTCTCCTTATTTCTAAAACATAGGGACAGATAGGAAAGGCATTCCCTATTTCCTGTTCTGATCTGAATGCTTTGGTACCCTTCCCCATCTCTCTAGCAGTGTAGCTGTTCTCTTTCTGTGGATTATCCTGGCTCTGTCACCCTCTCAGTGTGTTAATCACTGAGCACAGTAAACATGCAAATGGCCTGGGATGTTTTAACACTGGGGACAGCTATTCTCCTTGCTGACTGACAGCCGGGCCTCCACTGGCACATTGGTTTTGTGGTATGAGGGTGAATGGATCTGTAGATAAACAGTGGTGCTTTCATAAATGTTTCAGGAGCTATTGTGTGTCCCTGTGCATGTACCTACACATGGACTTCTTGCTCCACATGGGAGACCACTTAGCTCTCTGAATGAGGATGGTTTCTGCTTTAACTGTAGCTCTTCATTTTTTGCTGTGGCTTCTCATCACTTCTCTCTGGCATTAGAACCGCCTTCCACAGAATTTGCTCTTGCTCAGTAAGCAGACCCCCAGTCTTGTGCTCCACACCTGTGCCATTTCTTTGCTTTGTGGAATATTGGCAAGCCATTTGCCTATTGAGTTTGTATTTGAAGCATCTCACCTAATTTCATCTTTTTTATTCAGCTCTTCTACCTGCCAGTGGCTGCTCCTGGTTAAGAAACATTTCCTCACCTCATAGGTTTTTCCACCCAGTCAGGTTTCTAGCCCTTTTATTTCCTTGCAAAAGGCTCTCTGTTGTGTTTGCACACATATTAGATAGCACCTGGTGGTTGTAGCAAATCTTACAGGTGCAAATGTGAAAACAAAATAGTTTCTGAGGTATTTAAGAGCAAACCCAGTAATTTTGCCCCCTTTTAATATTTGTGTTTCTTTGAGGAAATTCCTTTCTTTTGTTATGAATACCTGAAGACATCCTTGGCTGAATTTTCAGTTGTTCATTTTTTAGCAGGTTTCTACAGGTCTTTGTGATTCCTATCTTCATTCTCTTTTCAATGTAGTGGTGGATAAGGAAAACTTGCAGGAATGTGCTAAAATGCATGCAAAAAAAAAAAAAAAAGAAGTTGTGAAATATGCTAGCATAATAGCAAGTAGTGAAGAGGGAATTTAGTAGGCTGGAGGAGTTTTCTAAAGCCCTACTCCACATTTAATTTTATGATTCTTAATGACAAATGGTGATTGTGAATATTCATGAATTTTTCCCTGGGTTAATGTCATAACCTTTGCAGTAAAAAGGCTGTTTTCACCGGTAATAACTACCTTTCAATTTATTTATGCTTGTTTTTTTCTTTTTTTACAGAAATAGACCCCAAATTAGCATTCAAAATGCAGGAAAGTAATTTTGCATGTTTGTTTGCTGGGGGAGTGAGCAATGTATTTTATAAGTCTTATCATGTTGTGTCTTTATTGAGACAATGCAGTTCTTTACTTTGAAACTCTAATATTTTATCTCAGCATTATTGGAGTGCTGGAAAAGATGTCTCAATTCAACTTTACTGGAGAGACAACTCAGTGTGTAGTATGAAGAATTTTTTTGTCTTTTTAAGCATGAAGAATTTGCCTTTGTTTTTTTTTTTTTCCCAGTTATTCTAACCATTCATTTAGTATTTGATCAGTAATTACCTTATATCCTTTCCCCTGGACAGTATTCCCTATTCTCCTTCCTTTTTCCTGCCTATGATTATATTTGGTGCCTTGCAGTCATTATGTCTTACTCTGCTGCTCTGAACTGGATGTGCCCTTTATCTGTCTATAAGCCTAATTTATTCAAATCATTTTATATTTGCTTGCTCTGTGCACAATTTTACACTTAGGTGCTATCAGCAAAAAAATTCCACTTTAAAAATTATATCCCCTGCAGGCCATTTATATAAAAGTTGAATAAAAATGGGTAGGGTGCTTAAATTTGGGAGTACTGCCTTGTTCCTGTCCCTCTAGTCACCCTGAACTGTGCTGTTTTGCTGACACCTTGCTTCTTGTCCCGCAGATAATTTGGAAGGCATTTGCTGTTGTGCTTTTTCTGTGCTGTGCTTTACTGATTCTACAGAGCAACCTCGCTGTGTCAGGTGCAGCACCAAATGAATCTCTTCCATCTGGATAAATTATGCCAGTCACTTCACTTTTGACTCTGTGTTGAGAAATGTATTGAGAGAACTTGCAGCACATTTGACAGACAGGACATGAAT
Source organism: Peucedramus taeniatus (assembly GCA_013400575.1). Lineage (NCBI taxonomy): Eukaryota > Metazoa > Chordata > Aves > Passeriformes > Fringillidae > Peucedramus > Peucedramus taeniatus. The sequence goes on from WBNO01021847.1 coordinate 239,001, forward strand.
CCAGCTGCCTCTCCTTCCCCGGCTGGCCATTTCTACATGTTGCATAACCCCATCCCGTATTAATGTTTCCAATATCCCTTCTGTGGCTGCAGCTGGGATTACTGGTGAATAGACTCCTAAATCCTCCCTTGACTTAAAAAAGAAAAAAAATTTTTTGCTTTGTTTTGGTTTTAGATCCTATTATTTTTAAAAGGTAAAGTTGGAGTAGTTACTTTCTAGGCATCTCCAGATACACCATCCACAGGAAGCTATCAAGCAGTATTACTAAAGATTTGCCAATTTCCCTTGCTATTTCCTTCCAAATTCAGAGATGCAGTTAATCTAAGTCTCAGGTCCTGTCAACTTTTAATAGTTCTAATTAACTAACTACCTGTCCAGATTGGATGATAAAGCCTTTTAACATTTCATTTTTTCCCCTCATGAAAATGGATCCCTGTTTCCGGGATATGACCTTCAACTTCTTCTGTAAATACTCAGGCAAAGGATATTAATTCAGGCTCAGTGCAGCATCAGTCTCATCTGTCACTGACTTCTCACTCATTCCCTTTCATGGCCTCACTGATTCCACCCCTGGTCATCTGCTTTTCATATATCAGATGAAAGATCTCCATTGAGTTTCTTCACATCCTTGCCATTTTTTAAAAAGCATTTGCTACTCCAGCGTTTCCTGACAGTGTTTATAATTGCTCCATTTTGAATGCAATGTCATTGGCAGACCTGCTAAGTAATATAATAACTGTGCAATAGAGGAAACTGAAACCGTGGTTGGGGCTGGATGGCAACCTTCTCTGGAGCTGGATGTATTGAAGTGGAAGTGGCAGTACTTTTACAGTGTGTGGTACAAGACCAGAATCTGGCCTTGTATGTGAAATAGCTCATAAATTACCCAAGGCTTTTTAGCACGGCATAGGGGTGATGCTGCCTTGTGTTAAGGGCTCTAAACAATGTTTTGTAGGGTCATCACATAGATACATGGAACTTGCCAGAACACCTTTTGGGAGAAAGCTTAGATTTCCTCATGAAGAAAAATATCTGACCTGGCTCTGAAGTAAATTCCTTTTTCTTCCTAGAAGGTTATAACTGCTGTATGTCTATGCTAGTGTGTTTTTTTTTTTTTTTTTTTTTTTTGTGGTTTTTTTGGTTTGTGTTTTTTTTTTTTTTTTTTTTTTTTTTTTGTGTTTTTTTTGGTTTTTGTTTTTTTTTTTTTTTTTTTTTTTTTTTTTTTTTTTTTTTTTTGTGGCACCGCTGTACATTTTTTGTACATTTGTGTTTGCTTACATGTCTGTGTTTGATTTACTGTGTTGTGTTCCATCCCACTGTCATTACAAGCTCAAGACCCCTTCTGATAAACTTCTTCCTTTCACACATGAATATGTTACTCACCAGAGACCTGCTGTGAGGTTCCCCGTATGCAGGGAGGGCACGGAGGGAGTTGCCTTGGGAGGGATGTTTCTGGTGTGCAACTGAGGTGACTCCTGACAGCTCTGTGACCCAGAAAGCACCTTTGAGAGGCAGCTGAAACATAAGCAAGCCCCCAAGCCTGCAGGCATTGCTCACCTGCTTTTGCAGATTATTAAGCAGACCAAGGGAGGGCAGAGGTGATGTAAAACGACCATAGTTTATCTAGGAGGTCCCTGTAGCCTACTTGAGAGATGGCAGGTTTGCCAGTGGGCTGAGGAGGGAACACTGCTTGTACCAGCACTTTGCACTGGAGTAGAGCTGTGTAGTGGGGTGAGGGTTTTTTTGTAGGACCAACTATTGCTCCGGCAAGGATGTATAGCCATGGCAGTTTGTACCTCTGCCCTCTGTTTTGGAGGGTATGTACACCTTGTAGGTGGTGTAGTGAATGCTGCTGCAGAAGCTCTTTTGGCTTAGCAGTCACTGCACCTTCTACCTTTCTTTGTTTTGTACCTTAATGTCCTAAATCATATTCCCTGTGTTGCTTAATACCACATCTGGCATTCTTCCCTTCCTTGTCGGTTTATGTACACATTAAATTAGAAAGCAGTCCTCTACCAGATCAAGCTTTGCTTCCTCCCCTTAATCTACTCTGAGGTCTAGATAATTAAACTCTCCACTATTGCTGCCAACGGTCTTTCACATGCTTTGCTTCTTATATGCTATGCTTCACACCTCCTTCCCAGTCAAACTGTGCACAACACATTCATTTTAGTACATCTCCACTGTAGGTATAATCCTTAGTGCTCTGCTACAACCTAGTTTATCCCAGGCTTCAATTTTCAAGATGGGCTAGATTCTCTTTTGGAAACATTAGAAGCCTTAAGAGATGAAAAAGGGAGGGAAAACCAGAAATATTTCTCTGATTCTTTGTGCACAAGGCATGCTCAGCTCTAGCCAGGTCTTCAGTAATTTAAATTCAAAATTGTTCCAACTTTTTTTAAAAAATACAAATAAGGTGTTGTACTTCTGTACATGGTTGTTTTCCCAGTTAAACTTTTTCAGTCAGCGAAAGCATAAATAATGGAAAATGTGATATCATTGGAGGAAAAAAATTCATGTGCTTTTTGTCATGTTCTGTAGTGGAAATACCACTAGACAGCATTATAGATTTAAACATGTTGGCCTATCCCAGAATGTGACCTGCTTCCAACTTTTTATGAAAAAGAAATACAGAAATTCTCATTTCAGTTGTTTGCGTTTTGCTGTGTCTTTCTCTGATTTGATACATGATCATCAAAAGTCTTTCTGCCAACCAGTGTAGGTATTTTTCAGTGCCTACAGGGTACTAAATATTGGTATTTATGTTAATGTTCAAGCAGTACATGGTTGTACTTAGCACAGCACTTGCTATTTCTTTCCCACATGGGAAGACATACAACTTCATTGGTAGTTTGGATTCGTGAAGGTGGGTAAGGGGGCTGTGTAAGCAATAGCAGTGTTTTGCCTTCAGACCTGATAGTATTTAGAGGCCAAAATAGCAAGACAAATTCCCTGAGATCTGAGCATATTGTGTTGGTCAGGATTACTGAGGAAGGCAGTACTTTGGATGTTCGTGTAGAAATGACTTTGGAAATCTCCATGTGGCTGACTCACACTGAAATCCTAGGTAGAAGAGATCCACGCCACTGCCTGCCCATGTACCTGCCACCACCACAGCCAGAAAGACTCCTGAGGGTCATGAATGTCTTTTATTACTCAGCTCAACACTGAGGTTGGAAGAGTTGGCTTTTCCTTTTTTATATTTCCAGCTGAAGGGCCTTATAAGGAATCTTCTTTGCTGCTCTCCAGCAGCAGCCAGCACATCCAATCACAGCCTGCTTTTTCACCCCTCTTTTGTTGCAGAAGAGGGCCAGCTGCCTCCATACCCTTTCCTCCCTGAGCAGGGAAGTGACTGTCACTGTTACATTTGCCAGCCCCCTGGGAGACTGACGAATGAAGCTGAGCTCCTGAGACCTGAACATATAATTTGCAACACGCAATTTATGTCACATCATACCTAGCTGGAGTTCTAGTGCCTGGAGTACCCGAAATACATCTACAAATAGATCATGTCATTTCAAAAATGAAATGGAAGGTGATAGTAATTGTGGACTATATAATTAGAAAGCAAGAGTGTCTAAGTAATGGCAACACTTGGAATAACTGCACAAAAAGCTAATCAAAAGTCAACTTGAAATCCAGGGAAAGCCTTTGTATGGCTGTTTCTGCCTCTTTAAAAAAAAAACTGTTCAGAATATTGAAAATTACACTCTGATCACACTTCTGCTGGTGTGAACCACATGGAAATAAAGCCTTAAACAATTATCTGACTTTTCAGGAAGGTTCCATCCACATAAATGTATGAAACTGGACATGGTAGGTTTTTCTAAATGCAGAATCTATCTAGAAAATCATGGTGATTCCAAGTCTAATAAAGGTTCCTTGATGTTATGGAGGGTAAAAGTCTGTTAGAAGTACAGGGTAGGAGGAGAAGGAGGAGGGAGAAGCAGCTTTAGGGCCATGTGGAAACAAAGCCTTTCTTCTCCTTTTAAATATTTCTGCTGAGCCTGATTGAACACAGGATGAAAAGCTGATGTCTTGAGATTTGAGGAAAGCAAAGGATTTCTGTTTCCACTATTACATTGAAAAGTTTTTTTACTGCATGAAAGGTCATCCGTTCTAAATGTCCTCAGACTTGTGGCTTAAGTTTTGGGGGAGCAGAGCTGCTGATACCATGGAAATCTATTATCAATAGGATGTGGTATCTCTAAGTAGTCCATATGGTCAGGAACATTAGCTCTCTATTCTTTATATTAATTTTACATTGAACCTTAGCTTAGATACTTTGAGAATGAGGTTTTTTTCTATGTCACTTTTTGTAAAAGTGACATAGAGGGGTGGTGTGTTTTGACAAAAACTCTCGGTTGTTACAGGGTAAGAATGGCAGAGTAATGATCTGAGGTGTGGTACTGAGACTGGCAGTCACAGTGTTAGTATGAGCAGTGGGGTCTTCCAGAATCAGGCCTAAATATTTGATGTTGTTTTTGAGCTAATGTTTCTCTCCGTTATCTGGATTGTCAAAACCACACCTAGAATGCATTAGAGCCTTGTCATGACAATTGTTTGGAAAAAAAAAAACAACCTTCTAGAAAACATTCTTCTGTCAAAATACAGCATTTTACAAAAATACAAAATCTTTCATTGAAGTGTTTGTTTCAATGAAAATTTCTCAGGGAAAACTTTCCAGGGCTAGACTGGAATCCTTACGGAAAAAAAGAGAAGAAAAAATGAGTCCCTGGGGAATAGTGTGACCACCTGGGGCAGTGATGACCCCGTATTTGTCCAGCCTGGGTGCAGAGGGGATTTGTACTACATGTCTGCCTATTTACCTGCCTCTCCAATTTCTCTGAGCCTTGTCAGAGGTATTTTGTGGTGTGAATGGTTCACCATTCTCCATCCACAGAGTTACTCTGTAAGTCAGGGGTTAGATTCCTGGTATCCACCATAGAGGCTAGAGTTCCTATAGGGATAAAGCAGGACATAAACATAAACTCACCTTTTCCACTTCTAAGCATGCAAGTTAGTCACCTGTGGTAGATATGGGTCCAAATGTCCCTATTAGCTTTTTCACTTTTAAAAAGGTTTTCCTTCAAAGCTGAAGTAAAAGTCAGCTCTGAAACTGAGCTTTCCCTCCTGTCCCTGAAATAAATTTTTATATTCCTGTTTGCTTCTCAAGTACATAATCCATCAGGTAAACCCACCATGAAACAGACTATAGTCCAGTAGATGCTTGCTAGACCCAGTGCTGAGTGGTTGATATGCAGGCCTTACTAGCAGTCAGGGGGAAGTTTTTATGTGTTTGGGTGAGCAGAAGGGGAAATTTTGCCTACCAATGAGTCTTCATCTGTGCTCACACAATCTCCACAGTTTGAAGATGGTGCAGGCTCTTCTGAAAGGAGTAGCTGCTATTGTGATGTTTGTAGTACAAGCCAAAAGTTAGCTTCACTTTGAAGACAGGAGAGGGTTGAAGTAAGGTTCTGGTTGCTGCTATGTCTGAGTTGTGTAGTATGCTAATGAAAATAGTGTTAGCATGAACAATGCACAGTTGTGCTTTCAGCTGTATTTTCAGGTCAAGAGCACCCTCTTGCATTCTCAATCAATTATGTATCAAAGTGGAGGGAAGCAGGACTGTAGTCTGCTTCCTTCTCACCTCATTTCATGTTATTTATTGTTTGAAGCAGGTGGGAAGAGGCAAGCAGGCTCATCTTGGACCCTGCTGTTGTAAGAGAGTGGTCCAGGTACAACTCATACAAGAGCTATGATCTCGTCTTTTTCTTCTTCCTTGCTTCAGGACCAACCACAGCCTATCCCACAGGAAGTATTTCCAAGAGAATCATGTATCACTGACATTTTCATCATAAACCACTTAAACACAGAATCAAAGACTCACCTTTAGACATTTCCATTGAAGTTGTTTTCAAAGAAAAATATGAAGAGAAAAACTCTGCTCTCCCTGATATGCTTATAAATCTGGTGCAACTCTACTGAAATCAAGAGCTAAAACTGAAATAAGGCCTGGAAATTTTATCTTCTGGCTCAGAAAACAGGACTCTACAATGGGCCTGATTCATTGTGGAGGAAAGTCCACACCAAATGTTCATATTAATTTGATAATTTGATTTAGGACTTGACTGGTGAGGCAAGGTGACTCCCTAAACCATTGAGTTCAGTCAACTTGAGCTATTTTTAAAAAGTTACAAGATATTATTGAAGACAGGCACTGCTCTAATTGCAGAAGGGCACAGATTTTAAATATATTATTATTGAGTGACTGTGCAGCCTAGTCCCAGACTGTGATGCAAGTATGATGGGCCCTGAAAAAAATGGACATTAAGGACAGTAAGTCCCACATACTTTTCCAGGTGCAGGGGAGACATACAATATTCAGGTACTAGTTTACTAATACTTGTAGGCAATCTTTGTTCTGTGTCCTGTTGTCCAAGCCCAGTGGAAGGCAAACCTTCCAAGTGTCTAGTCTTGGAAAGCTCACCCATCAAAAAAAGGCACTCTTCCAAATGTCCTGCTGTGAATGGCAGCCTGGCCCCAAACCCAGTTGATCTGATCCACATGAAGAAGTGGATGGAATGATTTGCACAGATAAGTTGCCTGAATGGCTTTGGAATAGAAGTTAAAACTGCAGTCTTGCATTTTGTGTGCTTTAAGCTACAGGTGAACTAATGTCACATTTCCTTTTATAATTTCACATTGCAGATATAGCCTTATTTGTAGGAATAATATGGGAGATATTGGTTTTTATTTACAAATTATTTCTTTGTAGTAATTATATGAATAATTACACAATGATACAGGGTTTTTATTTATTTGCAATGAAAAAAGGAATAAATAGAATTGGTGTGTTCCATCCAACTAAAAATCTCCAATAATCTATTATTAAATCATTAAAATATTTTAAACTAAATTGGCTCTAATATTTTTACAAGCGGTTAGCTTATGAAGGTGGTAGCTTCCTTCCATATGCAATAAAAAGCATTTCACATGCATGAAAAACTAGTGCACCAAATTCCAGGCTATAAATAAGGCAATTGTAAAATGTAAATGCTTAGAAACACTAGCAAACTTCAGCCAACAAAGCAGGGATCAGAAATTTATACCCTCGTTACTGGTAATTACAGTCGCATTCTTTACGGATCTGTATTCCCAGCCAAAACATAAAAGTGTCCTGGTGCATTACCTGCTTGGAACTAAGTCACCCTGAGCACACATGTTCCAGAAAGCCAATCTGTGGCCATGCTAGCACATAGAGCTCTGCGTGTGCTGCTGTAAATGTACCTGTCTACCTTTTAAGCAAAGTAACTGAAAGCCCCTCAGGGTGTTCTTACTAAATGTAAATTTACTGACTTGGAGACCTCAGCATAAAATCGCTGCTTTTAGTGGATGGCAGTTTAACCCTCTCCTTCCCCTAATAAAACGAGGAAAAAGAAATTCATTCCCATGGTTGTTTTTACATACATGTAGCATTTGTCTTTTTTCTTCTTCTTTAACAAAGTAAGTAATTTAGGCATCTAAAAGTAGCTGATTTTTTTTTTTTCTAACAGCAATCAGCAATAAATTCTTAATACTCTTGTGACAGATTAATCTCAACCTGTCAATAATTCCTGTTTGAAGCTTCTGCTTTTCAAGAATGAACTGTGAGGAAAAATGAGCCTTCTTTTGGGTTCATACTGACGCCTCCTGCCAAATATTATTAATATGCTTAAGAAAAAAAAACACATGGGAACTTAAATTCATTAGCAGTCGTCTTGTAAATATTTTGACAATGCTGCATGAATCACATAGTTTTCTTTGAATGATGTGCAAACACACATGATTAATGTGTCTTAAACAGTCCATCTAACTAGTCTTGGTTACATAAAATTACCCATCCAGTGTGGCAGGCACCTACATATTTGACTTCAGGGGAACTGTTGCAGTTCCATTGTAGCTGATAACTGGGCCCTTTTCACATGGAGTGGGGTGCCAAGCACTGCCTGTCCAGTTCCATGGCCACTGAACTGTAGCCATGAAGCAAGAGCAAAACACAGGTGCCCTAGGGATGAGAACTTATTGCCTGGAAGGCTGCTGTGACTTGAGCACCTTCAAGAGTCAGTCATTCAAGTCTAAATGTAATTTTGTGGTAAGATGGCTTTCTGGACAGGACAGAAATTTCATAACATGTTACAGAAGTCCTCAGTACTGTGAGCCAAATTCTGATCCTCTCAATTTGAAAAAGGGGGATCTAAGAAATTACAGAAGTCAGATCCAAAATTTCTCACTGAATCATAGAATGGTTTGGGTTGGAAGGAGCTTTAAAGATCATGTGGTTCCAATACCAGATCCCCATCCAACCTGGCCTTGAACACTTACAGGCATGGGATATGCACAGCTACTTTGACCAATCTTTTCTGGCACCTTGCCACCTTCACAGTAAGGAATTTCTTCCTACTGTCTAATCTAAACCTACTCTCTTTCAGTTGGAGGACTCCCTGTTGTCCTCCTATCACTACCTGCCCCTGTGAATAGTCTCTCCCCATTTATTTTGTAGACTCCCTAATTCTTGTGGGTATTGGGAGGCCGCAATGAGGCCTCCCCATAGCCTTCTCTTCTTTAGGCTGAACAGACACAATTGTCTCAGCCTTTCCTTGTAGGAGAGGTTCTCCATCCATCTCATCGTTTTGGTGACCTCCTCTGGACTCACTCCAACAGGTCCTTGTCTTTCCTGTGCCAGGCACCCCAGAGCTGATGCAGCCCTGCAGGTGGGGTCTCACCAGAGCAGAGCAGAGAGGCAGAATCCTCTCTCTGTCTCTGCTGCCCACGCTGCTCTGGATGCAGCCCAGGACAGGTTTGGCTCTCTGGGCTACGACTGCACATTGCTGTCATCCACCAGCACCCCCAAGTCCTTCTCGGCAGGGCTGCTCTCGGTCTGTTCATCTCCCAGCCTGTATTGTTAAGGTGTAAACTTCCTCACAAAAGGCTTCCTTTTTTCTGTTACTTTTTCATCCTATTGAAAGCAGTTAATGGAAAGTCACCAGTCTTAATGCATTTCAATAAGCCGATTCTCTTTGGGATCTTTCAAAGGCAATGATAAAACAACCTTGAGTTTTAAAGCATAGTGACACTTTATGTAAAAATGTTCTCCAGGATTTTTTCTGTATGTTGCTAATGATGTAAACAACAAGCTTTCTTCCATCTAAAAGTTAAAATGCTACTTTTCCTTGTCCAGTTCTCCAAATTTGTTTGGGCTCTAGTCATCATGTCTCTGTTCTTTTTGTTTTCATCACCACCTTTTTTTTTCCTTCTTTTTCAGATGAAGTAAACTTATTTCAAAGACTTGCAAATTAATACTGGTTGTCTCCTGTCCTAAGTGCTATACAAACATAGGGAAAGAAACGGTCCCTTCCTTGAAGGTCTTCCCTGATGATCTAAAACAAGAAGGAGCTGATGGAGATGTACTAAAATAGGCCTTGCAGGTCAGTGGTGTTGGCTGGTAGGCTTGATTGAACAAGCTAGAAAAAAATGTCATTGGCAGTACACAAATTGCAAAGTTCTTTTCAGTGCCAGATCAGAGCCAGATCAGAGATGTGTGCAGAAGCCAGGGAATCCTTTCTCACCATATACTAAGGGAACAGGTCTCACTCATTCTGCTCTCAGGGCTGCATATGAACTGCTAGACAAAGCCTAAAGGGTACCTCATAGGGGCTACAAGAAAGGGTGCAGGCAGGACTGCATTCCAGGGAATAAATAGGAGGAAAGCCACCTGACCCTTCCTGTTATATGATGCATTGTTCCTGATGTGCTTAATTTATTTCTCTGAGCCAGTGTGGTTCTGCCACTGTCTCTGAATTAATCACAGCTGGTTTCTCAACCCAAGCAAATTCTTACAGAAACTTGTTTCTCTCTCCTGTGCATGCATGCAAGAAAGAAAGTGCTATTTTTTAAATGTAGTCACATTTTAGATTAGAACTCGATGATATAAGCACAAGACACATCATTAACTACACGAATCTGTTAATACTCATAATCAATAAATGGCTACAGGACTGTTTCTTGTATTACAGACACAAAGCGATGCAAAGTGTTTGCTAACTGCTGTTCACTTCTAAATCCTGCATGTTACTCACTCATTAATTACTGCCACAATTTTCAGGAATTACTCCATAATTAATTGGCCTCTAAAACACTCTACTGTATCTCTTTCACATTTGGGAAGTGCTATTCAACATCCAATTTTTCATACAAGTTTTCCATACAAGCTTTGCTAAAGCCCTTTGAACATGTCATCTTGGCAGATAAAAACATGACATGGGAATGTCTACAAGAAATGGCAATGACTACAAGAAATGAGATAGTGTGAAAAGTTTTGGAAGCAATGAAATATCACCATTAAATGTAAAATTAATGTGGCATTCCTACATCATGAAATTCTTCCTTCCAACTGTGAACCAGGCAATACTGTAAAAACTTTGAATGCAGACTACTTAATAATTTATCTAATTCAGGAATTGGTTCAAATTTTAGAAAAACTAATTTATTTGGATGTATTTGAGCAATATGACTGACATAATGGCATAAATAATAATCTGTGCAGACTTGGCATCCTTTACTAGCATGGATTCCAAAGTAAAGCATCAGTTGTGGAAATGAAGCCACTGCTTCAAGCACCTCTGCCAGCTGTATCCCAGTCTTTCCCACTACCTCTGGTGAGCCATTTGTGAATTGCAGGGATTCAGCATCACAGATGAGTGAGCCAGTCTCTGTTAGGAAAGAAGTATCTTCTGTACAGAGAGTTGCAGAGAGAGAGGGGCAGGCAGAGATGTAATTATTCATGTGGCACATAACTCCTTATGATCTCTAATGACTGAAAATACTGGGAATGATTTTAAGTCTCATTTTAAAAAGCATCACAAATAGTAAGTAGCACAATCCCCACTTCACAGGACTCTTTCAGGAGCCAACCTCGTAGTGCCAGTCCACACAGCACTGAACATGCAGAGCTCTGGGAAAATCTTGACATTTATTTAGGTGCTTATAAGGAAGAAGAAATCTGAAAATTTAGTCTCAGCTGCAGGGGGTGCAAGGCCTTTGGTAAATTCCTATCAATAGCTGAATTGTAAAGCTGGAGATCACACAACAGCCTTGGAGTAAATCAGTATTATGCACTGTTAATCCACACCCACTCTCCAGCCAAAACAAATAAAATAAAAGCTCTTAGTGCATTACAGTACTGCAAAGCCCAAGATAATACGGGGAATGTTCTCCCATGAGCCAGAATGCCTGTTCAGCTGAGGTTCTGCACACTCGTGATCACAGCATGGCCAAGCACATGCAGGAAGAAGTGTCAGGGACAGAAAGGGAGGCAGAACAGGAAAAGTACCCTACCAGGGGCTGGAGGACGGTGTCACTCCATCTGTCACATCACATGTGCCAAAACCTAGTAACTTGTGCCTGCTCTGTACTGGTTGCAGCATTCATGGTAACCTGCCCATTGCCTGCTCTGGCAAGTACGGTCTCATCCAGTCAAAACAACTAAATGACATTTCATCTTCCTGTGCTGCTCTCCCTAAAAGCCTTTATCATGAAGCTTTTCGACTGCTTCTCTTTGGCTCTGGCTAGATCAAATGGCAAGCTGAGATATTTGCTGTTCTATTAAACCCTTTTGTATTTATCACCTCTGGTTCCTTATCACAGTCTGTTTTGTCTGTGCACTGAAGCCATACTCGGAAGACAAACTCTTAAAGAAGAACAAAATCTTCCTAGGCACAAATTTCTACTGTGCATAGTGAGGAGAGTTACAAAATGCTTCAGTGAAAATGAGCTCTTAAGCTATGTAGTAGATGAAGTTGTGGGTTTTTATTAGAGAAAAATTATTCTGTTCTATATATTAATTTAAAAAGCAGATGGCAGTTGTGAAGATGGAAGAGGTTAGTATTGTGGTGGCTCCCTTTAGTAGTAACTAAAGATTGATACAGTTTGATGTGGTTTGAGTGCATTGATAAGTGTTGAAGATGAATAGGTATATACAGAATGAAACAAAATCATAACCATAGCTAGCACATGATCTGCTTTCTGGACTCAAAAGGACTAAATGGGTATTGGCACTGAAGGACTGACCTGCAATCTTTTGCAGAAAGAGCTTCCAGAATAAAAAGGTTAGTTTTTTACACAGCTAAATATGGTCGAAGATTGTACGGTTTCATGTTCAGCTCCTGTAAATACATTACTGTACTTTGATCTCCAAGGCTTCCAAGCCAGCTTCCACTTTTGTTAAATCAGATGGGTTTTTTCATGAATCTGCAGTGGATGTGGTGGTTTGTTGAGTATTACACTGAGCTAAAACTACTGAGACAAGCAATTGTGGAGCGTCTAAGATGAAGAACATTAACAATTAAGCTTTGGTGGCAGTATTTGATAAGAGAAAGATACATTACCTTAACTTTGCTGAAAGAACTGCTAATGTTGTGAAGTGTTGAACATGACTCTCAGGAAGGAATGAATGTGAACTTGGACTAAATGAGTAAAATGTGAAGGTTAGTTTTGAATTAAATATGAAAATGGTTCAACCATAGATTTAGCCTGAAAGTTACTTAGAAAGCTTAGCCTGAATTTTTGCATAATAGAAATGTTACCAGCTATTTGATGAATGTATCATTGCATAGGAAATTTTTTGATTAGAAACCAGTGACCAACAATGATACAGAGCGCAAGAGATTACACAGAAACGTACTGAGGAATGCAGAAACAACTGGCTCATATTAATACTGTGACAGCAAATACAGCTAAGCTATCAAGATAGTAGAAAGGCTTTCTAGCTTTAATACAAATTCCCAAATTGTTTTGGCACTGAACTCAGAATTGCAGAGGCAGACACATAGGATGACTCTGAACATCATAAGAACGCAAATAGCTGCTTTTGCTGAAACACGGAAATGCTAACCTTAGTACTAAATGGAAAAAAACATGATTTGGGCAGACATCAGTAAAAAAGCCGAGTGTTGTCAGGTGAGAAAATGAGGTCAAAGAAAAAGAAATGTACTTTCTTCTAATGTTTAAGGAGGCAGAACCAAAGCTGTTTCAAACTGGCAGAAAAAAATTGAGGGAGATAAAATGATGCAGGAATCTGACTGAGAGGGCAGCTAAATCAAAGAGGTAAGAATTAATGATCTACCCTGAGGTATAATACATATGGCACAGTTTAGGTGGCCCAACAGAAGCAGCAAATCAAGTTTAGCGAGAGGTTTGGAATCAGAAAAACTGAAAAGAAAAAAAAAAGGATCCATTTATTGCAGAGGAAGAGAAATTTATAATAAATGGGAAGCAAGATATAATGCAAAGTGGATATGTGGGATTAGTTATATGTATTGTTTTCTTCTTGAGCAATATGACTGAGCATTAATATAGCTTCTATATGTGGACACGAGACATAGGCTTTGCAGGGAAAGCTTTAATGTCTTATTAAGATATGGTTCTCAACCTAGAACTCGAGGAGAAACACTGCACTTGTCACCTCCCTCACCAAAATGATACTGGGGAGACTGAGTTAGATGGGCTGATAGACTGTACACACAACACACAAACACCTAAATCAAAACCTTTATCTGTCTAATTATCTGCTATGGCTGGTCTAAAACCCCAAACCATAGCTGTACAATAATGTCACCAGATCCTCCTAGTCCTTAGTCTGCCATAGGCACATGGCACTTGAAGGCAAAAATGAGTTTAGGTTGAATGGGGAAGTAATCCATCCCCTTTTCTGATGTATGCTAAGGCTGTTAGAGCATACACAGACAATACAATAGTCTTGTTATCTACCTGTTCATCTCAAGTTCTTTAAAGGATGGTCAGAGTGAAGGAAAACATCAAACAAGAAGCTTTAACTGAGATGAGAGTATGACTGAAGGGAAGAATGCAGGTTAAAAATGTTGATGGTTTTCACAAATTACAGCAACTGAATCATCTATTCCCTTTCCTACTACTGCCAAGTCAAACAATTGGAACTGAGAGAATTGTCCTTGTGAGAGAAACAGCCTGCGATCATTAATACATAGCTTATGTTTTTTATACCGTGTCAAGCCTTATATCCACTTTTCCTGGGTCATAACCAGCCACCACGAGACAGATAGCTTCCTAATGAAATGGAAGCATTATGATATCTAACTTTTATCACTGTTATTGAGCCAGCAGACTTCCCTGCTTGCTAGGACTATTTCACAGCCTACAAGATAAATCCTTTTGGGTAAAAAGGACCAGAGGAATTAGTGTTATTAGAGACTGTGTGTATATGCATATTCCTGTATATTCTAAGACTCTTCCTAGCAATTTAAAACCTCCTTTTAAAAGATATACCCCGTGTATAACAATGATCTCCATAAATCCCTTATTGGGCAGTCTTTAAAAGTACCTCTTACGGCAATACCTCTTCCAAGATGGAGACTGTGGGGGCTCAAAACTTGGTTGTCTTTGACTTAAATGTGTTTGGACTTTCCAGCAATGCAAGAGGTGACACTCCCTCATACAACACACATACAGTACTAGATACTTGTGTTCCGAGAGCTCTGAATAGATTATCCTTAACAAAGAAAGAAAAGGTGAGAGTTTCAGCCCTTTTGCTCCTTTACACCAGATAAAAGGGAAAGAGTAAATTAGAGCCACCCTCAGTATCCTTTGTCCAGCTAACAGAGATTGCTGGGAGCACAGAAGAAACCATCTGTGAGGGTTCCATTTTCCCTGTGGCATGTATGAGCAAGTACAGGGCTTAGAGTGACAAGGCAAGGAAAAAAACACCAGTCTGGGGAGAATAACCTTGGAATGTTTATAAGACTGCAGGACCTTCTTAATTTTATCATTGACTTCTCCAGCACCTCAAATCAGGGGTGATGTAAAGTTCTAGGACAGCTTGTCACTCTGGAATAACTGTGATTTTTGTCTTTTTAATTACATTATTGGCAAAATATATAAATAATTAGAATCACATAAAACAGGGAGGAAACATCGTGTCATTTAAGTTACTTGGAGACAAGAGATTTCCTAAATATAATGGTACATATGAAATTTAAAGAATATTTTTTTTTTAATTCAGTAAGTGGAAACATAGGAAGGAGGAACTCTTGACTTGTTGAATGACCTGAACTGTTAAAACCGAAAAGCTACAGAGAAAATAAACATCAAACAGAAAAAATGCAGTTGAAGCAGAGGAAACTGTTACAGTAGGAAAACTAGCTTTTTGGGTTATTTCTGTGGAGCCTGACTGCTTTTTATGACCAACATATATTTCTGCATGTTCCCTCTTTCACTTTCTTTCTTCCTTCTAAATATTGTGAGTGAGGAACATGTGAGGGTTGATGGAGAGTACAACACACTGTGGCTATACATGAATGGATTGTGAAACTTCCTGAAGTGTCCAGGCTAGGCTGGAGTCCTTGCAATAACTATGCATTACTCTTAATATATTTATTCATGTTGGTGGCAAGATTAACTTTGAGGAAAATGTCAACAGGTGTTTGATGGAGGAAGAGAGTAAGATTGCAGACTAGAAATTCCTGGAAATGGCTGATATGGTTAAATCTCACCAATGGAGCAGGCTCTTCTAAAGTGGTGGATGTGATGTCTCCACTAGACAAAAGGAAGACCAGTGAGTCAAATCATGTCCACCTTTCCTTCCCATGAGAGGATTAATTTTCTTTCATTCCATAAGGACCTCTAATCCATGCCAGCTGCATCTGCCTTTTAAATCCTTCTTCAAAATGAACTTTTCACTGCAATGCCTGAAGGAAACACCTCGCCAAAGGAACCTATCTTGATAGGTAATTTGAGAGATGACCTTATTTATAGTTAAAGAGATCATACATGAACCAGACCTAGTAGTAACCAAAACCACTTTGATTTGCTACTACCCCAATGGGCATATGAGAACATATGACTGTGCTACTAATGCTCATATCTTCTCCTCTCTTCCCCTTATCATTGCTTACCACCTTAATAATTGTACTGCTTCTTAAATTAAATCTGCCACAAATCTGATCACTATTTTAGTTTTGGTTCTTCTCTGGATCAGTCTTTGATTGCACTTTGGACACCTCTCGTTTCCCTGCACATCCTACAGCACTTGATGCATGAGCCTTCCTATTGCAAATGGACATTTCAGCAGTATGGGTTGGACTCATCTCACCTGTCTTCACTCCTGACATATAAATCTGAGTCAAGAGAGAGCGATAAGAATCATTAAGATGCCAGTCAGACTTATCTGTGACCTGTACTCTAAAGTAGGTTACATTATTGACAGCTCAGGTTTGGTCTCCCCAAGGATCACAGCACAAGCAAATGGCCACTGTATATATGTAAATATACATATATACACACAGATATTTGTTTGGAAGCAAAAATCATTCATAAACTTCCAGCATTTTGTTAGGAAAAATTGATGGATTTATTGAGTTGGATCAAAATCAGAGGAAATTCAGGTGAACTGATGGTGCCGACGGGATTGCTGTGGGGTGCAGTGGTCAAGGAAGAATATCAGCCAAAGAGAACAGTGAACTCTTCTGCTTCTGTGAGTATATTTAAGCATGAGGTGCATATATTATCTGTAGATTCATACATCACACTGGAATGAGCAGGATGCAGACAGATATTTGAAATACAGATTTGATAACAGAAATGAAAGATGAATGACCCTAAAATTCCTAAATATGAAAGGACATTTGTCATGGCTGCAGCAGGAAGTGAACCACAGGAATGTAGATAGAATATACACAGTGACAAATTTCATATGGTAGGAAAACATGGGAGTTTAGTACCCCTGTCAATGTGTGAAAACATACATTTCTTAAAGATTCATTTCTTTTACATACTCTGCGTGTCAGCTGCGACTCCATTGTTTTACAGTCACAGCGTGGCACAAACAGAAAGCTCAAGTGTTCCTGTTGCATTGAACTTTCTCTTTTGTCCACAGTTTGCAGCAGATTTGGCAGTGGTGAGTTTTAGCAGCTGAGAATCTCCAGAAAGGAGAAGGAATTATGTGGGGGAGGGGAAGAAACAGAAAGCTAATTCTGAGGCTGACTTTAACAAAAAGAAAGGCTAAAATGTTCCAGTCATTAAAGTCAAGATATTTAGAAGCCTTCCTAAATGATACATTTAATTTCTGATTCAGAACAAGACTATTCTGCCATTTAACCTATAGGTTTACACGAGACCTAAATGATCACAGTATGTCCAAAGAGTAATAACTTGCAGCATGCATTGAATGGTGCATAAAGACATAAATATTTTGGAGTTAAACAGATAATTTGCTTTCTCAGTATCTTGCTTTTTTAGATGCAAAATCAATTCCTATTTTAGACATACTACTACTTTTACAATAACAAATATTTAAAGAATCATAAGATAACACTTGCAGTATGCCTAGAAGAACTAAAGGAAAATAATGTATTGTTAAACAAAATTATAAATGTTTGAGACATTTGACAACTGTAAAAACAACACTCTTTCACAGGCAGCACTATTAAATAATTTTAATTTGCAATAATAGTGGGGTTCAGGTTCTCTAATGTGAAACATTAGAGACCTGTGAAAACATCTACAGAAATACTGAGAGAACATTTATTTTGTGGCAATACTAATCCTAGGTGACAGACAGTGTTCTCAAGGCTTTTTTTGATGACAAAGACAGCAATAATGCTTCTTCATAAATAGCTGTATAATGACAAAAATCTGCAAAATCCAAAGTCATTTGAAAAAAATCTACATTCAGAGAACAGAGTCCTCACCTTTTTTGAAAGACAGTTTCTTTATTGTGACTTTTTCTGTTTTGATTGAACCAGATGCCAACAATTTTTTTTGGGAGGGATCTATTCTTTAAAACCTGAGAACAAATTATTAGCAGAAGCCAGCAGCAAAATCACAACAGTGTACAGTTTGCCATAACAAACTTGAGAAATAATTACCAGACCCCAAACGCATCTTTACTTTCTCCATGCTTTTTCTCCTGAAGAACAGGATCATCACTTCCATGTCGATGTCAGGGCACAGCTCCTTTCTCATAGCAGGACTTGGTTCAGCACAGCTGCAACAGAGAACACGGATTTACACTGTCCTAATGGGCCAACTGGCAATCCCTGGGACCGGAGGAGACCAGCACAGCCTCTATATTAATCCTGAATAGCATCATCTTGCCCTCAGGACATCAAATACTGCTGACCTCTCATAAGTCTGACTCACATCTTGTGATCAGGGCCAAGAAATACACATCAGTCTCAAATTAGCATTCTTCAGTGTCACAACCCCATTAGAATTGGCATAAACAAAAGCAAGAAGCACTACTTTCCCCTTCCCACCTCCTGGCTTCCTCCAAGGATGGCTGTGGGCATAAAATGAAGATCATTAAAGAGGACTTTTGTATTAATGATTGAGTGTATGTTACAGTAATCAGATAATGGCTATATCAGCTTTCGTTAGAAGTCTCAAGAAACCCATCATTGCTATGCATGATAAACTAATTTCTTCTAGATACTTTGACAACATTGTTGATTAAAGCCTTAATGCTCACTTTATATCTATAAGGCCAATAGTTTTTTGGTCAGTTTATTGCTTTGTGAAACAGCAAACCTGAATAGTAAATGGGCTTGAGAAGTGTTAAGGAAAACTCCAGTTACTGAGTATGTGGAGTTCTACCCTAAAGTATTTGCACAGATGTTATAGATAGATTGATAGACAGACAGACTTACGTACAAAAATATTGAGAGAACTTTTATTTTGTGGCAAAATACAGTCCAGATATAAAAGAAATAATAACTCTGTTACTTGAGCTCAATTATCACCTAGATTGTCTTGGGTCATTAAGAACCAAGAGTAATAAAATAACATTAATTAACAACGGGCATTTCTGTCATCTGCCTAGAGTAACGCTTTTGCAACTTGGAATCAAGCAGATTCAGCAGAGCAGTGATAACAAACAAATGCTCAAGAGTGAAGGTATATTGGTCCTTGTTCAATTGGCTGATAAAATCTCCTGGCCTGCCTATAGCATGTTTTAACAAGATTTCTGCGCTCAGGGCTTTGTTTCCTCTGTTCTGCAGATGCAGTGTAAAGCAGGTATGTGACTCCTCGAGGGGGCTAAAGTTACACCCAGAAAGGGTTGGAGCACTCAGTGAAACGTGCCTGCCATTCCGAGCACGTAGGACGGTGTGCCGGGAATGGCAGGGAATCACACTGGCACGCCAGCGCGCGAGTGAGCAGCGAGAGGGCTTTCTCTGGGGGCTCATCTCAGCAGCACAGCACCGGCTGCCATGATAACAACTCTTGCTGGCAGGAGAGAGCAGCTTAAAATATTTGTGTGGCAGCACATTTGGACAGGATTGCACATGCGTGAGAAAGGATAGCTATCTTGTTGAAACGAGAAAGTTTGCTCATGTCCCTTGTGGTGCCTTCTTGTGTTTTGTTCTGCCCCGATTTTCCTGTTAAATCATCACAATGCTTTTTTTATCCATATTTCTTTGACTCTTACCAGTTTGTGGGGTTTTTTGTGTTTGCTTTTCACTGTGTTCATTCTTGTTCTTCCCAAGTCCAGTAGCTCACATTTTGTTGCCATTTTTGGGATTGTAGTGTATTCTTTTGACCATGCACTGGCATCTGGAATATCATTTCCCTTTCCCAGCACCCTCTTTCTTGAACCTCTGGGTCCACAGCTGTAAGTAGGTGAATATTGAAAAGCACTTGGGAACTGGGGTAACAGTGGTAAAATGATGGAAACTGGTATTAGCTAAACCTCAGGAATTACCTTCTCTGTGAGACAATGCCTACTGCTGAATGTCCTGCCTTACAAAGGAGGTGCTTAGCTATGGTCATCTAAATGCCACACACTGTGCTGTCAGCATCCAGCTACTTGCAGCACCTTTTAACCCACCTGATGTGTGGAGAAGACAGCTGGCCTCTGCACCCCTATTCATCTGTAGAATACCTCTGAAATCAGAGAAAGAAGCCGGTTCTGGGGACATCAGCAGAGGATCAACAGTACTCCTCTGGGGTCATCCGTCAGTCCTACACTGTGCAGCAGTGGAGTCCCATTTTTATGCCTTCTGACAATAAAGCCAAAGGATGATTAACATGACCTCAGGTAACAGTAAGGAAAATGGCCATCCACTGCCTGCTGATGCTTATTGTGAGTCAGAATGATGGCCTATAGAAGGATAGGAGTGCTTCTGGCACTGAGACCATCTTTGAGTCATGAGTGATTGTCATTCTTCCCAAGGAAGCCTTAACCATAAATAGTAGCAGTATGTGAAATCAAGTATTTAAAAACATAAGCTTATTTCAGACTAGTCTTAACAGTGAAAGTGTGACAACAGATGAGGGGAGCAAAGCATTAACAAAACTGGATAGTAAAATATACATGTCTTTTGTCAGAGTGTGAGAACTGAGATGAAAGCAGAATCTCGGGCTATTTCAATGAGAAGGTAGCCAAAGCTATGGAACATCACAACTACAGAGAAAAGACTTTTCTCTAGAGAAAAACCCCACTGAAATTTTCCTTCCTATAGAAATTACCTGCAGCAGACACTACTTTTTCTTTCGTTGTTTTATGAGGTACTGAAAAAGTTTGATGTACTTACTACTTTGCTTTCAGGTGCTCTCCCAGACCAACAGAACCTGGAATAGTTTGATGTAGCTATCCTGGGCATCCCAGGGCCAAAGTCGCAGCTCAGTGATAATAGCTTGATTTTTCATTGCTGTGTTTTACCAGAGGTGTTTGATCACAGTGATTTTAAAACCTGACATGAGATGGCTGTCATTCATCTGAAGATGGTGTTAAATTGACAAAACTCTGCTTTTTAATTAAGTCTTTACTTTCCCCAATTTACTAAATGTGGAAGTGGGACTAGCTCATCAAAAACTTACATACAGATGTAAAGCAAAACCTGTCACTTCCAAGACAAGTGCCAAAATTTAAAAGGCAGCCAAGCCAAGGAGGTAGAACCTCCAGAATGTCTGCCAAGGTCACAGACTAAAGTGCTGGAAATCTAGAAGATGTCTGAGTTGTCTCAGGTATTATCCATTAAATCCTTACTGTTCCAGTTCTGTACATATGTCTGGTTGTATACTAGTGTCCCCCAGGATTGTTTCCTCATTTAGTCCCTGGTCCATTCTCAGCATTGGTCTTTTCTTCCTTTACACAGATGCCCCAGCTCCACACAACCATATTCCAAAACTGGAATTGCAAATTCCCTATTTGTACAAGTTCTCTCTGTGATACCTATGTGCTTCTCAAGCATCAATGAGTTGGTCTCCATTCTCTGGGATATCTTCCTTGCTTTGATAATCTGATAAAAGAGATCACTAAATTTGAATACTCTATGGGTGATGCTGACCTTTTGCTACTGTCACACCACTTAGCAGTTCCAGTGCAGGTAATGTATCTACAGAAGGAATCTTACTCAAAGATCAGCCAGAATTAGACACTTCAGAGAATTTTTCCCTATTGCAATTCTAGCAATTCTCTTGTGTGTGAACTAAGATTTCTTTATTATAACTCAGAAATATGTGTAATTTGGCCAAATGAGGTATGTTCACGATGACCAAATTTCAAACTTTTTGCTTCTAAGTGCAAAGGCATTACAGCTCCCTAGAAAAGTAGTTCTTAGTTATTATTTTAGCACAGAAAATGTGTTAGTTAAGAATGAACTCTGAAAACCAGGTGAATGGTTTTATAGACTGCAAACTTCTCAAATAGGGAACTTGTAGATCAAAGAGGTAAAATTTGACAAATGGAGGAGTATCTGAAAATAGGGCCAAAAAGGAAAGAAAAACTGTCAGGCATCCTGAACTAGCAGCAGTGATTCAAACCTTTCTAACAGGTGTTTTTGGGGGGGGGCCATGCAAGCCCTGAAAGAACAAATACACTTTCTGAGTAGCTGCCCCAGAAGAGTCTTGGTGCAATGCCATTTGAAAAAAACAGAACACAGTCTTAGCATTGAGGAGCCCAAAAGCTGCTTAGGTGAATGAGCCCCTGCTTACTGTGTACTGGCCAGGGAATGCTTATTCTAAAGCCCCTTGTTAGTTGCTGGCATGACATCTCTGGCTTGACATTTAGATTCATAGAGCATTCACAGGGTAAAAGTCACTCAAGTTCCCCTCCAATAACTGGTGGTTCTTAAGAACCATAAAGAAATTAAACTGTAGGACTGACATGGGCTGTCAGTCACAGGGGAGAGACACCTGGAGGTACTGAGTTGATCTAAGCAAATCCAGGTGCTTCTAGTAGTCAGCTCTTTGGACCCAGGCTTCAGAGCTCTCTATCTCTGTCCTGACAGAGTCCCAATATCAAGACAATAAGGATCCCTGTGTGCTTTCTTTTTCCTGTGCACTGCTGTTTCTCATCTGGCAGCATCCTATCAAATGCAGAGCTGCATTGTTGACTTGGATCAGTGATGGATCGAGCCCTCTGGGAGTCGGCATAATTGGGGATCAGCAATCTGGATTCCTGCCTAGGAAGCATCAGGAAAACGTCTGTACTTGAAGCAGAATCAAACCATATTCAAAGTAATGGGAATGTTTAAGCTGTGATAACTTGTAAAAAAATCCCTCTGCTACATTACTTTAGTAAATATTTGTAGGTGTCTATAATAGGGGGTAATCACCGCATTTCCTTTCAAACTAAAGGAGAGTAGTTTTCAGTAATATTGGATGAAAGCAAGGAATTCTAATGGATGGATTTACCCTGTTTTTTTCTGGCAGATAGCGCTTTTTAGCAGTTCTCAGGTGTCTTTTCTTGCAGCACACAAAAACTAGTTTGTGCTGCTCTTTCCCTTTACTGATAGCAGAAGTCCACAGTAGCTGGCAAGCAGTGAAGCATCCCCCTTTGCCAGGGAGCTGGGATGGGTTGCATGTGTGGAAATCAAGAGGAGCAGGTATGAGGGAGGTGAATAGGACATGTCTGGCTGCAACTTTGAGAGGAAGGAAGGAAGGAAGGAAGGAAGGAAGGAAGGCTAACACTGCTGTAAGTCATAGAGATGAACTGCAGCTCAAGAGGAGCTGGGTTTGGTATCATAGAAGTGCAAACAGACAACTTTCAGGTTAGATTGGAGCCCAGGTGCCTAAGAGTCCATGAAATAATTTGTAGTTCAAAGGATGTTAAAGAGTTGTGAGGGATTGCAGGCAGTGGGGTGCAGGAGTGCTGTTATAGCTGTGGATGGTATACAAGACATTTCCATGTAACCATGTGTTTCTCGCAGAAATGAAATAAAAAAGAATTTTGTTTGGGAATTTTGAGAAAACTTCTGCATCTCTTTTTTAATTTACCCTCATCTGAGAAGGAGAGGACCGTACATTCAGAGTGCCCACAAGACTGATGCTGGAAGAAAGGCTATGCCAGAAATGTGTTTCTTCCTGAGAGTGGAAAACAGCTGAGACACTATTTCTGTTTTCATCAAGGGGTGCGGCACAGAGCTGCAGGCAGATAAAAAGACATGGTCCTGAATGAAAACCTACTATTTCCATTTCAAGGCAGGTGATTTCCTAATGAGAAAGGGAGGGGAGCAGAGGCAGCTACTTTTCCAGTCCCCATCCACAGTACTTCTGTAACAAAGGCCCACACCCCAAGGTTAGCCTGCTCAGGATGTGTGCCATGTGGACCACCCAGAGGAGAACCAAAGTTGCAGCACATCCAGTTTAGAGCACTTGGCCCCAGCAGAAGGGAACCCAAACATAGAAACAGGGTCAGAGTCTAGCCCTGACCATGGATCCATGAGCTTTAAGAGGCCTAGGAAAACAACACAAGAAAGGAAAGACTAATGATATTAGAAAAAAACCCAAAATAGCTACTACATCTTACAGTCTAATGAACTGCTGAATTCCCCAAGGGCTTGCTTCACCTCCTTTTTCTATTTCTGGTACAATGCTTATAATACTTGATGGATCTGGGTAGGTTTACAGTGGTCACTTTGTAGATACACACTAGAGTCAGTAACAGAAAGAACAAGAACTGAATGTGAGTTTCAGTTTGTTTCTCTTCCTTTGCAACTTTCTTTCAGAACAACCTCAATATTTACAAAGGCAAGGCAGCTCTCATGTTCCCATGTCACAACATACTGCTCTAGCTGCATTCCTGCTGAAAAGGAAACAGGAATGGTTTCTGAATAAAATCAGAGCCTGTGATTTTAAACTTTCTGTCCCTCCCATCAAAGCACAGATTATGGTGAAAAGGATAATCTGGAGTTGCTTTCTTAGGACTCCATCATGAGACAGTTGTAGCTACTTCACCTATAGACTCCTGAACATAATAGTCCTCCTCAGCTCCCAGGCTGAGGGCAGGATGCAGGATAAAACAGATTTGTATCCAAAAACAAAACAAAACCCATAAATTCCCCTCTTCCCCACCCTCCACCCTC
>WBNO01021847.1:269420-415209 GCA_013400575.1 Peucedramus taeniatus
CCCCGGCCCCGGGCCGAGCAGGGACGGCCGGGGGGCGCCGGCCCCCGCTCCGCCAGCTCGTGGCCGTTACGGAACGATGCTAACCTGGTTTACCTGCCGTGCTGTTTCCATAAGACTGCTGGCCCTCTGGTTCCTTTTTCTGGTTTTTTTTTTTTATTATTTTTATTCTCTCTCTCCCTTTTTTTTTTTTTTTTTTTTTAAATTAATGGCAATCATGACGATCGGGGCAGTTTGTAGGAGCGGGGAGGTGGGAAAGGGAAAGTTTTGGCTGAACACCAGGCTCTCACTGTCAGAAGTTCAGGGAAAGCAATGGCAAGTTCATCTCCAGGTTGACTGGTAGCAGTGTGTCCCAGACAGACAACGGGCCACGGAGCCCAGTAGTAGGTGAAACGCACCTGCTCGTGGTGTATTAAACACAATGGAAGAATAGCTCAGGTATGACTGAACTGATTTCTGACTGAACTCTATGTACGGTTTTTTTTACAATGTTTCTTCGGAACTGATAATGTATTGTGTTCCCCAAAGCTGTAACAACAGGTTTTCAGATTTGCTAGACGTGTGAGAGACAGGCAGATCCCGTGTCTCAGACATTTCGGTTATTGTATTGGGTACGACAGACAATGGGAACCAAAATACACAACTGTGAGGAAAATGGCAATTGGATGGTATCGTTAGATGAAGGAAACGAGAGGAAAGACTAGTAATCATACTTAATTCCTTGTCATTATAAAAATTACAGTGTTGCTGGTTCGACACACATCTCAGATGCATCCGAAGGTGTCGAGGATGATGGATTTAGTACAGAGGAGTAGTGTGTGGCGGGTGATGCCAAGATTTGTAGTCACAGAAATCAGCAACTAAGTGAGAAATTGCAACTTCCCTCTTACTCTGTGTGTGTGTGTGTGCCTGTGTGTGTTTGCATAGCGGTTTATTCCCTTGCTCATTGCTCGCAGGAGCTCTCTCCAAGAAGAGATGGGATGAGGGATTCCAGGGAAAAAGCAACACTTAGAGCCAATTAATTTGTTCTGTGTTAAATAAATTGAGATAATAGTGTTGATATTGACACTGCCATGGGACAAAAGCAACATTTGGGGGTTCACTGACATTTGGCTGATAGCATTAACTCTTTCCTAACCAGCCTCATCAAAAGAACTAATTTCTTCTTGCAAGAGTGAACTGTCCTTGCTGAAAGTTAAATTTATAGCTCTGCATCCTTTTGGCTCTTTGTGAATGGTGACCCAGCATCACTAACACAAAAACCAGGATGGACTTCCCAGGGGATGGAAACTAGACTGGGTTTTCAGCTCTTGTTTTTCTCAATAATATGCCTTTCTTGGTTTTGTAGCAAGTTTGCAAAAAGGGTAGTTTAACACCCTGGTCTGTTAATACTGAGTACAGCCTAAAAGATATTCCCCGAACCAGAGGCATTGGAGAATTCCCCCCACACTACCCAGCACTGAGAGTGCCTTTGTGTGTCAAGTTCCCTCATTAGGCTTGCAAACCAGGGTGCTGCTGGGATTTAATGTTTGTGATAAATGATAGGTTCTGATGGTTTATCGATTTGGGCAGAAAGTGAGCTATCTCTGGAAGAAACGAATTTGTTCATTATCAGATCTTCCTATGGATTTGTGTGCATCTCTGAGCACATTTCCAGAACTTCCTTGCTCCTCACAAAGGTGTTCAGTAGTGTCAAAAACTTTTCAGGCATGCTATGAAAATGCCTCCCGTTAAAATTGTTTAACCACTGTGACTAGTAAAACCCATGGTTTAGTTAGCCACTTGTGTGCTCTCATAACCACCTGCCTTCACTTCTTTTCTTCATTCTCTCTTTCCCCCACTTGCTCTCTCCTGTTTGTGCTCCGTCAGATACGTAAACACAAAAGCTCCTCTCGAAGGAAACAGGTTTCTCTTTCCAGCTGTGCAGATGTCAGTAAGACCTTCTCTGCAGGTCATGGCCCATCACAAAGTTTTGTCACAGGATGTTGCTAATTTCTTTACAGAAGTGTGGTTTGTCAGTCGGAGAGGAAGAATAACTTACTTTCATGGTTGTTTTCCTTGTGTCTTCTTTCTTCTTTATAAAAATTAAAATTAATAAAGTGACAGAAGGGCTGCCTACAGCACAGGTGCAGCAGCAGTGCTCTGGTTGTACGGCCACCAGCTGGAAGGGTGTCTGAAGGGCCCTGTGGCAGCAGTGTTGGTGCTGGGGGTGGGCAAGGGCAGCCTCCCTGCAGAGTGAGTGGCTGGAGTGACTCATTTGGCCTGTGCTCCTGGGGAATCCCCCTGGCACCTCGGTTGGCACACTCTCATGGATATGCGTCAAGGATTGAGGGGCTCACATTCCACTACACACTTAGATGATTCGTGAGTGGTGTTCGACAGTGGCTGCAAAGTGCAGGGGTGATTTACAGCAGGGGGTGGAACCATGTTTAATAACAAATGAAAAATTAGAAAAATACCAATAAACAGTGAGCTGGCTGACCCCACAGAAACCATTTCTCTCTTTTTCCTTTAAATCTCTTCTACTGGTGCAATGAAGGCATAGGATATAACTCTCAAAGATAGTATATGGAGTTGAAGACAGATTCACGTGAATGCTTTCCAGTTCCTGACCCTTGCATTTTTCATGGAATGCTTCTCGCCCAGCATTTTTTTAAAAACAGTTGAATTATTTTTTCCTACTTTTCTTGTACTGTTTTCACATTAAAAGTGTCCCAATGCTCTAGTATTTTTCATAGAATGTTATTATTACTAGGAAATTTTATGTACGGCAATAATAAATCTATAAAAATCAGATTGACGTCACGTTGCACGCTGCCTACTTGTGTATGTATATTCTGTGTTCATTCAGATTTACAGTCGGTTTAAAGAGACATAATCTTTATTTACCCATAGAGACTACTTATTTTCCTCTGATTGGTGCACATGTCTGTAACTTCTGCTGCAGGTTATGAAGATTAGGTGCCTGATGATAGTTCACATCCTTCTCTTTTTTAAGCGAACCCCATTCAGTGTGTGAATCTCAGTTGCCCCAGTGCTCATTTTCATTAGCATGACAGCAAGTTCAGGCAGAGAGGCTGACTTGCATTGGCAGGGGCTGAAGGGTCCTGCCAAATGTGAAATATCAGCTGTTTGGGCATGCTGTCATCGTAGCGGGCACCACTTGCTCCCTTTGTAACAGCCCAGCTAATTGATATGTGCGCTATTAAAGCGAGCGTTTGCATACCAACCTGATTGAGTCAATACCAGCCTCCAAATCCGAGGCACTCCGCTGAGCTGCGCTTCAAGCCAGTGGGATTTTGAGATGGCCTTCTCCAGGGATAGGTTGTGATGATTGATTTCAGCAGGAGCGGCGTCTGATCCTGAAAGTCTTAACACCATATGGCATTGCCACGGGGGAGAGAGGCTGCGCTGGCAACCTCCGAACTTGCACTTCGTGTTGCGGTAGCGCGTGCGAGCGCTGTTAAGGGAAGACTGCTGAGCTCTGTGGATAGGGGTCAATTAGTAGGGGCCTCAGAGGAAGCAATTTCCCCGCTGTCTATCTGGCTTTAAATTACATGCACAAGTTAAGTGACGGCATGATGGAATTGAGCAGTGGTGAGGGGGAACTGTAAAGTCTGATAAGAAGCAGGCGGCTAACACGATCCAGCGGGCTAACTGGAAGGTGGAAAGAAAGACCACCTTGTAGCTCGTGTTGCCGTTCATCACTAAACATCAGCAGTGCTGCTGGATGACAGGCTGTCTCTCCTGCCTGCCACTGTCTCATAACCCTCCATCTGGCCGAGGCTCCCTGTATGCATGTGTTAAACGCTTTGCAAAAGGGCAAAAAAGCAGTCCTTGTTCCCGGGCGTTTACAGCTGGAGCAAGAACTGCCATCTGCCCCGAGTGCAATTTACATTGGCATTGGCTGCAAAGCCCTGATCAGCCTTGAGAGCAGTTTTTTCCCCTCTTTCCTCCTTGTTTGTGACCCTGGTGCTCTGCCAGGGTTCTCTTGATCTTCTGTTCCCAGGCCTGAGCCTGCAGGGAGTGTGCCTGGTGCTGGAAATGGCTGCTAGCACTATAAGAGAGCCCTCACTGGGTGACTGTGATGGTCATGCTTGGGGCTTCCAACATGGTGCATGATCCTGCTGTGACAGTGTGAGCAGGGAGGGGAGGAAGTGCGAGGCAGGACTAGGTCTGACCTTTGTTGGACATTTTGCCATGAGGTTTTGTCACTTTCATTCAGATACTGCATGTCTAGGATAAACATACATTCAATGATGAGTTTTCCTTTTGACCTCTGGAGGTTCTTGGGGACAACACTAGGCCTCCTACTGCCACCTCCAGCAGAGACCAGAGCAGCTACATTTTTGTTCACCCGTGCCTGATCTCTGCTGCTCAGAAATCTCCTCGAAGGGAGCTGACCTTCTGTGTTAGGTTCACGTCTTGCAAGGCAGGAATGTGCTGCAGTTGGTGGGAGTCATGGGGTGGAGGAACTATGTTTAGAGCCCAGAGGAGACAAACTTTTGGTCTCCTTGCAGTTCTGGCAGATCACTGAGTGCAAGTGATTTCCTCTGAAATGTGGTTGGGTGGTGCCTGGTTTACCATTTCATGTGTTGTTGTTTCCCTTTTCTCGTGTGATACTTGCAAAGCAGAGAAGGTGCCCAAACCCCCATGACATTACTGTTCAGTTTAGAGTATAAATGGCTGCTTGATACACTGTGCATACTGTTGTTAAGGGGGGGCAAAAATGAAGTTACTCCTGCCTAAGCAAATCTCTTAGTGGTGGGATTTGGTACTGAACTGAACAGAATTTCAAGAAATTCTGCAAAATTGTATGCTAGTCAAGGACTTAGCAGCTTCTGTCATACAAACACTGCTTTCTACTTGCATTGAAAATCACTTGCTTTAAATCATTGAACTATGATTGTTTGCTAGTGAAATTGTCTGTGTGGTAAGAGAGATTAACTGGTTGAGGTGGTTCTGAATTTTGATTGCCCTGAGTAGTTCTTTGAATGGATTTCTAAGTACTAGTATAGGTTATGCACTTGGGACATCAAGATTCTGTGCCAGATTCTGGATTTCAGTGTTGTGACTGTTTAATATATTTTTTTAAGCTGACATAATGAAATCTCTATGTACTGTTTAGGCTGGGCAAGCAAAATGTGTCATGAGAAAGATGATGAATGAGGGTGGTTTGGGATTTTTTTGAGCAGTAATTAGCATAATAAGTGTCTTTTTTTTTTCCTTTTCTTTTTTTTCCCCCAAATCATCTAGGTCACTTTGAACTAGATATTTCAGTTAGAGGTACATAAAACCATCATGACTTGGAGTCCTATGCCAGCTACAGGATGTTTGGAAAATCTTTTCCAATTCTGTGTTTGTACAAGTTGTTCTAGTCTATGCACATCATGCCTGATTCATATAGGGAGACTTTGTTTAAGTTGGGAGATATGTGAATGTCATGCTTCACTGATTAGGGGTGGGTAACAGTAAGGAACAGTCTCAATTATTTGTCTGCTTATTCATGTATGTTCATATTATCAGATTGTGGGGTCGCTTTCCATGCAATTCTATTTGCTAAGTGCACACCTAACACGTTTATTGAAGTCAGGGAAGACCTTGCTCACTTGGAGAATGGATTAGGATGTCAGCAAGCAATCCCTTGGTACTGGGGAAAGAAAAGGAGCAGAAACTTTTTTTTTTTTTTTTGGTCATAAAACAACATCCTGGTACTGCTTTTTGGGTTTAAAAAAAAGTGCCCTAAAGAATTGAAGAAAAAGGTTGATATTAATTTCTCTTTGCTGTGTCATGCATTTATGCATGGCAATGACTAAGAACAGGTCTTTTCCAAATATCCTAAAAATTTGTATTGTTAAATAGAAAACTAGTAGTCTTCCAACTCTTAACATGCATATATTGTAAGGGTTAGACTTGGTGAAATTATTCTAAGCAGGCAAACCTAGAATGTACACCTTAAAGACTCATCAAATACAGCATAATCCTTTTGATCACTGGTTGCAGTGGGAAATGGCTTCTTCTTGCATAGGGAAAGGCTTTAAGATAAGCTTTTTGGATG
Organism: Peucedramus taeniatus; assembly: GCA_013400575.1. NCBI lineage: Eukaryota > Metazoa > Chordata > Aves > Passeriformes > Fringillidae > Peucedramus > Peucedramus taeniatus. The sequence continues at coordinate 275,476 of WBNO01021847.1, forward strand.
TACCCAAGCGAGTTGGGAGCAGTAAGTAACTCATGTCACTGTAGCCTTGGTGGCTAATAATTCCTAAGCCACCAACTATGTGCTTAAAAACTGGCAGCAGACACCATGTCTCCTGAGGAGTGCCACCACCCAGGGAAAGCATTTCTCAGCTTCTGTAGTGTCTGTGTTTTTGATAGCTCATCTGCTTGGGTGATTGTGCTGAACCACAATGTCTTGAAGCATGCGGCTTCCTTTGACACCTTTTCTGCTATTTGAGAGCCCTGGCTGCATGTCTGCCTTCTCTCTTCTTTTGGGTACTTTTATTGTTTTCCACAGTCGTATCTTGTTCAGGCACATGCAAACACCTGTCCTGAAATTGAATTACTCTGCAGTGTAATCTAAAGTCATCCCCCATTTCAGCATCCTGTGCTTTCTCTTGTGTGTTGAGTTATGTTGCACTGTACTTTAGATGCGACAGCCATTTAATAATGTTGAAGCCTTAGCTCTGCAGGGGCTAAAAAGATCCCAGCAGGCTTGTTAACTTCTACTCTCAGACATTATGGGAAATATTTTCTCCTCCCTAGAACTCTTCGGCATCCTCTTAATTAACGCTATAAAAATCCATAGCCAGGTATGCGTGAAGCCTGTTTAATTCTTTTGCAGTTTTCCAGAGTTTCTCTGTTCCTTCCTATTTAACCAGACAGTGGTGCCAAGTGAGATACGAGAACATAAAAGGAATAAAGGCAGCCTGGGTCATGGCAGATACTGTGTTCTTGTCAGGCAGCATACTCATCAAGTGCCTTTCCCATACTCACCATAGGATCTTATTTTTTCCTTGCTCTACTCAGTATTTTTCTTTATCTCAATCTCTGAAGTGTTGGGCATTTTAAAACTCTGCACCTCTCCTTTCTCAGGACAGTATTCTTTTCTGCTTCAGACCGCTGTGGTCATGGTGTCTGTTGTATTTCTACGGAGGATCCCTACTAGCTGGTATCAGACTTCATTTGACTAGAAGTTATCTTTCTATATATTTGACTAAGAAGCTATCTATGACAGAGATGAAAGAGATTATTCACTGGTTTAGGAAGTGGAGAAGCAGTGTTAAAATTTGAGGTGGAGAGAAGAACTTAATAAATACTAGAAAATGGGGTAAATCCAAGGGAGTTCAGGATGGATATCACTAAAGATGAGGGCATAGGAGGAGGAAAGAAGAGCTGCAGAGTGCTCAAACAGAGGAGAATTCCAGAGTGGCTGAGGGTTGGTTATGATGTCTGAAGCTCAGTGTGGAGATGCCTGCTCATCCAAAGGGATGAGTCAGTTGCCATGGGACAGACTGAGCACTGAAGGGTGCAGTGGTAGGGCTGAAGATGCAGTGACATTTCCCTTGCTGAGAAGAGCACGAGGTGTATTTGCTGCTAGGAGTAATAAATTAGTATTCAGGTGAGGATATTGAAGAGCTCACCAGTAACCATCTTCGCAAAACTTCTGCAGGGGAAGGCCAAGATTTCACAGAACTGAAGGGAACCTTGGTGAGGGTAAGCAGGGCTTTCCGCATGCCCTTATTGATATCATAAACCAGTTTTCTAAATTAATTTTTTTTTAATTGAGTGGAGTTTGTGGAGAGAATTTGGATATCAGGGTGAGCATTTGGTATGGGTGGAGTCTTGTCATCCAAACAAGTTTTCCAGGGGGTAAGAAAATGATAAAGGCATACATACAGAAAAGCCAACAGATGTGAAAGAGAGAGGGAAAGCTTGTAACGGAGAGGCTGAAAATGATGATTTCTTGCACGAGGACTTCTTGGTCTTAAAGGTTTCTTTGGTGGCGTGTACTGTTTTTCCTAGGAAAGCTGGAGCATGCTGACAGCACATCAGTCTGGCACTATGTTAACACAAAGAAATTGCCCCATTGTCATGAAAAAAACCACCCCAAAACAACTGCAGTTCAGTGACATCTGTCCTACACATCCTAACTGTGATGGGGGATTGGAGATTGGGTGCAGCAACCTTGGCAGTTACAGGCTTGGAAGAGAGCTGAAGAGCCCTCAGAGTCTGTGTAGAAGCTACAATGAGGGCAGAGTGAGAGTAATTAAAGATGCTGGAAACAGAAAAAGAGAGACAAGGAATATACATTCTTAAATATGTAACCTCCAGAGCGAGTAGTATTAGTAAAAAAAGACTTTTAGTTTTAAAGCAAACAAAACAGGAGAAAACTACATTTAGAAGGGTTGTGTGACCCACAGGGCAGGGGATGAGAGAGGACTTGGTTACACCATCATAGTAATGATGTAAAACCCATTCCCTCTACATCACCCATTCATCTGAGCTCTGGGAGGTGGTGAAATGGTTGGCTGGTTGCTTGAAAGCTGATGTAGAGTAAACTGGAGGTCAAAGTCCGGTGGAGGTCACAGTGTCATGAAAATAACAACTGGGATGTCTCTTTATTGTCATCCTTGCAAATTTCAGAAGACACATCCGGGAAAGAATGGGATTCAAAACCATTTACAATGTATTAACATTTCCCTCACCAGTCAGGAATTGTGGTGACCTGTTGTATGAGGGTGTGTTGCTGCTCCTCTTCCTGCATCAAGTCAGACAATACATGGTGCTCACCTTGATTCTTGGCTACAAGAGAGCCAAACTGGCACCTGTGATGAGTCTTAGGCATTGGCTGGTTATGCTCCCTTAGCTCAGATATCAAGTGCTGCATTTGAGTGCATTTGAGTGATGTATTTCTGTATTGNAAAGAAACAAGCAAGCAGAGACCAAGAATTTAATGGATATATTTTTCACTGGCTCTTTTATCAACAGCATATGAAAAATCCCAAAGGACAAGAAGCAGTTAGCTAACCAATGAGGCATCATAGCTGATTTTAGGTTCCATGCAGGAGAAAAAGATACTGAAGCCCCAGCAGCTCAAGGGGAAAGAAATTTAAATTTAAGTTTGGTACTAAGAAACGTGCCTCTCCTCTGCTTGGAGACCGGTCTGTAAGAGATTACTGTACCCCAGGGCAGCAGTTTGGAGGATGATAGAGATGTCAGCCTGTGAGTGCAAAGACTTGTACTACTGGATGATGAACCAGCAGGGATTTCTCATTAACGGAATGAATGTTAACAAGAATAATTCTGTTTTGTGAGCTGGTGTGTGTGGGAAGGATAAATGATAGGGGCTGATGGATGGTCTTCACAGAGATTTGATTAGGGAGAAGGTGAATGGCAGTGTGTGTGTGAGAGAGGGGGAGGTGTATGCACGTGGTACATCCATTGCAGTAGGCAGGCACACTTCTAGTTGATAATGTCTGCCACAGAAGTCAGCAGAAGTAACCAGGCAGGTCCTAGGCAAAAGCAGAAGCTGAACGCTGGTGCAGATATTTCATTTTTAGTGTCTTGTGCATCGTAGAGTCTTGGGTTTTATGTTGCATGGTGGTAACAAACCTGTATCCAAGAATTTCTCTATAAAACTTTTGTCAGTAACAGAGCTTTCTGCTTTCTGCTAATAAAGCGTTTGACTATTGATAATAATTCCCACAGTCAGTATGGGAGCACTGGATGACACCTTTTCTGACCTGCTTAGCATCATCTTTAGCTCTGAAGTAACACCTCTAAAGCTTATATGAGCCCTTCCTGAAAAAGCAGGAGACAGGCCAGACCTACTGGTTGAGAGGCCAGGCAGGCAGAACCAACAGAAACAATCCCTCATCCTGCCTGAGGCCTTCATATGCTGCTGGAATGCAAATAATAAATGAAAAAAAAGGCAAAATAGTCACATAAGCTGAATAGGCACTCCAGCAGACTTAACAGCTCCACCTCAGGTACAGGGGTAGCTGAAAAAGTGAAAGAACTGCATGAACTGCTGAGAGAGATGTAGAAATAGGGAAAGAAACGTGAATCGCTTTGACAGAGAGATGTGGGAGACCCCTAACCCGAAAAGCCAAACCTCTGTATCTTCCCTGCTGCCTTTGCCAGGAGGCCATTAGGAGCCAGGCCGAGGCCGGAGTGTGGCCAGCTGGCGCTCGGCGGCAGGGTGCCAGGTGGCAGGAGGAGTTCCCGGCCCGCTGCCCCGCCGCTGCCAGCCCCGCGTGCGGCATGCCAGGCTCGGGGAAGCCGGCGGCCAAGCCGCGCTCCCCTCGGGAGCGAGCGAGACGGCAGAGGAGGAGACTTGGCTCCGTCCCTCGGCTAGCCGGCCAAAAGGGCTGCTCTGGCACAAGGGAGGGAGTGTGCTGGAAGGCGTCCACGGGCAGCTACTCCCATCCTGGGAGGGGATGGGCAAAGGAGGTGTGTTCCTTGCCAGGGCTCTGCCTGCATCCGTGCGCCGGTACCCTCTGCGCACCGCTGCAATGCTTCAGTGACTCGGGCTGACCCCTGGGGTGTTGAGGCCGATGGTGGAGCGTGGGAGCTGCTCTCCTTAGAGCTGAAGGTGATGCTCACCGGCACAGAGAGGGGCTCCGTCACTAACATTTCCTGGAACTGAGCTGTTTTTTCTTTGACAGCATTAGTCTGGATTCCTTACGATTTCTGATCTGTAGTTGCCGTCTGTTTTCCCCAATGGCATTACGCATTTTTTCAGATCAAGACCCCATTCCCCCAAATTTGATCTCATCTATATAGAGGAAAAAAAGTTAATATATAAAATAAACTGTGGTGTGCAGTGAATGTAAATGAGGGATACCTTTGCTTCTTTTTTCTCCCGTGGAGAAACACATTACTTCTCTGAGTAATCCTATTGATTTGGCTGGGGAGCTGTGGCCTGCTGCTGATGTCAAGTCCCAGTGGCAGGATCTGGCTGTACAGTGGCAGGTCTCCGTGGCCATTGGCACAATTGCTTTATTCCCCAGCTGACTCCACTGAAATCTCCTGAGGTTACCTCTGAGCTATTTGAGAAGAGCTGGGTTTTCAAACCATGACCCTGACTTAGGAGTACATTTGTAAAATTTCTACTTGCCATGTCCTGTGGCAAGGGTTTACTTTTCACTCGGTGGAGCTGGCGGCAGAGAAAGTCAAATGAGTTTTCCTAATCTGGTATGTTCTAAATCTGGTTTGTCTCAAATACAGCTGAGAGATATGCAGCGCAAGTGGAAAAATAACTGCCAGCACGCAGATGCGTGTCCTCTCGGAGCAAATAAAGCTGACTTTTAAAATAAATGTTAAATCTCATCCTTGGTATGAAGGGAGACAGGCCTGTAGCTCAGGTATGGGGAGAGATATTTTAAGGTGGGCCGTGGAAGAAAGCTTACCACCAAACTTCTGACCCAGCGTACATGTCCCTTTTTATCTGCTAAGTCCAATAATAAGCTTGTTATTAGAGAACATCTGTTACTGCCTGATAACTCGTTCAGCGAGCAGGAGCACAGCGTTGGTGGGCAGCCAGGGATTTTGGCAGCTGTGGGGAGCGGCAGCTTCATGGACTGTTTCACACCTCGTCCAGAGCTGGGGCAGCACATCCCTGCCGTGGGCCTGCGGCTGGGTGGGAGGATGCCAGGAGTTTGAGGCGAGGGCTATTCCTGCACAGAGCTCCCCTGTGCCAGCTGGTGTGCACGTGTGCCAAAGCCTCATCCACTCATCCTCCTGCAGCCTCAGCTGGCCCCCTCGGTGCCGGGTCAGCGTGGTGGGTCTCCTGGCATACCTCCAGGACAGGCAGCGGAGCAGCTGGGAGAAACGTGCCACACTCTGGGTTCTGCTTTTTCCTTCTGCATTTCCAGGGGATGCAGTTCACACACTAGTTTCTTGCCCCCAAGCCTCCTTGCCTGAAGAAAAACATTCAAGGAGACTGTGTGAGCTGAATCTGAGCATCATGAGGTTTTCCCCAAAGTCATTGCTGTAGGTAATGTATATTTATGAGCGGAACAAAGTGGGCTGCAGGTACTTTGAAAGGCTGCTTTCCTCTCAGGGTGGCTTAGCATTTAGGCAAGTAAGGAGCGGAGATGCTGTCCAGACTGCATTTGCCAGTGGCAGAACAGGCTGGTGCAGGATAGATGGCATCTTCCACCCGCCTTCCTGTGTGTCAGGAGATGCTGATGCTCTGTGCTTCAGGAAATGGTTATCCTTCCAGTACCTAGAGGGACCCTGTGAGAAAACTGGAGAGGGACTTTCTGCACGGGCACGTAGGGGAAGGAAAAGGAGAAATGGCTTTAGACTGAGAGAAGGTAGATTTAGATTACATATTAGGAAGAAATGCCATATGCTGAGTGTGGTGGGGCACAGGAACTGGCTGCCCAGGGAAGCTGTGGATGCCTCATCCCTGGCAGAGCACAAAACTGAGCTGGATGGGGATCTGAGCAACCTGGTGCAGTGAGTGGAGTCCCTGCCCATGGCAGGTGAGTTGGAGGTGATCTGTAAGGGCCCTTCCAATCCAAACCATTCTATGATTTTACATTGCTCTGCAGGTCAGGAGACCACATCACTCTGCTGGGCTTTGGCCCATCACAGTGTAACACAGCTCCATTCCAGCAATGAGACTGTGCCTGTACCACCCTGTGTGCCTGAGCCCGGCTCTTGTCTGGGGAAGGGTGTTTCCAGAGAGGGAAATTGGGGATGGAAAGTGAGTTTTTAATTTTCACCAGAGTCTGCATTGTTTATGTATGAGCAATGCTGATGTAATTTCCAGGGTGATTGTTAGACACCTGAGTTAGCTCATGACACTAGAAATACAAGGTGTGGCATGAAATAAAGGCTGGTTTGCTTTCCTGCTGGCCGTCATGTGGGCTCTGTGAGACTGATGAGTTGCATTCACACAGTGTCAGGAAAACATACAGGCACTGGTTTATGGCCAGTGGTGGTCAGTATTTGCTGGGATGGGCTGCTGATTGATTCAAATTGCATTTCATGCATGGGCCAGGACTTTCCAGCTGAATTGTTTTGGCCACTACAGAGCACCAGATTTCTCTATATCTGATCATATATCTCTTTCTCTCTATATACAGATGTATTGAGATATACATAGACACACACACACAGACATATATGTATGTATATAACTCACTGGGCCAAACTGCTCCCCTTGTGCAAGGCATTCCAAGGAGGGATTGTTCTCTTACTTGAGAAGCTCATGTTGGTTTCTCTGCAGATCTTGGTAAGCTCAGTTTTCCCTGTCTTGCTAGCGCTAGTCCTGCTGCTTTGGGAAATCCACCAGTTTCACCTCATTTGCCATGTGAATTTGAGATTCATTAATGCGCTGTCTATTTCTGTGGTTGTATAGGTCTCTGTGAAGACCACCAGGTAGCTCAGATTTTGTTGGACATAGCTCAGTTGCCATATACTTCCCAAAGAGCCTCTGTTGAGCTGGATTGTTTCCAGGGCTTCTCAAGAGGAATGAGGAGTGCCACATCTGGCTAATAATTTGATGTAGCCAACATGTGAGTTTACTTCAATGAGAGCAGGATTTTTGCTCATGGATCAAACATCAAAGGATTCTTACATAATGCAATATCTTTTAACATTGGTAAAGTATTAGGTCATAATCATGTAGTACTCTGATATATTTTATTATTCCATTTTATTTCTGAATGCAGTTCCCCTCAACTCAAATGATTCCCTGGCCTTGTAGAAAGTAGCAATACAGGTGACTTACAGTGAGTCTTGGTTAGATAGCTCTGAATTTTTCCTGCACCCTAAGCAGCAGCAGCAGCAGCAGCAACATCCCAAGCAGGTGCAGACAACTTTCCCGATTCCTTGTCTCTGTATAACATCTTTCAGGTGGCTGTGAGACTCAGAGAGCTGAGGAGAGAGGATTCTCTGGCAGGTGGGGTAGGCTTGAGCTCTCCAAGAGCTAGGCTGGGCAAGCAGGCAGGCCTTGGATGAGCAAATCCCACTGTCTGGCATCCCATGCCCTGCTCCATCAGTTGGTCACCCCAGAGGGCAGTGGGAGGCATCATTCTTTACTGTGGGCTGTTGCTGTGAAAATGCAAGTGTTGAAACAGACTTTGGTGAGGAATTTACAGCTCCTGCCAGCATGCTGGTTTTATGTGTTACATATAGCAAGGGTCTGCTTTTACATTTCCCTGTGGGGCATCCAGGACACATACATAGGTATCATTTTTCTGCTTAATTGAGGAGATTTTCTGTTGGTTTCTTTTGCCTGTTTTTTACCTCCTTCTCCAAAAATGTGGAATGCTTGGTTCCCTATATGAAGCTCATTTGTCTAGGCAATAATTAGATTTTCAGATTTCACATATTTGAGCTACTTCTTCTGCAGTGAAAGCTGGCACAGAAAGCAGAACAGAAAGTTTGAAAGTGTGGAGGACATTTCATCCCGGGTTTATGTAGGGATAAATCCTCTCCAGAGCCATGCTTTATGGCATTACCCACTTGGAGAAGCCAGGGCTGCAGGTTTCTGAGCATCCTCCTGAGAGCGAGCCTGCCATTTGTCAGCATTTGCACCGGCATGAGCAGTGAAGGCTTTTACAGCAAAACCACACTGATCAGCTCTGGTTCTGCTCCTCACCACCCCTCCCTAGGCTTCCAGGGGGATCTGTCTTTCCTGTCACTCAGGATAACGATTCCCCACCGGCAGCACAGAGATCCAGAAATGCGCTGTAATCTTGCTGAGAGTTTGATTCCCCAGCTGGGAGTGCTGGATTTATACAGCCAAGCAGTAGATGGTCATTGCACTTACACTTGTGTGTTGGTGTGCTGAACCTCTGAATGGGCTGAAGGGTCTCTCTTTGTCTGGAAATAACCTTGATTCTTGGAGTGGTGAACTCTGGTGGATTTCATTGCATATACTGGTTAAGATTTAACTTGATCTAGCTGTTCAGTTGTAAAAGATTTCTTTCTTTTTTTTTTTTTTTTTAAGGGATGGATTAATAATTCATTCCCAAATTGGTAGTTAGTGCAATGGATATTTAATTGTAAATGTATATCTTTAATTAGAACTTGGTACACAGATAGAAAAATTCCTTATCTTGCAGTTTTTCAAAAGCAGACGTATTAAACCACAGCCTTGCCCTTCAAAAATACTGTTTTATGTGTTTAAAGGTCTGAATGACCTTTTAATCAGACGTTACACCTTTACTTCCAGCTGATATGACAACGTCTGACAGTAACTCAACCTGATGTGGCAAGAAAATAAATAAAAGCCATCTCAGTCACTACGTCTTTAAATCCCTCTGTCTAGCTGTGGTTTTGTGTTCAGGCAGATGGACCCACAGCAGAATATTACATTTAGTTTTCAAGTGAAGACAATATATTGAGTTTAATATGTTTGCATGTTTGACTGTTCTTTTGAGGTCAATTTAGTCACACAATTGTTTCCTGCCATTCCGAACTCCAGCCTCTCCTGCAGCCAGGCTCTTTATAAATTATAAATCTGTAAACCTCGCTCTCAGCAGCCATCTTACAGTCCACACAGACCGCTGTGGATGGTCTAGAAATTGCATTAGCTCTCCTCGGCGTACCTGGGTGCGAAGGCTGCTGTGCTCTGTCACTACTTGTGCTCAGGCTCACCTCACGTAAACGGGCAGAACAGGGACTGGTAAAGATGGATATGAGCAATTCCTGCTTTTGCACCACCAACACAAAGAGAACTCACACTAGTCAGGGTGATTGTATTCAACACACAAGCTCATTGTCTTTGGAAGTTAATTTTCAGATGATTTATTGAAGTGTAACATTTGTGGAGGGGGAGTGGATATTGAATTGACAACAGGTCAGAGTTCTGATAACACAGCAGAATTATTTTGATCTCTGGTATTTCCAAGTGCTGAAGCAATAAACATAACAATAACAGCTCCTCTTTCATATGGCTTTTACAAAAAGAGAAGCTGTGTGCTGCTTGAGCCTGTTTATCACAAACTGGGCTAATTATTCAACAAAAAATACATGCCATACTAATGAGCAGTTCCCTGGAATTCAGAAAGTAATATTGTGACACCAAGTACAATGCATGTGTACACTGCAGGGTCCATGGTCTGTTGGATTTTTATGGAAAAACTAGGAAAATATTAAAAAGGTCTTCCCTGAAACAAAAATGAAAGAATTCTTTCAAGAAAGACATGGTACTTAAATGTGGCACCAGCAACATCCATGAGAACTCCTTTGTTGCAAGTATTTATTTGCAAATTTCCAGAGTTTTGCGTTTAGGAGAATTTTTTTCAGATATAACACTACTGTTTTGTGGGTAGTTCTTAATGAAACAAGTACTTGTGAGCTGGGACAGACTGATAGAGTGTCATGTTAGGGCTCACTGTCCCCTCCCTGGACAGTGCAGTCATTAATTCTGGAGGGGAGACATGTGGGTCGAGATGCATGGGTTCGAGGGTGCTTTCATCATCTTTTGACTGAAGGAAATTGAGGATGAGAAGTACCTCACAGAAATGACACAGCCTTTGCTGGCTCAGCCCCTTCAGCCTCTCATGTAGGTTGTACTTTAAAGCTGTGAAGGGAATTTGCTGCTACTCAAATGTGTATGGAGGCACCTGGATGCAAGTGGATATCATTTTCCGGGTGCAGCAGGTGGGGGAAGGAGGGGGGTAGTAGCTCTGTGTACACAGGACTGTTTCTGTGTAAGCCAAGGTCCTGCATGTGTGTGAAAGAAAGGACAGGGGCAATCTAGGAAGCAAGCTGCCCTAAGTCAGCAGGGCAATTTCCTCACTGGAACAAAGTCAGGGATGTGTTTTCAGTTCTTGCCACATTGCAACCACAATGTGGAACAAGGTGAGGTATGAAAATGCCAACCTCTCCTCCTGAGGTGTCTGAAAACACAACATGCTTTCTGAGTGACAGAACAGGGCCTTTGCTGCTCCCCTGTCATGAGCATGGTCTTGCCAAAGTGTCTGTTTAACCCACAAGCCCACCAAGCCATAACTGCATGCCCAGTATGCCAGGTCAAGGCAGAAACCTTTGTATAACCGTGTGGTTATTCTAAAAGCACTGTCTGTTTTCCAGATATTTTTTCTAGCAATGTTTACATTTTCATGACTATCTTATTAACAAACTAAGGAGAAGACAGCATGTTAGGTATGTTACATACTGAGTACGATGTATTGCGTGTGATCTTAAAATGGTGTGTGTTTGGAGAAGGATGTTTCTATTAATTGTCAAGCAATGGGAGGCATCGTGTGGTTCCTAGATAACTGAAAGTATGCCTAAAATGTAAAGGAAAAGAACAACTAGAACTCGAGTATGCCAATGCCACAAAAGAAAGCTTAACTTGTTTTCTTGCTTTTTTTTTAGAGAACACCTGTTCCCAGCGCTGAAGCATTCCGATGGTTCTTTTAAGCAGTAGTGTATCTTATTTTCGAGGCAGTCCGAAGTGAATGGCAAGCTAAAGTCTTGGTTTAACAAACTGCTTAGTCCACCATTGAAGAATATACTCAGATACTATTTTCATTTATGTATAGGGGTTTCCTCAAAAGCAAAAGACAAAAATCTGTGAGCCTGGGGAATTGGCCAGCTTCTTCACATTCAGTACACCGATTCTTTCTTTGATGTAACTTAGCTATACTAGTGAAGTTGTTGTCTATTTTTAAAGTGGCTGTAAAAAAAAAAAAAAGTTTGGGTAAACCCCTGCTATAAAGTCATGTATCTTTGAAAAGTAACATATCTATACTTCATTTTCAAATATATGTGTTTCAGTACTGTAAACTGTACAGATAGCCGCTTGTATTTTGTGTGTTTAGACACAAGGAGACAATCATGTCTGAGCATCAATGGAGATAAACGGTTTGTACACAACAGTGTGGTTCTGCGAATTAAATCCGGAGCAATAAATTCTAGCTTTAACTATTATTTTGCTAGTTGTTTAGCAGCAGCAGCAGCAACAGCAGCACTGTTTTACCATGCATCCTTCCATAGAGACTTGATGCCAAGTTTTCCAAGATAAAAAGATTGTGACGCATCTAGCAATTACCTTCTGTTGTGGTGTTGTGAGAGGGGAAGACGTAACACTTAAAATTAATCTTTCAAGCACTATATTAGAATAGTGGTTTGTGCACTTGCATTGCTTCCAAAGGAGCTTTACAGAGGGGTATCTCTCCAAAAATGCTGTCTGGTGTCTGACTCATTTTTCACTGTGCTCTGAGCTGGAGTGCCCAGCATAGGCGGATGTGCAAAACTAGTCGTTTAAATAAAGGTTGTTCTAGGATACAAACCAGAGTGTGAGACCTTAGGAAAAATGATGATTCAGCCTGATTACCCTTCACCTACAGGATCTTATGTAACATTTTCAGTCAATGGAGTAAATATTTTATAAAGTGGAATGCCATATTTTTGGTTCAGGTGGAGCTCTTCACAGTTAAGTGAGTTTTGACAGTTGGACTGGTTTAGGTCTCACTTGCACTTGTGCTCATTTGAGAGCCTGGATATTTTTGTGGTATAAAAATGATTTTTTTAAAAAATGCTTTTTTAAAAAGACCACTTCTCCCCACATGTTTCTCGCTCCACTGATCTCAGCTTTCCTGAATGACTGGTCCCTTAAGCCCTTACAAAAATGCCTTGCCGTTCTTCTTCCTGTTCTAGCTGTATGGAAGAAATGTCTACTTCATGGAAAGGCAGCACACAGAGGCATATAGCTGACATGCCATAAAAAGTATGGATGATTCTTTACTTAGGGATACTTATTATCAATTCATCATCACTTTTTATTACTTGGCTTTGTCATACCACTCACTAGTGAGAAGGCCATGCCACCAAAGTAAGTGAATGCTGTTGTGCCATGTATTTGATAGATTTATAATTTTATATAAGATAGGCCTACCAGATGTTTCACAAACAAGGTGCTGGGCATGGAAATAACCAGTTAATGTTGCACAGCACATGTAAATCTCCTACTGTTTCAGCACTTTCTTCAGGTTTTTGCTAAGTACTTCAGCCTTTGGCCCCTGGTCACACTTACTTGGTGAAGCTCGAAGGATGGGTTGGGAATGCTCCAGTGTGGGACCTGTGCAGGTGGAGAAGATGCCAGCTTTGGCAAGTAAGGGCTGGCAGCTGTTGGGAACAGCCCAGAAAGTGAAGACCAAGGGATGGAGGCAGAGAAACCTCCTGAAGTCACATGTGTGTGTCAGCAGGACCAGGCAGAGTGTGGGTGAGCCAGGGTAACTGGAGGGCACAGTTGGGCTGGGCTTACACCTGCATCTTCAGCTTAGGGTCAGTGCATGTGTCTGTGTCCTTGCGTCGTATGACGTCACATACATGGCTTCAGAGGTGGAATGTCACACTTAAAATGCTTCTATTGTGGTGCCCCTCTTACAGTTTGTGAGATCCTCAGTTGAATACTCATCCAATGCCCATTCAATGAGCTTTATGTCTGTTTGTAGGGCAGCTGTGTATGGATTTTTTTTGTGTTGGAGACTTTTTGGTTAGGGGTCTCTGTTACTGATCACTAGACCAATACGAGCTCTGCAAGGTCTTCTCTACCAAAGTGCTGATTGACTTACAAACTGAAGCCTTATTTGCACATCTGGCTGGTAAGCTTGCCTTGCTCTTTGGAAAACTCTCATTGCTCTTACAGAAGCAGAGGCAAAGTTAAGGTCAGGCTACATTAGGTGTACAAAGATACTCATAGCAATGTACTTACTGTCTAATACCCTAATGTTGCATGTCTTGTTGTGGTTCCTTTTTTTTGTTTTGTTGTTTTGTTTTAAAGAACTGATGGATCTGTATATTGTAATTGTGGTGTTTTACATGTCAATTCAAAATTGTTAAACACACAAGCATACCTGTTAATTATTGAAAATGAACGAGAGGTGATTTTTCTTTGATTTACCCTTATGGTTTTCATTTCAGATGTTGTTCCTTTGCACCATCAGGTTTTTAGATTCTGCTGAAACAGTATTTAATATGATGTAGTGTGCATAGAGCATTTTAATTAGTGATGTTTGAAGAAGGAAATCCATTTTCTGGCCTGTCTCTCCCCACTGCCCTCCCCACCCTTCCCTATTTATACACATATTTGTCAATCAGATTATTGTCGAGTTTGAATTACCAAATTTGTGCTTTTCACGAGCTCCAATACTGTTTTCCAATGTGAAAATTTGTATTCTTCTCCGTTCTTCATTCTCATAGTGAAAAGTTGAAAAAAAAAAAGGGTGTGGGCAAAAAAAAAGCAGAAAAAAAGCAGACCTCTTTCTGTCTTCTAGGTGTGAGCGCTAAGCCTAGTGGAAGCATTTTTGGCATACCCCAGATAAACTTATGAAAAATGGTAAGCTTGAAAGGGAGGCACACATACCCATTCTGTCAATTAATAACAGACCCTCCCTATGAGGGAAAATACTCCCTTTTGTACAGACCCCCTGGTATGTAAGTCCTACAATTAATGTTGAAGAATGTAAAGTCTTTAAGCGGGCTATATCTGTAATCAAATAATGAAGAAAGAAAGTAGTTAAATGAACATACCATTCAGGGTCGAATGCATTCAGCAAAAAGCAGTAGTGGGTCTTTGATCATGGTTAGATGCATAGTGATATCAAACAGTGGGTTCTCATGTAACAGCTAAATGTTTCAGATTTTGTTTTTATTAAATTTGGCAGTTTCACGCTGAGCTCTACTGTATTCTCAGTGAACAAAAGACAGCTCCTATGTTAGAAAGTACTCCATTTTCACAATTGCAGGGAACTAGGAGGGTATTTTCAGAAACATGGGCCACAGAAATGTACTCCTTTCACAGTGTTCTCCTATTTCTGAACTGTGCAGTTATCTATTAAATTTTCTAATAGATATTTGTGTAAGGTGTATGTATGCTTGTGCAATTATGGAAAAAAAACAGTTTTGGAAAACAGTGTATTTATGAAAAAATAATCACTTATGGGGCATGTACAAAACTGTATAAAAACATTCAATTTGCCCAGTAAAGTTGTTTTTGTGATATTTCTGTGTTGTTGAATAAAGGACTTTAGTATTCAAAATATCTCTCTTTTTCCATAAACAGGTCCTGTTTGTGGGATCTTAAACAAAGAAAACCTCTTTTACAAAAGAACCCTCAAAATGAGCAAGAAGGTCCAAATGCTGACCTCAGTCTTGCGTGTGGGAATGAATGCTTATGAAGTGATGGTACAATAGCCACAGAGCTTATTCCTTCTCAATTGGCAATTGATGGAAACCCCATAAGTTGTGTAACTGAAGGTAACATCGTACTCTGGATTTTTTAAAATAGCAGAAAAAAAATACTGCCTTTTCTTCGACTAGGAATGTTACTTTGAGATTTTGAGGCTATGAAAGGTTAGTGAAGTAAGAGCAAGACTGATTACAGAACAGCCTTAAACCCATTAATGCAGACCTGTGTTGTATAAAAAGAGTGGACTAGTGAGGGTGGTGTGAAAAATTAGCAGTTAGCTTTGTAGGAGGAGCAAGCAAAGGTGAAATCTCATCTGTAGCTCTTGCAACAAACAGTAGTCCTGAGGATAGATCATCCCGTTGCTGTTGAAGTACTTGGAATTACAAATGTGGTTTGTGAGAGAATGACAACATTATCTTCCTTTCTGTTTTACTGCTTCTCAGTTCAAAGTTCAGCTTTCTACCTGTCTCAAAAACTATACATAGCTAAGGAAATGTTTTCCTCTTGACATTTTGTTTCCCCATACTACTTGCCAGCATTGAAGCAACTTCAGCTAGGCAGGAAGGTTCGTGACAGGCACGTCATCTGATTTTGGTGAAATTTGGAACGTCATTTTTCTGCGAATATTCCTTTAATCAACAGAAAGTCTGCTCTTAGGTGCCAAAACAGAATTTTGAACGAGTTTGAAAAATGAGGTAGGTCCTTTAGTCTGTGAGATGCTTTCAATGCCAGCTGATTTTCCAGGGGGAGCCTTGGTGTATCCTTTTGTTTTTTCAAGAAAGCAACAAAAGAAAAAGGAACAGAAGTGGATTTTCCACTGATCCTGTCTGCTCTCATCGAAATCCATAAGGATATACGTTCTTGGGAGATGTAGCCCGCTCATTAGACAAGAATGAATCTTGAGGTCTGTTTGAAGAGGAGGAAAAGGGCTGCCAGGTTGCTCAGGCATACTCAGTGATCTCTCTGGATTAAATATAGAATTCACAGGGAGGAAATACACTCATTTCATGAGACGGTCGATTTGGAAGCAGGAAGAGGTCTCTGAGTTCCTATTCTTTTAATGCTTTCTCTTTCAACATTTTTTCCCCTCAAGTATTGTTTTATACTGGTCTGAATGAAAAACGTCCCTCAGCTCTGAAGAAATACTCACCCCAGATATGAACCTTGCTGTTTAAAACTACCTCTAGTTTTTTTATAGCTTTTATTTTTTAATTTAAAAAAACCAAAAACAACAAAACAACAAAACCAAGCAACTAAAAGTAAAAACCCAGTCAAGAAGCAGGTAATTCTTCAAAGCCAAAACTGACAAACTTATTACTGAGCCTGTAAAAGGAAGGAAAATACCCCTTTGTGTGGAAACTCAATTCTTCTAGGCTGTGTTGGGCTCAATTTGGTTTTGCCACTAGCCATGTCAATGCTTTCTTATATATTTCCAGGGAACAATTCTGAAATTATGAACAGTCTAGCAATACAGGGCAGTGTGCCTTCTGGGAGGCTCCAGTCCTCCCTGTGTTCCCATGGGCTTTACCAGATAGCTCGTGGAATTGGAGGATATTATATAGGTGGCTTGGTTATAAGTTTGATCTTACTTCACTGTAAGGATCTACTCAGTTACCAGTGTGCACTGAGCATGGATAGATGGCCCCAAAAACTATAAAGGAAAGAAATTCTTCTTCTCAGTAATAACTGCAGAACATACAATGTTTGAAACCACTGTATCTATCTGAGGAAAGAAAGATGAAGCGCTGCAGAATCTGCTCCCCCTGTAGGTTTGTCTTGGTTTGCAGTTTGGTTTTTAGGGTGGATACACTCAGCTGGGTTGCTGGGTGCTTCAGCAGAGCAGTTTTGCCCAAGGCAGGCAGAATGAGGGAAACACAGGTAGCAAAATGTTATTCTTGCAAGACAAGAGGCCTAAAGAGGCTGTGATGTTCTGGAAGATTTTCACTGCTCTTCTGAGTTCTCAGATGATATTAAAAGATTGTCACATTATTAGTGATGTAATAATCAGGAAGAATTTGTCATGCTACCACCCATTCCTGAAAAGCAGGTTTTAGAAGTCAGCCTTAATGGGTTAATTTCCCAACCAACTCTGAAGATGCTTAGTGGAATATGACTTCCCTATAACAGAAGATGCTGTGACAGTGGGTTCATTGGCCTGTATAGGGCCGTGACTTGCAGAGTCAAGGATCTTTGAGAGAAAATAATTCAGAATTCTGGTAGAAGGATCTGCAGGTGTCATGATGTCAGCCAGAGCCTGGATTAATTGTTTAATGCAGTTCTCCCCAGCTTGGTTTATGATGTGTATAAGCATCCTACATTTGAGAAGAAAGCACCTTTCTTCCCTTGCTCCTTTAAGTCTGCTCTCTTTACAGAGTTAATAAGACTAACCCTCTGCACTTCTTCAGGAAAGCCCAAAGCATTAGAAGAAATACATCTCTTTTTGGCTAGACATTTTCCTTTGGGAAGAGAGAGAAGAGTTAGTCTAGGTCAGAAACTCCTGTGCCTACTCAAATCTCCTAACTGGGGTTTCTCTGCATTGGATGCAGCTTGTGAGCAGAGTCCATACATCAGCTTGGCAATTGGACACAATCCTACAGAATATCAGCTCTAAAGCAGACAGGACCCAGTGGGGGATGTTCCCACTGCCCTCTCCCTGGTACGTGTGACACACACGAGTTTATGCCAGGTGTCCAACACCCTTCCCATGAAGGGGGTCAGGTTTGCTATGCCCAGCAGAGAGGTGAACTTCCCCAGAACTGAGCAGCCTGTAGCAGCTGGAGGGTTTTAAGAAGAGAGAAGATTTTTACAGGGACTAGAACATCTCAACCCACTTGTCTCATGTTAGCTTTTGATTTATAGCTGTGAGTGTTGGTGGCCACCAGGCTGTAGGAGAAGGAGCTGGGCTATTGAGTATACCTAGTCTCTTACATGCTTACATTTTAATGGTCATACCTAGAGATTGATAGTGCATTTGAGCAGCTCATGTGTTGACCGAGATTAATGCAAAATTATTACAACTGGTTTTCAACCTTTTGTTGGAGAATTAGTGAGTAAATAACCTGATCTAGTAAAATATGTCACCCACATTAGGATCTGTGAACAAATTATTGCTTTCTGATACTCTGCTCTTACTTGTTTTGCCTTTTCATCCTGATTGTTTGCATTCCTAGGACTGATTTGCCTTTCTGATGCAATGCCATGTGATCTGCTGATTAATTTTTGTGAGCAATCATAAACTCCAACCTATGGCTGACTCCATATATTTTTATGCTACGCTCCATAAACATTCATTCATTTATTATGATTACTGTGTGGAAACAGACTTTTACAGGCTAATAAACTTGAATTTGAACTGGATGAAGCGTTTCCTGGTGTCACTTCTTTCCTCTTTTTAAAGAAAAAAACCCAAAAACTACACACAACAAAAAAGAAGAAATAAAGGTGCAAGCCTTGACTTGATTAACCAGGTCTCTGCAACTATCTTCACAATGCTGTCAGTACTAGATGTGGAAATACCAACAGCAAAACCTTATTCTCAAGTTGATTTCGTTAACAGTGAGAAACACTCCTTAAAAATAAAACAAATTTCCAGGGCTTAGGGCTGGGAAAGAGGGGGAAGGGAAATCGGGTTTTTTTTTCTTTAATTGGTTACTCTGGTGTCTTCCCTCCCGTAGACCTGCTTTCTTAAACACGCTGACATGCACAGGGCAGCTTCCAGCTGAGACCAATTAAGCAGAGCGTTTGCCTCCAGCGTGGCTGGCTGGCTGTGGCCGGGTGATGCTCATTGCAGGCTGCGTGTCGGCGCAGGCACAGCTGGAGCACGCGCGGGCAGGCGACCTCTCAGCACACACGGGTCCAGGGCCAGCATCTTCTCACGCTCCTGGGGGCTGCTGCTCCCTGACCTGCTGTGCCTGGCAAACGTCTGGTCAGAAATGACTCTGCAGGTGGTGGAGTATTTTCTTTTTTAGGTGGTTAGTTCAAACTCAAACAGCTTGGCAGTACTGTGTGTAGTACGCAGAAGGAACATGAATTCTCATGTCGTAGCTGTTCAAGACATCTCAGTAGATGAGGAAGCTGGCAGTAATTGATAACCCTTTACATGGTCCCTGCAAGGAGGCCATTGGGATGGAATGGCACTTTGTGCAGAGAGAGGCAACAAAGCTAAAACAGGTTAGCCTGATGTTTACACAAACTACATGTAGTCCTCTGTTTAAAGAAGTTGTCCATGATTCCATATGTTCATCTGAAGTGTGTCACAAACATTATGCACAAAAATTGTATTTTTCAGTCTGCTGGAGGCCCAGTCACACAGGTAATCTTAATCTCACCAAAGAGCAAATGGGAATTTAAGAGCAGAAGGAGGGCTCATGTTTTGTCAGCTTTCAGGCCTTGAATGCAAGCAGTGAGATCAAGTGTCACTGAATGGCGCAGGTGGACTGGACATGGACCCAGCCTCCATGTACAGCGACCCTGCCAGTGGCACAGCTGTCCTGGACAGGGATCTTTGGGGACCACGGCTCTGGTCCCTGTCTTTCCTAGTTCTGCTGGAAAGAGTGACTTTTAGAAGATGGGGGTGATCCTGAGGCAGCCTCACCACAGAGATGAAGCACAAGCAGGATTATTAGCTGATGATTTTTTTCTCCTGTTGTGACCCAGCACATCTTACTTCAATAACATAAGCTAGAATTGCAGCAGCCAGTGAAAACTGCAGCTCCCTAGCAAGGCAGAGGAAAAAGCTCATTTGCTCACTCTTTCTTTCTCATTCTTTATTCCCCTTTCCCCTGTATTTCCTTCCTTTAACTCCTCTTTTCCCTAGAGGAAGGCAGATATGGCAGATGCTGTGGCTCCTGCCAGCAGTCCCCAGCTCTGTGCTTTGTGTCCTGGGAAGGTGATGTGCCTGCAGCTGCACAGAGGCTTGAGCTCCTGGAGGCTGGCGCACCTCCAAGGTAGGTGCTTGGTGTGTGGAGTGGTGTCCCAGCAAGTGTGAGGACTGCTGCTCTTCTCCTTGTGCCATTGGGTTCCATGGGGAAATGGTGGCAGGTACTGGGCTGAAGCAGTTCAATGTTGGACTTTTTACACCCCCAGTGTGGCAGGGTCAGGAAGCTGATGCAGATTGCAATGATAGCAGATTGAATGTATAGGTTACATGTGTGCTAAATGCTGGTGCTGGAGAAAATCTAGGGAGACTTCTGAGGGGCAGAGAGTAAGACATGTGCTTGATCCATCACTAGCATGTCCTAAACTTTCTCTGGCCACAGTGAGGGTTCTGGAAAAGAGGTTAAAGAAAGCCAGGTCTTAGCTTTTTTTTCCTCTAATTATTTTTTTGGAAACAGCTGAGTTGGTTTTGCTAGGAATTTAAAAGCACACCTAGCTCAAGGCAGGCACTGAGCTGGAGGCAGATGTCTTGCCTGAAAGGTTTCAGCCTGCAGGATTAAAGGTTTGAGCACAGCTATGAACAGCCAAAAATGGGACCTTGTAATAGGCACTTTAGGTGATGCAAACTGCAGATGTTGCCACCAGCTTTGCTAGGAGTAAAGGAGGGAGTGAGAAGGGCATTAATTCCTCAGCACTGTGTGGGGAGACTCAGTCTGGTTCTCTACCAGCATGGCTGGAAGCAGCTGGGGTGGGTTGGGGATTTTTGGGTGTGTGTCCCCTAGGCATAAAATACCACTTATATGATGGCAAGGAAAAGCTGGGAAAGGGAAGCAGATGGCCGTGGCACTGCCAGCCAAAATGCTTTCTAGAGAGGCCAAACTGTGTCCCAAGGAGCAGGCTGAAGAGATGCTCTCCTGGCACATGCACTGCAAGGGCTGCAATTTCTGTCTCTGGCTCCACTGAAAAGAACCAGCAACTTAGCTTGTCAGCTTCCTGGCCTGGTGTGCTGAGCACAGAGGCAGGTTATATCCAGGGTGGCTGTTGATAGGAATGTGCTGGGAGTGATGGTGATGCCCTGGCAGTGCCATTCTGGGGAGTGGGGTGTCCCCCTCCCTGCTCCCTGCCGATGGGGTGCGAGCCTCCGCCGTGTTTTGATCCAACACTCCACGCTGCTGTTCTGACACCTCGCCGCTCCCACTGCGATTGCTGCATTTCTCTTCTGCTTTATGTTAAAACAAGGGAGGTGTTTAAATATTTATTATCGCTAGAAACTCCAGAAGCCAACCTTCATTTGTATAAGCCACTGGGATTTTTTTCCAATTGTCAGTAATAATTCATTAATTATTATTTTAAAGTTGTTGTTCTGCCTGGGATGTGTCACCTTCCCACCAATTTGGCAGCAATCTGCACAAGATGTGGGATGTAGAGCACCGTGGTTCTTCCTCCTATGGTTGTTGCTGCTCCTTCAAATATCTTCCCCTTAAACAAAGTGGGCGTTGGAGTTCCTGGTGTCTGTTCAACTAAGGGGAGAATTTTTTCCTTGCTCTTGTTCCACATTATTTTTTTGAGGGGCCAAGTGCCTTCTGCTGCCATTACCACACGTGTGGAACTGGGGTCTGCTCCTGCCCTTCTGCAGGTGCAGGAGACAAAACTCGTGGCTTTTGGCACCTGGGGATGCTGTGTTTGGCTGTTGCTGCTGGACAAGCATCTCCGCTTGCTGCAGTGGCTGCACTGAGCTGTGCCAAGCCTCAGTGGTCCTTCAGGCTCTGAGCATCCAAGTGGCACAGTCTGGAACCCAGAGCCATGAAAAAGCAATCTTGTCTGGCCATGGCAGGTCGGCATTTTTCTTAGATTACTCTAAATGCAGTGTGTTGCTTGCTTTCCCCTGCTTCTGCCTGCAAATGAGTGGGGAGGCGGCTGGGAAGCGGCAGAGTTCATCTGCGGGGAGATGGGAATGGGGAACTTGCACTGGGAAATGCTTTTTGTTTTCAGTCCAAACATGATATTTGTCTTTTGAATTCCCTTTTTGCAACGCCTTTCCCTCAAACACTTTTGTTATCACTTGTGTGTTTGCCACTTTTGCAGGAGAGGACAGTCTCAGGGAGCAAAACCATTCCCCATTGGAGCCTACCAGGGACATGCCTGTGCCTGATGCCACCGCTTCTGTATTCCCATAGGTCATGGCTGAGCTGGGTACCAGAGCTGCCAATAGCCATGGAAAACGGTAGCAGGCTGCTCAGGGCTGTGCCCTGACTGAGCTACCCAAAACCCCTTACGGGAACTGGGGAGGAGACAGGGAAAAGCCGCTGGGTAATTTTGCTTTTGCCTGATGTAACCACAGGAGCTGAGCATTCCTGGTGCAGCCCATGGGGCTGAAAGGAGAAACTGCCCCTCTGGGCTGAAACATGCCCAGGAGGACTGCCTTATGTGGTCTCAAAATGCAGCTGGCTGGCTCCTGGTGTGCCTGGGAAGGGCAGCAAGCGGAGATGCTTGTCCAGCTGCTCTGGTCTGTACAGAGACAGGGCTTCTCTGCTCCTGAGCTTAGGACCAGGGACACCTCCAGGCAGAGGAGCAGGAGCAGAGCTGTGGGCGTGTGTTGCTGCACACGACTGCAGCTGCCTCTGTGTCCCAGCCAGCCCCAGTATAACAGGGACAGCCCAAAGACCATCTCTGCTGTTGGACCTAGGCAGTGCTGGGCTGGAGATTAGGTTTGTTAGTCTTTTTGCTACTTTTTACTACCTTTTACTTCTTCTTTAAAGACGTGCCATGCAATTTGGCTCTGTTCCCACTCCTCTTTCTCTCCCTTCCTTCCCTTTCCCTTCCTGCCCTTGCCTCTGAATGGCTCCGTAACCCCCACTTCCTTATGGGGAGAAAAAGAGGGAAAACAGACCTTGATTAGTGCAGCTGAGCAACTCCATGAGATCTGGCCTCGCTGTCCCTGGAAACCCATGCCCAGTAGGGTAGCAATGCAGAAAGCCCCTTCCTGGGGTATTTCAGCTGGAGCAGCTGGGAGTGAATGCAAGTGTGGCAGCACCTGCACTTATAACTTTTTGGGGGAGTTGGGAGATGTAAAACTTTGCCTGCTTTCCACTGGATGGAGTTTTTGCCTTTGCCACAGGCTCTTGAGAGCTGCCTTCCGGGAGGCGAGCAGCGGGAGCGGGGCTGAGATGCCAGGCGCAGCGGGATTCGCCGTCTGGATAATGCACGGCCGGGTTCAGCCTGAATGGCCGGCTCGCGTTGTGTGGTCACAGGAGTAATTTGCCGAGAAGGGCTGAGATGAATTGCTCCGGCTCCCGAGAGGCCCAGGAGCAGGGGGAGCCCAGCCCCGCACGGCGCTGCCTGCGGCTCCGGCCGCCCCTCGCCCGGCGAGCTCTGCCCTGGGAGGAGCCGCTCCCAGGAGGCTTTTAATGGGAAACCCAGGCTCGGGTCAGGATCGCCAACGCTGACAGAGCTGTGGCAGGGACCGAGAGTTTTGGTGAGGGTGCTTTATCCAGAGAAGGATTGCGGAAACACTGCTTAGAACAGGCACTTCCACAAATAAAGGTGCTAGAGCTCTGGAGAGGTAGACAGATATTTAAAATAAAAAGCCAAACCCTGAGAGCATCCCTTATCAAATGCATGCATCACTTGATGTGCTGGGAAATGTGCTGTCAGTCAGTCCCTCACTTCTTCACCGGGGGGAGGTGGCAGCACTGCAAGGAGAGGAAATAGGAGAGGAAAAAAGCCCAACAGGCGCTGTCTGTGTGTGTACAGAGGAAACAAGCATGGCCCTGACGCTGTAGGTGCACCTGGGCTCTCGGCCCTGCCCGCGGCCCCTGCTGGTCTCTCCTCCCATGCTGCATCAGAGCATTTGCCTCTCCCTGGCCCCCAAGAGAGGAACTGGCTCCCCACAGCCCTTCCCAGTGTCCCAGGAGTGTGGCAGTGTAAGGCACATGGCCACGTTTCCAGGAAATGCCCTGCAGGGACGCCCTGCCCTGGCCATGGGCCTGGCAGAGAGAAGCGGTGTGACACAATGCCTGCGCTGAGCCCGAGGAGGCTCTGCACTATCTGGTGCTGCTCTGGGCTCTTTGTTTCGCGTTTGGATGACATTTTTGCTTCATTCATACTCTAATGGACACCTGTCACAAGCAGCTTTCTAGCCGGTTTTCACTCTGGCTCTTAGCTGGCCCGCAGAGGTGTAGGCAGCACCTCGGTCAGACACCAGAGGAGGAATTCAGGAGCTGCCAGGGTGTTCAAGGGGCGTGGCGGGAACTCCCTGGAACAGGGTGGAAAAAGGGATCTCAACATCCACCAGGAAGTGGTAGCTTTTTTTCCCAGTACATGCAAGGAAAGCCCAAAGCTGTGGCACAGTAAATGAGGGTTGCTTTGGGTGGTGGCTGCCTCCTACACTGATGCCTCATCTACAACATGGGCTTGACTTCCAGCTTCATTGCCAGATCAGGATCCAAATAGGAACTGCAGTCTTTGCACAGGCCACGGTCACAGACCAGCACACCTTTCCCACTCCATTCCCAGAGCCTTGGGCACTGGTTGCTGTGGTTGCCAGCCGAGCTGTGGGTGGCAGTGTGCCTGTGCCCCCCCGTGCAGCAGAAGGGGCCATGAACCACTCCTGGTGTGGAACTTGAGGAGCACCAGTGGATTGATCTGCCTGCACTGGTGTGACTTTCCTTGCAGCCACCAGCTGGTTTCTACCGAGCTGATTTAACTTTGTTTCCCTTCACGGCGTGGCTCTGGAATGCCCACCTTCAAAAAGGTCGTGATTACTGCAAAAGTGATTTTTTTGCTTGGGTGCTGATGGCATCTGGCATATAAGCATTGTAGAGTGGACCTGTAGTCTGGGTTTACTGCTGGTTCTGCCTTTATCCAGGAGTGTCTCCAAACCAACTGCATTTCCAGTGCTGGCAGCAACTAGGGTAGGAGTAATTTGCTGGGCTGGGGTGTCACTCAGCCATGAGTGGCGTGTGACAGCCATGATCGAAAGGGACGTTTATTTGCCTTTAGGATGGAAGAGACGTGACACTTCTTGTCAAATCCCATCTTTGCAGATGTGGTTTGTGAGGCAATAAGGCAGAGGTCGTGGCAAAAGGTCAGAGAAAGCAGAGCTCTGCCTCGGCGGGTGTTTGTCCTGGTGCTGCAATGGGGTGAGCACGGCACGGGACAGTGGCAAGCCTGAGGAGCAGCTGGTCCACCTTCTGCAGGCTGCTGCCCCTAACAGCTCCAGTGGTTTTGTCAGTAAGGGCTCACACGCTGTTTTGATACCTGCACACGTGATTTTACACATTGGTGATATTTTACACCACGAGAGTTACTCAGAAGACCAAAGGGTGCTTCATGTGTCACTCACTGGCTTGGTGGAGCCCCACATGATTTTTGCTGCTTTGGAGGCCTCTTTGGGAACTGGAGGTGTGCAACCTCTCTGAAGTACGGGTGTGAGCGTGGATTTTAAAAATGTATTAAAGGAATCCTTTTGTTTAATATGGACTCAGATCTGTAGTTGAGCTCTGATGGTCAGCATGGACTAAAGCAAAGCAAACTAGATGTGACCATCAGCTGTGGACCGTAAGGGACTCCCATGGCCTACTCTGCAGCCACGAATATAAAGACAGGAGACTAAATGGATCAGGAAAACAGCGATGAGGGATTTCCACAGCCAGGGAGGGGAATTTTTCTGGGCTACAGCCTGACACCTGCCACATCTGGGGCATCAGGTTAGGTTCTGGATCTCATCCCACCACTCCTGCTATTGGCAAAACCATGGCCACTCTGCAAAGCTATGGCATGCACGCAATCCCTGCCTTTTCCTTCTCCAGCACTGCCTGTGCTGCTGAAAGCTGCTCTTTTGCAGCATTCACGGAAAAACCCAACCTGCCGTTTGCAAAGACTCACCCTGCTCCCCTTTTCCCATTAGCAAACGCACACAACCAGCCCTTTACACCATTACACCTCCGTAGAGATGCAGAAAACACATAGGTTGTTTGTTTTCACATATACCTACCTAATTGATGGGTTGGGAAAGGGGAGGCGGGAAGGGAACTTCAGCCCTATTAAACTGTTGGGAATTGTGTTCCTTAGATTAGAAGTGTTTGTATTATAAATACTGTGAGAAGCTGAGGCAGAGAGGGAGCTGGCTCTCGGCATCTGGGATAAAACCACCAGCTATGGTGGAGCCCTTTATAAACATTTGGGTTTTCCCAGGTGCAAGGGATGGTTAATCCAAACTACACTCCTGGAATTCAGTTCCCGTGACTGTCAACAGTGTTGCCTCCGTGCTGGACCAAGACCTTGGCAGCAGAGCTGGGATGTGCACACATCCCTGCCTGGTCCTGTTTTCCAGAGGAGCTGCTAGAAAGCCACTCCCTGGCTGTAAATACCTGCAA
This sequence comes from Peucedramus taeniatus, assembly GCA_013400575.1. Lineage (NCBI taxonomy): Eukaryota > Metazoa > Chordata > Aves > Passeriformes > Fringillidae > Peucedramus > Peucedramus taeniatus. The sequence continues at coordinate 301,692 of WBNO01021847.1, forward strand.
TCTTTGCAGGTAAATTTTTAAATCTAGAATTGAGCTTTGCTGCTCTGATCTATTTATATACAGTGCGTGGGGCAGAAGTATATTCAGGTGAAATTTTTCAGGGACTAGAGAGATTTGTGGCTGATTTATGGCTGAGCATAAGAAAAGAAAACAAGCAAAACAATAAGCTCCAAAAACCACCCTGAGTTTTTTTTTTTCCTTTGGCTGTTTTTTTTTTGTTTTTGTTTTTGTTTTTTTTTTTTACTTTATGTCTGTACACCACACTAATGCTTAACCAGAAACTGAAGCAGACCCAGAAAAGTGTCTGAAAAGCCATGTTCATATTTCTCAGCTAACACCGATGGTTTTCTGTTTCTGGGAGCAGGGTTGCATCCTGCAGGGTCATGGCACCTGTGGAGAAAAGCACAGTCATTACGTAAAACAGAACAAAACCGATCCAATTCCATCTTCCTCCCATTTCGAGGAGTTGCTGTGAAATTCGAATGTGTAAAACCTCCTTTTGGAGCCTTTTGCTTTTATCCTGATGGACAGGCCTGACACAGTGTGAGCGCTCCTAGGTTAGAGATTTCTCCCTATGCTTCTCCCCAGACCCACATCCTTAATGGTGGGCTGCTGCCCTGCCCCCCGCTGCCTCCAGCTCAAGCCAGACAAGCAGTCGAGGGCACTTTGGAGAGTTGTCAGGTGGATTGGGCCATGCTAAGTGAAGTGTGCAAGGAGGAGAGAGGGGGAAAGAAAAATACCAGGGCTGTGTGCCAGTTCTTCAACCTTTGGTAGGGTGACAACCTCGCAAGGGCAGCAGAGCTAAACATGACTAAAACGGATCCTCTGGGGTGGTGACTCTCCACTTGTCATCTCCAGAGCAGGGCTGAACTCAGCCTGGCTGCCTGTAAAGCTGGGGGAGCAGATGCATGGATTAGTGATTACCTTTCCCCTAATAAAAAGGGAAAAGAAGGGAGAGCGAGCGGTCCTTTAGCAAGTTATTGCTTTTATAGCCGCACCTCTGTGCACTGAGCTGAGACAGCTTCCTCTGTGCATTCAGCTGAAAACAAAGAGTGAGAAGGAGAATGAAAGAGCAGGATGCAGCCTTCCCCTCAGCCAGCTCCCAGACCTGAGCCTTGCTCCGCTGCCTGCCTGCATGGGGGGACACCTGCCCTGGGTGTGGGGGCTGCGGGGGGCACCCCTCAACCTGCACACTCCTGCTCACCTTCAGCACCCTCAGAAGAGGCAGGGGAAACCACAGCCAGGGGCAAGAATGCAAATAACTGGAAAAGGCTCCCCTCCATCGTCGAGAAAACCCAACAACCCTCCCAAAAACCCACTCAGGATCGCTCAGGCAACAACTCCACCGTGCACAAACCAGTCTAAAATGGAGAGCATTGCAGAGCCACAGCCTGGTGTCGCTTAGGTAAAATGGGTGCATTATCTGCAGTAATACAGCGATCTCGCTCTTTCACCTCCGCGGCTCTGCCGGCATGGAGGCGATTGCACAGACAATGTGCCATCCCTCATTCCCTCCACTTTTAATTCGTCCCCCCTCCTCCCGTGAATCCATGCAATTTTCCGTTTATAAAAAAAAATAAGAAAGAAACTAAAGCTCTTCCTCAGAAATCTAGACATTAGCATACTCGCCCTAATACTTTAATCCCCATCATTGTTTATAATCGGGCTACACACAAGGTTACACACAATGCTGACTGATTTATCTAGATATATATATTTATATATATATATATTGTTTTAATTGAAACGGCAACATTTAGGTTCCACCTTAACAGTGCACCTTAAAAGATTATCTCGGTTATTTCACAGGCACCGAGCCGGCACTAATAGTCCAAGGCAGATATTGAAAAGCAGCACAGGGCCAGGCAGATCTATTAGAAATTCCCATCCACGCGCCTCATACATATTGATTTCTGACACCAAGCAGCAGTGAAAGCCCCCGTGGGAATAATATATTTAGCAGGGTTCGCTGCGAGGAGGTCACAGAGTGCATACAGATTAGCTACAGAGGACCAAGGCACTAGTGCTGGAGCCAAATGCTAGATTTTATATCATTTTAATCTGAACTTTTATAATCCTTTTAGTTCTTCTTTCTCTGGATGGCAGAGGAAAGGCTCCTCCGCATGTATCATGCATCTTTTTTCTTTTCCTTCTTTATTCCTCCTATAAATGTGCAAATGCTGTTGTAATGGGGAGGAATGTACCCTCAGCATTAGCAGGAATAGGCACAAACAGATTTGGGGTTTATATATAGGTATGTGTGCATGTGTATATATGCATTTGTATATGTGTGTGTATATATATGCCTGCTTGTGGATAATAATGGTCATTTTGGCTGGAGACATCTTTACTTGAAGATTTATTTGAAGGTTTCCTTCAATGAGGGTGATGAGAGGGGGTCTCAGTAAACCTCAGGCTTCAGTTTTAATGTGCAGAAATAAAGAGCTGCTCTAAGACCTTCTTTTCTTTTATTTTTATCCCAGAGTTTAATTGAGCAGAAGTCACATTTATGCTGTTGAGCCTCAGAAAGCAACAGCAACAACAACAAAAATACCCAAACAGTTTTAATTACCTTTCTGCCTGTGCTGAGGGGGAGGAGGTGCCTGCTGGTCGTGGGTGGGGTGTTGTGGCTGGCTGAGGCAGCGGGGTCGGGGGGCTGGAGGGGTGCCAGCATTGCAGAGGGAAAGGTTAGAGTTGACACACTTTGACACGAGAGTGAAATGTGCTCTGACAACAAAGAAACCAGGAGATTGCAGCTAAACAGACACAAAAGCTCACGGGCATCTTGCAGGGAGAGAAACACACTGACTCCAAATTTTTCCCTTTAAAAAAAAAAAATTAAAGAAAATTTCTCAATTCTTCCCAATAAGCAGTATTCCCATACTGATCAAGCCCACCTGTCTCTGGCAGGAAAGTCATTCCTAAAGCTGTGTGACATGCAGACCCACTATTTTCAGTGTTCCCAATCCTGGCGTGGGGCAATGAGGGTCACCCACCCACCCAGACCCCAACCTGCCAGCTCTGGATGCTGCAGGATGAGTATGGGTCACTTCCTGCCTGGGAGGCAAAAAATAATTTGAGTCTTGTTTTCTAATTTTTAAAATGAAAGGGAGGAGCAGCTTTTGACACTTCTATTGTCCCTCAAGCCAATGAGGTGCTCAGCTTTGGGCTAGGAGAGGCTGTGAGAACTGCTTCAGAGACATGAGTTGTCTTTTTTTTGCTTTTTAGCTCTCTGAGTGATGATGACCCTGCCAGAGGTGCCGCCTGTACCTCAGACAATGAAGCAGCAGTCAAGTTGTCTTGAGAGAGGAAACCCATAACCTGCAAGAGATGCTGGGGAAACAAGAGGAAGAAACTGGCTCACAGTGCTTGGGGTTGGGGTCCCTGCTGTCCTTGACCATGCTGGGGCAGGGTGGGGTGTCCCTGTGGGGCCCCAGGCCCTCAGTTACCTGTGGGGCACTCTAGGGTCTGCCTGGCTGGGCCCCAGACCTCCACTGGGGGGCTGTGGCAGGACAGTCAGGGTGTCCTCGGGACATCCCAGCTAAGGGGTGAGGTGTTTGGTGCTGCACAGAGGGGCCTCCTGTGGGTTTGGTGCAGGGTCAGGCACCACCTTCCCGCTCGTGCACTGTCCCCATGGATTTGCTGCCAGTGGCATCGTGCCCTGCCATGGCTCCAGTGCCGATGGCCGGAGCTGGCTGGGCGTCCTCCCCATCTGCAGCACAAAGAGCAGCTCAGTCTTTCCCACCCATAACCTGAACTTACATGCACTTCAGTCCTCCACATGAATTTGGATGCTGTTTGCAAAGCATTTCTGATTTGAAGAGGAAGCAGCAGTACAGTCCTACCTACCTTCAGAGCTGTCTACTTGAACATAGGATTTATTTCCAAGAACTGAGTGTCTCTCTGTCCTTGATGGGTGACACTATTCACCCCTTTGCTGCCCTCCTGCAGTCTCCATGGGCACCTGGCTGCAAACTGGGGCAATGGGTGCTCCTGATTCCACAGGCCCTACATGACCTCACTGTGGACTCCTTGCAGGCTCACTCACTGCTGGCCTTGTTCTTGGGTGCCTCCTGAGAGCAAAGATAAATCTGCTTCTTCCTTCATTTCTGCAGTCAGAAGACTCATAAGCTACAAGGACTCTCTAGTGTCACTAGAGAGAGCCAGGCTCTTCTTTGCTTGCCTTTCAAAAGTGCAATGGTCTTGAGCATCACAGCACCATGCTTTTGTCTTCTTCCCTGCCAAACCTTCTCATGCATCAGCCTTTTGGCCCTCCCAGGGACTGATGGCTATCACCTATCTCTGTTGGCACAAGCACCCATTCAGAAGTGGGGACTGTGCTGAGCCTGGCTTTCACCAGAGGGCTGAAACTACAGTGGCACACATCTCCCAGCTTACACAGGTGCACTCTCTTGGAAAAACCCTTACCATCACACTTGTGCTTTCCAGGGGCACAAACCCTGTCACAAACTCTGTGGCAATGGGTACTCCCAGTCCCAAGTTAATGCACCTACCTGTCCTAAAGGCGAGCCTTAAAAAAATTACACCAATGGTCAGGCCAAGAAGGTTGTCCACTTAATCATCAGGTTATGAACTTGGGGCTGCTTTCCCAAAGCTCTGGATAATGTGTCATATCACTGTTGCTCTGTGATCTCTTTAAGAGATTAAGCTGATGCCAATGCTTCTTAGGGAATATGGGGCACATTTTCTCACCAATGCACTTCATGGGCTGCTGGTGGTGGCCACTTGCAGTTCAGCACCTTCTTGTGAGAGCTTTGGGGGCATCAATAATTGCTTTTCTGTGGCTCTAGTAAAACACTGAAGTGCTGTACACAAGAGAGGTCTCTTCATAACATTCAGCCTCCCATTCCATAAAACTCAGCATTTCTCATGACTTGTGCTGGTTGAGCCAAGTGCTGGCATTTTGCAGAAGGGTTTGGTGGGAACTGTCCAGCCCAGTCCTCTGACATTTGAAAAATGGTAGGTCCATGTTACATCTGCACTGCTGGTGAGGTTATTCAATTGAACAGTTGCCTGGAGCCCAGTCCCACCCACAAATTCTTTGAGTGGGAATTCAGTGCTTGGGCACAATGCAGGTTTTGCCAAGGACCTTGTCAACTAAAATATTTACAACCCCCTTATTATTTTTGCTAAGATAAAAGTTTGGTGTTTATCCTCTGTTGTTTGCTACCCTATACTTTAAATTAAATTAAGTTACAGGTGGAAAAAACCCATGTTTGTTGACCTTAAAAATTCAGGGTTAAGAGTGCCTGATGCAAAGCTTTACAGCAACCTGAGCTTGATCCGTATCAATAATGACACTGAACAGAAAAACATCTTTTAGGTTTATATGCCACCTCAAGTACCTGGCTGCATTTCTTGTTTTACCCAGGATTCCAGTCCAACACTCACCACTCAAACAAGGTTGCTACTGAGAGTGTGGGACCTACCTCCTCAGATTTTGATTTTTTTTTCTTCGTTCATATTTGAAGATCTCCATCTCAGTGGTAAACACACCCAGTATACTGAGGTGAGGTCATTGCTGGCCCTTGGCCAGTCTCTTCCACACAAGTGCCCTGTTTCCTTCAGTGTCTGGAGGAAATGCTTTGTTCCTATGTTTTGGCTGACAGAATCCATGCTTTATCCTCCTGCCTTGATGTTCCCCTGGAGCACTCTTTGTGGCTCCTTAGAAAGAGCCCTGCAAATCCTTGAGGGTGGCAGCTGTCTCATCTCCTGCAAGCTTTCTGCCTCTCTGATGGCACAAATCCTGTGCAATACTTCCCTGAGGCTGCCCTTGAACTAGCAGCACCCCTGGAGAGGTGCCTCAGGAATGAAGGTGAAAGGAAAAGGCTGATGGTGGTGGGTATGGAAGGTGGTTAGGAAGCCCCTGCCACTGTGGCTGGGAATGGGTCCTTGAGAAAATCTCAGTTCAGATGAGATTCAATTCAATTTCAATGAGAAAATCTCTATTCAGACCCATTATCAGATGTGATTTGGGAATCGAAGCCTGTCAAGAAAAAGAGACTGATGAGGTCTAAGCAGGGTGGGAAGGCTGGGTGCATGCAGGGGATTGGAGAGCAAATGGGCAACTTGGATGATGTTTGTTCTTGTTGAGTCACTTTTGCCTGCACAGCTGGTGAGTCAGAGGCAGGCAGTGGCTTTGGTATGTGCTGGTGCAGCCAGTTCTGCAGCAGGGGCTGATAAGTCACCAAAAGAGCCAGAACTGCTGGGCTCAAGGTCAGGTTGGATGGGGCTTTGAGCAACCTGGTCTAGTGGAAGTGTCCCTGTCTATTGCAGGGGAGGTGGAAGCAAAGTCTTTCATGTCCCATCTGATCCAAACCATTCTCTGATTCTGTGAACTGGAGTTTGTGGTTTTGAGGTAAAATCTGTCAGCAGCCTTCACACAGCTGTGCCACGTGCTTGTGAGGTCACTTTTCCCCGAGAAGCCGACTGCCAGCAGCAGACCCAGGACCAGAATAGGTGGTTCTGAGGTACCTTCTGTCAGAGCAGCTCATGGGACACCTGATGGCAGGGTGTGAGCTGTGAAGTTGGGAAGTCACTCTTCCCCAAGGCTTCTTCATTGGCGCATACCTGGAGTTCATGACCTTACTGGTGGCAGCAGCACCAGTGGACTGCCAGCTGCAGCACTGTAGGTCCCAGGGCCTGCAGTGGCTGCCTGCAGTTGTAGAGGGTCATTTCTGGCACTGCAGTAGCTCTTGACGTGCAGGCCAGCTTGGGATGGATGTCTGTCCTCTGTCCCTGCCAGGCCCTCCTGGGGCTGTGCTTGCCAGTGCCTCTCTGTGAACCCAGACATGCCAGTGGTGAAGAGGTCACTCCAAAATTCAGCTTTTTGATGCTGCTGTGCTTGGGGTATGTCCACAGGCTGCAATACATCTCTTTTTCCCTCTCTCCTCTTCTCTTCTCCTTCCCCCCAGCTGTTAGAACCCAGAGGTCTGTGGGCTGTGCTGAGTGATGGATGGCTATGAGTGACACTCCAGGATGTACCCAGGCCCTGGTGATGCAAAACAGGGACCAGATGTGGCACTGCCCTTTGGAGAGCAAGGCCAAGAAAGAATGGCAATTATTGGCGGAAGCAAACTAACCTTATGCTCTCAGAGATCTTTTCACAGTGAGGCAAGAATCAATAAATCCTTCTTCATCTTTTCTGATGTTGTGGGAGTTTAATGGCTACTTCCTTAGACCAATTTTTGGGGGACTGGTTTCAACTAAGATGGACAAAATTCCCTCCACACTTGCACCAAGGCAACATTTATTTCTTATCCAATACTGTAATTGATCTCAGACACAAGAGGCCTAAGCTTTTCTGACATATAGATAGGATCTTTTAAGCACCACATTCCTGAAAGATGCTTTTAATTATCCAGGATATCCAATATTATCTAACAAAACCAGTCAGGTCACAGCTCAGGTCTTTGAGGTGCTGCATGCTTTTTGTTGGAGTTTTGTGGGGTTTGAGGGTTTTATTTTTGTATTTTTGATTTTTATAGTGCAGAATACTGCTTGCATTATTTCCAATTAAACAAAATATTTTATTTTTCTAAAAAGTAGTCTCCACTTGCAATTGGAGAGGGAGTCCCCAGCAAATACCATCAAAGTCTGTCAAACTGATTTTTAATTTCAAAGTCTTAGGATAATGTAGAGATGGTCCTTCTTAATGCAGAGCATTAAGTTGGTTGACAGGAACACAGCAGCCTGAGTTTCTGTGTTGAGGAGGAGAGCAGGGCAGACAGGGCTGTGTAGTCCCTGCTCCTCAGGCCCTGGCTTTGGAAGGGATGCACCACGGCTGGATTCACATCTGGCTTACACTTAAAAGACTGCACACACGCCAGCTTCCTCCTGTTTATACAGCTGAGTTTTAAGACACTAAGTTTGTTCTGGGCTTTTGTTTCATCATGTGGTAAAAAGCTGCAGCTTGGTGGTATTTCTTTTGGCAAGCTACTTCGCAGGCTGGGCTATTTGAAAATGAGCAGCGTTGTTGCTGGGAGAATGCCCTGTCCACATGGCCATCCTGCCCCTTCTGGTAGCAAAGCACCAGCTTGTTTTATATCCATACTTTTATCTTGTTATGTATTTATAGACAACCATACATTTTTATACATCCCTATATATATATTCTAAGAGAGGACAAGGAAACATCTCACTCCGATGCAGATATGTTCCACAGGTATCTTAGTTCTCATGATGACCAGGAAAGGGTGGCCCATTGTTAAATGAGGTGGGAAAGCCAGCTTTTGTGGTTTTTTTTTGTCAGGAAGACAAAAGCATACCATACCTTTCTTATTTTTCCTCCACCTTTACCCATTTATTCACCAATTAACTTTTTCTAGGTTGACAGTGTTCATCTCACAAACAAGGAGGTAGAGTTTAGGGTGGAAGAATACTGAAAGATATTTTCCACAAGAACAGATCCAAGGGAGCTCACAGAAACAGTAATTTACCTATTGGCAATTTTATGCTTTTAGAACTGGTGGCAACCAGGGGAGGTTTCTGAAGCCTGGGAGAGGATAACAGGAATGCCCATCTTGGAAAAAAGGCAAAGCAAGGGGACCAAGGAGCCATAGACCAGTCAGCCTACTTAGTACATGGAAAAGTGCTGGAAGAAATAATCAAGCAAATTATTTATGAGCCTCTAGAATACAGCATGAAGATAAGTAACAGCCAACAGGGATTTGTCAGGAACAAATCATGTCAAACTCACCTTATTTCCTCCTATGACAGGGCAATAAGCCACATGGAGAGGCAATGAATATCATATATCTTCACTCAGCAAGGCTTCTGATGTCTCAAGCCACACTCTCCTGTAGATGCCACAGGGATGCAGACCATGGAGTGGGAAAAAGGCACTGACAATGAACCATCACCTCTGTGCCCCATCCCTATGGTGGGATGCATGGCAACAGGGACAGCTGAAGAAAAGGTGAGATGCTTCAATAAGGACAAGTGCGAAGGACTGGTTTTAGGTGGGAATAAATGGTGCACATCCCTGGTCAGGAAGGCTTAGCAAAACAGCAGATCAACAGGCAGAAAGGATCTGCTGGGGTTGGAGAGCCTCACAAGCTGAACATGAAGCTGTGGAAAAGCAGATGCCTCACTGGGTGAAACAAGGGGCAAATCTCAGGTGAGAGAGACTTTCTGCACACAGTGCTAGCAAGGGCTCAGGTGGCATTGTCTGCCTGAGTTTGAGCACTGCTGTTGGAGAAAATATGGACTAATTGGCAAGAGTTCGCCTGAGAGCACTGAGGATGGTGTGTGGCATTGGGAGCACATCCTGCACAGGAAAGTGGAAAAAGCAGGATTTATTTATGCTGAGGCTAAATTGTAGGTGCAGGAAGGTGGGGTCGAGGTGGACAGGACCAGAAGCCCAGGCTGTGTAGCAGGAAGGGACCAGGAGATAGAAAACGAGTCACATTGGTGGGAAAGGTGGAAAGCGCTGGGAAGAAAGTGTGTGACCTGGAGGGCGGTGGGCTTGCCACCGCAGGGATAAGTTTGGGCACAGCTGATCCCACGAGTGAGCAGACAGGGTGGTCCCTCTGGCTCCTTCCAGCCCTCATTTCAGAAGGAGGGAGCTAGGGATGAGTGTGGTTTTGTTTTCCTGGGCTTTGTGCCCGCACGGTGATGCTCTCCTGAAATCAGAGCAAGCTACTGCTGCCTCGTCAGCATTCGGGATATTCGCCGAAACGAGACCCGCGTTAATCAGCACAACGGGGACATAATTAATTATTCTCAGCACCTTCTCAATGGAAATGCTAGAAAGGAGGGCTAAGCTGTCCCCGCTGCCCCCCTGTAATCCTATGCCACGGCTGGCTTTATTGGCTCTAAGGGGAAAAGAGGCGCATTTGCCTTCCCGCTGATACGGCGTTAAGCATGCTCACTTCACAGGCGCGTGCAGATGAAAGTGTAATTGCATGGAAGGTGAATTGATTGCAATTAACCTCGGGACTTGGCCTCGGGCTGGGGTGTCCCACCTTCCTCCCTGGGAAAGTGCCACCAGGGGCACAGCGCGCGGCTGATGAATACGTATATCATGGCACGAAACACGCACGTTACAGGTGAAAGTACATAAATCATCTAGGAAAACACGTATTATACCGAAATGATCAAATTATAAATGAAGCACATAAGTCATGAGATTACACCATTGGATTTTACCAGGGACCATAAATTATATAGTGAAGCCCGAGGTTCACCGAGAGGTTCACGGAATAATGAAATGGGACTCGTATAACTTAAGGAAAATATCGTTATCTCCGTGAAATGCAAACGCAAATATCCAGCCCGACCTCCGTGTATTTTTACAACATCTTCTATCAGGAAGGCTCACAACAATAGGGCCAGTTAAGCACAATAAGCCCCAAGGAAGCCTCCCCTGCCGAAGCAAACAACGATTACACATTAAAAAGCATGTTCGAAAGATAAGTTTGTAAGGAAGATAAAAAGTCTCCAGCAGGGCTGATAGTTGGGCGGCGAAGCTGCTCTGAAGGTTGGTGACACGCGAGGAGGCTGAAAAAGCTTCGCTGCTAAGTGCGAAAAGTAGGAAGAGTTATTCTGTGAGCAGCCGCTTGATTTCCTATTGATGGAGAGCGCGGGGTGCTGGGGATGGTGGGGAGCTCAGGATGGCGGCTGGAAATGGGCTCAGCAAGGCACTGCCTGGCAGCTGTAGCAAGGCAATTAAAAGTTAACATGAAAAAAAATTCAAATCGATATGCTCTACAATTGGAAACCAATGGTGTTCAGGGGAAGAAAGGGGAAAGGGATATTGAGAGCAGTCATTTCATACCTGATCTTCTGCCGGTTTTTGCTTTTATTGGTCTATTTTTCCTTCCTTGCTCCCTCCAAAAAGCCATTTGCTTTTTTGCCCCCCTCCCCTAGGTTGGTTTTTCAAACAGATACGATTCAGCAGAGGAAAGGCCAGTCCAATAAAATAGAAGCCCCTCGTTTATATTTTTCAAAACACAGCTTTGCTGTTAATCAAGCCAGCCGTCGAGAAGGAGTCCAGCTGTCCTTTGGCTGCTGCCATGAAATTCCATGTAACAGAATGGGTCAGGGCACTGGGTTCTTTTCCCAGTGGGTCAGTGTGTCAGTGATGTCAGTGCCACAGCGTGACTCTGGGATTTACATCCATTTCCAGCCCTGCTGAGCTGGGGATATGGGTGGCACATGTATACCGGGGGATTCCTTAGTCGTAAACAAAGTGTTTGACCTGTTTCATTCCTCAGGGCACGAGCTGGAGCCAACTGAATTTATGTACTGGGAATGGCTGGTTTATGGCTGACCCTGCAGGGGCACTGACTCAACCTATTTCTGGCTGAAGATGTTAATAAGGATGGAGAAGATGTCTCAAGTCAGCAGCAGAACTAACATTTAAGGCAGAATGCCTAAAACGTAGTACACAGACATAATTTTTAATTAGCAGGCACACCAGATTCAGTATCCACTAATACTCAGTAGTAAAATCCATCTTCAATAGCAAAACTGTCTTCAGCTCAGATGCTCAGCTCCTGTATGAGAGGGCTCCACTCTAATTTATTTTTCAGTGAGCTTGGGATGGAAACCTGGGTTTGTATGATGGGAAAATAAATACACTTTTGAAGAAAAAAAAATGGGGTTTGGGCTGCTAATCCCTGGGAGGGGGAGGGCCATGCTCAGCCTCCTAACCAAAATAAGTTGGTTAAAAATAAATAAATGGTTGAGCCTGCTAGGTGTGAGCATAATCATTTTACTATATGATCTATGTGTTTCATTAGTTGAGGTACACATTTCGCTATAATAAATGTGCTTCAGCAAATGATCTATGCATTTCTTTCTGGAATGTATGTGTTTCACTGGGAAAGGTATGTGTTCATCAGCTATGAGTAATGCTCCTGACGGCCCTGCATTACATAGCTCAGCTGGTATCAGCTCAGCGCGGCACATCCATTCCCCCACAGCCGCAGACGCCGATCCACGGGACGGCACCGGCCCGGCCCTGCCGCTCCTGGGCTGGAGGGCGCCGGGGAGATGGAGCAGAGGAGGGAAGCGGGAGGCTCTGCGGGCGATTCCCGCCTGCTGGGCACACCTTAGAGGTGCGAAAAGCAGGGGAGGTTGTCGGTGCGGGCAGGCCGGGCTTTGGCAGCGCACGCAAGGGCCCGTCCGGAAGGCAGCGGGGGATGCGGCTGGAGGTTTGCCCATCCACTCTGTCCTCAAGTCCTCAGCGGTCCTTTCTAGTCACCCAGCTAAGAGCAGGGTGATTTCTTTTGCTTACCCAAAGCAGGAACATCCGCTCGAGATTTCAGTGGGCCAGCCCTGCAGAGGCATCTCCAAATTTTGAATTTCCTTCTTGTCTTCCTTGGCATTGCCACTGCGTTTTGGAAATTGCCCCTGCCAGCACCTGAGGCGACTAAAGCTAAGTGAGCAATTGAGAAAAGGTTTCCTAACTGCTTGATAATCAGTCCCCTCCCCCAGCAGGGCTCCTTGCCCATTACAGCATTGTTATTCACTTGTAATGACATCGCTTATTACCGAAGAATACATATTAGTCTTGGCCATGGGACTAATGATTTGTATCTGAGCCTTCATTTTAAAATCACTTTTCATCAATACATCTATTTTTATAGATACAGCTTTATATAATTCATTACACATATTTCCCTTTACTGACCTATTTTGCTGTACCCTGCATCTATCACTGTAGATGCTATTCTGCTCTTCTGAAAAAATCCTGCCTTTTCTACATTTCTCTTCATTAATATGCTCAGGAGCTGTGGTCACATGTATTCACATGTATTTTTGTATTATCTTATAGTTTCCTCCCCTCTGTCTGAACAAAAATGGTGATTCTGAAAAGGGCTGTAAAATCTGAATGAATCTGAATTAATTAGGAACTCTATTGATGTTACATAATGCCCATTTCAGTTTGCCGGGTATATATTTTCTGATTAGTTCCACTCGCTTTCTCTTTCTCTCTTTCTCAAAAAAAAAAAAAAAAAAACCTAAACATTTTCAGAGCCTGTCATTTGGTGGAGGCATTTTTAAAGGAAACCATTTCTGAAGGAACTAGTTCAGTGCTGAAATAGGGCTGAGTGTAACTCAGGCTCCAAACTGGGTCAGCCAGGAACACTGGAGACCATTAGGAGACCTGAAGTATCTGTTTTCCACGAGGGAATAAATATTTTGGGTCAGGTCCTCAGCAAGTCTAAGCTGGAATAGGTCACAGATTTATAAGCAGCTCTGGCTGTGTGTTGTTCTGTGCACCTGTCGGTAATGCGCCAGTCACCGAGCAACAGGATCATCATTAAGGGCCTCGTTAAGAGTGGATAATGATAGTCCCTTTTGCCTGTGAGTTTGAGAAGTGGAAATGTCATGGATGAGCCCGCTCCTTGGGATGCTTTCATCACTCCTTGGTGCCTCTGTTGGTGTAGTGCCTGCAGGCTCATGGGAGGGAAAGAATCCCGTGTGCTGGGCTCTGTGTGTGGTTCTGCAGGACCCAAACCAGCCATCCTTCAGGGCTTCCAGGGGGTTGGGAACGTGTGCCCAGGGCTGGAGCAATGAGCTTGGAGCCACAGTGGGGCGTCCCACAGGGTCTCCCATCACTTTTGCCCACTGGCTGATGCTGATGCAGCTGCCCCAGCAAGAATTTCTCCATGCTCTGCAGGTCCGTGCTGGTCTCCCTGGTGGAGTGGATCCAGCTGGAGCAGAGCAGGTGTCCTCCATCCCAGTGTAGTTTCTGAATGGTGCCTGAGGGTAGGATAAGGCCATGCCTGAGGGTGACTTCAGGCCCCATGCAAGAGCTTTGGGCCCGTGGCTGCAGAGCTCACTTTGGGTGTGAGGGGAGAGCGGGGCTGGAGCTGCTGCTGATGGTGATCACGGTAGTGATGGATACACAACAGGATGCTGCTGGTCTGCAGCACCCACCTTCCCCCTCAAAAAAATGGTGCACAATGCCCTTGCTTCCTCCCCAACACCACAACTCCTGTCTTATCTCCTCCTTCAGCTTTTTTCTCTGTCCTATTTTATTCTGGGCTTGTGGGGCACGTCAGGATACCTGCCAAATATTTGCTGAATCGAGGCTATGATTAGTCTGTGATTCTCCATACTCATTTGCTGACTGTAAATTTTTGCTTAGACTCTGGGACATACTTTTTTAATTTGCTGTGAATTGCTGTATCCTTTTCAGATATTTTTTGCTACCATAGCATTATGGTTATGAAATGAAGTTCAAAGAACGCTGGTGGGAAGAAGATAGACTGAAGCATTACTTTGGCTTGTAAAATAAGGTGGGGGGAAGGAATCCTTTTATACAGATGACCACAAATCTTAAATTACTCTGATGTTTTGGTCATCACCAGCAAACCCAGTGGGGAGATAAATCAATTTTTGGCAGCTGCAGACAGCAATCTAACTCAGGGCCAGAACAGCTTGACTGGAGAGACACAGTAAGAGTCAGGGGGCTGCTATCACAGGAGGTTCCTGAAGGTGCAGAGGGATGGGGAAGGACACGGAGGAAATGAATCCATAAAACAATATTCCAGGTTAGCCTGTAATTTTCATGAATTCAAACATATATGCAGAGCCTGACATTTGCAAACTTGATGTGCTCCTGCTTGTTTCTGATCTCTAAAATAAACATAGCATGAAGGAGCTTGTAGTTGTCCAAATCCACTTTGTTTGTTGCAGTCAGAAGCTTTTTATTAGAACATGATGTAATGTGCATGGCAGGAGTAAAAACTACTAGTTTTATGTTCTTTTAATCTCAAATGGAAGCTAAACTTGGTTTTCTAAAATGCTAAAAGCAGCTGTGGTCTAATACAAGATTCTTGAAGGCTGTAATGTTGAGCTCTTGTCAGGGTAGAAAATCTTTGGTAATGGTATCCCAGATTGTCAAGCTAAAGTGTTTATAATGAGGATTTATTTTGCTTTTCAAAACCATGGTAAAAATATTGTGCAAACTATAGCTCATTGGCTTTTTTCTGCAGTTTCTTTTTTACCTTATATGCAGTTAATTTTGGAACATATATTCAGTGATTATCAAAATAGCCTGAATTACTAGTGTGTTGCTCTTATCTTTGTTTCTTTGAATCCGCAAGGAACTGCCTCAAATGGTGAATGATTATATAATATTTGTCACAGGCCATCTTTCCTGCAAACCCATTTTCCATGTGTGATAATCACAGCCAGTCCAGACCTGGAGCCGCAGAAGTGTTGAACAACATGCTCGACACATCCGTGCATGGGTGATATTCTCATGCCAAACCATTTTGGAGTACTGTCAGTGCCAAATATATTCCTGGCCTTAAATGCTGTTTTCCCCCTTGTTGCACATATAATCTCTGCTTTCCCTGCCATAACTCAGTGCTTGGAGGGGCTAATGACAGCTGATGATGGTGATGATCCATTTTAATACATCTACCAGGCCGGTACATGTATGAGATCCTGCCAGCTTCCTATTCTTTCCCCCACATCTAACAGAGTGTAGGCAAAGTCAGTGCTGCATTTTTATATTTTTTTTTTTATCTCAGGATCAGTGACACAATATCAGACATTGGTGGGGTTAATGCAGAAACCCATTGGGAGAATTTGTTTCTTGTGTAAATGTCTGCGGAGCTCCTTTCCAGATACCTATTCCAGCATTCCCAGTGGGTTGATGTCTCTCAGCAGAATTTTGGATTTTGAATCCTGTAAAACAAAAACCAAATTAAAATCTTGGAAATGGCATCAGCAGTGGGGCAGTTTCCCTGTGGTATCTTTGAAACACAAGTACAGGCTGACCATCCTCTACTTCAGTCATGTGGGGTGAGTGTATGGAGAAAGGGAGATGAAGAGACCAGGACTGTTCACCAGTCAAATCAACCATTTCCCTGCTGATATCACTGGTTTCTCTATTTTCTTTTACACTTAATATTATGGAAATTATGAGGTATTTCATACCTCCTTTGTGAACTACTATAATACATCATTTTTAAGGACTGCTTAGTAAAACTTTATTGATTGCACCTCAGATTTTGATAGACTAATATCACAGCTGAAAACTGTGATTTATGAAAATTTTTGAGCAGTAAGTAATACTAATAGGACAGGGGGTTGGGGGAACAAGCCCACAGAAGAGTAGGAAAAAAAAAACTATTTTTTTTGCCTGAATCAAGAGTGTGTAGGAAAAACATGTGATTGTGGTATTTGTCACCAGAAGAGATTTGGCAGAGATTTGACAAACACACATCTTGAGCTATCACAAGTGCTCATTTGGACTTCTCCACCACTACAGAAGAAGCCTCCATGTACAAAACTCTCTGCTTGCTGTTAGAGCATGACAGTGTCTGAACAAGGAAGCACCTGTGAGGGGGAACTGCACCCCTCTGAACTCCAGAGAGGGGTCCTATTGGGAAACCAGTCTATGCCCTCTCCTGATAGTTTGCTGGGTTGTTTCCCAAAGGAAAAATTGCCATCAGATCACACAGGTTTGGGGGCAAATGTCTGGAAACAGGTCATCCTGAAAAAGAGTATTCCAGAAGTTAATGTTTTCTTGAGGGCAATGATGACTGCAGAGGGCTGAAGTGGGGGAGCTAAAGGGCTTCACAGAGCAGCAGTTACGTCCTCACAGCTTAAGTTTCACCATTATCCTAATTATCATCACTAAGGGATTACTCAAGCGAAACTTTGTTATTATTATCATCATCATCATTAATTTTGAGGCTGGAACTGTAGACATTACGTGTATGTACCCCGCAATTAGGATTTTTATAAGATTTAAGCCCTCATCAAGAGGACAAAGCAGAAAAAATTACTGGGTTGCTAATCTATAAAGCCTTTGGGACCTCATATTGAAAGTTCTCTTGCATGTGATAACCAAGAGTCTTTAATTTCACGGAGTTTTTTAACAGTAGAAAAAAATCCCAACAATCCACAGAGTCTGGTCAAAACCTTCAGGCTGCATATTCATGCCAGCACAGGAGAGATCTTACAACACCCCACTTGGTGTCTGAAATACTCTTCGGAGCATGGAGCTGCTCCAAAAACATACAGTTACATCACAGTAGTCAAGTACAATCAAACCCAGGCTTCCACCTGCAGTTTGCCATTGCATTTGGATGGGGTTTTGTATAAGCAATTGTGTCATACCAGTAACGTGGATTGATTAATGCAGGGAACAACATGATGCTCCCTTAGCCTTACAGCACTGCTGCTGCCTGGGTTTGCTCCAAGAGGAACCCCACATAATTAACATGACTCTCACCCTTTCACTTTTAACATGCTTCCTAATTAAGCTCTCCAGGATCTGAACTTCACTTTCTGGCTGCAGTGGCTGCAAAATGATTTATCCCCCCATGATGGTCACTAGCGCCAACCTTGCTGTCAGGAAAGCACACCGAAGCATTTAACACTTTGAATCATTTTATTCCTTCTCCTCTCCTGTTTAAGTAGGGAGGGCTGGTGCAAAACGTCACATTTCAAAGCCAGCTCATCAATGTGCAAATGTATCCATAGGCCATCTCCTACCCGTTTGTGTATAATGGACATACATACGTAAGGGATGATAAGGGTGCACATAAAAAGCCTTTGACCTGTAATTAGCCTATCTTGCTTTAAAAAAAAAAAAAATTCTTTATGTCACTCCATTTGCAGAGTAATTAAACCTAATAGATGTAATGAAACGCAAAGAGAGCCGATCGCTTTGTAGAGATTTAATATTGATTTGTACGCTAAACCGGCTTTAGTGTATTTTAAACAATTATTGCCAACAGATAAATTTCTGCAACAACTCTGTTATGTAGAAATGGGTCCTGTTGAGGTACAAAGTCTACCTATGCATATAGATGATATCTAACCCCCCCAACCCCCATTTGTATTTGCACAGCACCTCCAGCTCCTTAGCTGAAAGGTGCTGTTTACACAATATTATTTTAATTTCACATGACAAATGTGCTACCATGAAGCTAAACATTCATCATTACCCAGGCGCTCTTTCCCCCTCTGCGGGGAGAAGCAGTGTCAACTACTGGCACAGCCTCTCAGCAGATAACACCAGCTGGGGAATAGCAGTCGTGTTCCACAGAAATCCCATTGCTGAAAAAAAATTCATAGCGGATGTGCCCAGGGGCCAGAGGGACCTCGAGTACCGTGGCTCCTGAATTGGGCTGGGATTCTGCCTTCCAAAGCCGCGATTCCCTGACTGGTTCAAATCTTCATCGCGGTGCCAAAATGGGAAGGACGTGGAGCCGGCAATGATGATGAGAGCTCACATGAATCCCCTGGGCCTGCAAGCAGGGTTTCCTAATTGTCAGCTGTGCTGCGCCAGGCTTGTTTAAAATAATTAGAGTGCAGCGGCTTAAACAGACCGGGGAGGGTCGGGGTGGGCTTTTTTTTTTTTTTTTNTCCCTCCATATGGGTTTTTATCAGTTGCTATCAGCTCCCTGCTCATTTCTGACACCATCACTCTGCCAGGCAGGGGGATGGGGAAGGGGGAGGGGGAAGCAAGGTATTATATTTTAAGTACACGAACGCATTCAGAAAGAAAGAGGACGAACCAGCCCCAATGTATGCGATGGATGGAAACAATACAGCCAGCACACCCAAACTATATTATTTAAAAAAAAGGGGGGGTGGGGGGGGGAAGAAAAATCTGCTTGCTCCTCTTCCTCCTCTCTTTCCTCCAAGAGGGCTAGCTGAAATCTTTCTTAATTACCGCTTATTTCAATGACAGAATTGTAATTTATCATTTAGTTGTAATTTGACATATGTTCACACCTTTGCCATTTCCAATTTCCTCCTTCGCTCTAATTGTCTGCCTGGCTCGCCTGTCACGCGCGCCTCCTGGGATTAATTCGAGCTGTCTGTCTGCGGCGGGCTGGCGGCGCGCTCGGGGCTGGCGGCGCGGTGACAGTGGCACTGCGCGCACCGTTTAGCCCAGGCAGCGCCCGCCCGTCACGCTCCCGCCCCGCCCCAGCCCGCCGTGTTTATTGTTTAGCCCGCTCTCGCATTTCTGACTTTTCGGGGTTTTATTAGACGCTAATTACGCTCCCCGGCTGTCAGCTGAAAGGAGAGCGAGCCGTGCCGTAATTAGTGGGAGGGGGCCCCGGCGGCGGGGATGCGGGAGCCGGTAGATGTCTCTCGCCCTGCCTCGGAAATGCACACCGGCTTTAAATGCTCTGCCTTCATTCTCCTCCGCGCCTGTTTGCGCTCCCCTTTCTCACTGACGCGGCCTTAATGGAGCAATTGCAGCCTCCCTCCCCGGCTTCTGGGCTCCCCGACCCTGCTCTTCCCCTTTAACACGGCGCATTCACCTTCGCATCCTCTTGAAACGACCTTTCCATGGCCGGGTGCTGCTCCAGCCGGGGGCAGCTCCGCTCGCCGGGAATGGATTTGGCGCAGGGAGCGTGTCCTTGCCGAGGATGGCAAATAGCGGGGAGAGCCCTGTGTGCCCAACGTGAGCGTACACCGCGGCTAACAATTAACCTGCCGGAGGCTGCTTTGGCCATCAAGGAGATGTTTGGGTTCCTTTCCCCATGGCTTGTCCTGCTGTGCACGTGCTGACCCTATCCCCTTGTCCATGGACATCCGTAACCCTGAGGCTGCCACTGCCAGGCCAGGAGGCTGCTTCTTTTCATCAAGAGAAGAGGTATTTCACCAGTGTTGTCAAGTAGCACCTAGAATTAGATTCTCAGCCACGCTTTTCATGGGCAACAGCTGAATTCACACTGTGACTTGTTGCCTGGCCCCCTTTTCTCTGTCCCACCCAGATTCCTTTCAGAGGCTGTCCTGTGGGCCTCAAAGCACATATGGATGCTATATGTATCCATACATGGATGCTATATGCATCTTGCTCCAACAGAGGATCTGACACAGCAGCAGCACCTGAGGGGGACCACCCTCAGAGCTCCTTATAGATAAAAATGAATGGAGAAAGCCATTCAGTGTACTGCTGCTATGGGGTTTTTTAAAATTCTTTCAGCCTTTGCCTGAAGGGACAGAAAACATCCATTATTTTCCCCATTTTCCTAGGAGATTTTTATTCCTTTCTTCCTTCTTTCTTCCTATTTTTTCCTAGAACAAGCATAGGCGCACAGTCTCTTTTTGCAGATGTTTCACTCACTCCTGACCCTTGTTGGGATTGGCTAGAGAATTGGATGGGTAAAAGAGAGACAATTTGTGGGTTGGGATAAAGACAGTTTAACAGGGAAAGCAAAAGCTGTGCATGCAAGGAAGGCAAAACAAGGAACTGATTCACCACTTCCCGTTGGAAGTTCAGCCATCCCCAGGAAAGCAGGGCTCTGTCACATGTAATGGTTACTTGGGTGGACGAATGTCATCACTCCAAATGTCCCCCCACACTCCTTCCTCCCTCCTCTTTAGGTGCCAACACTGACACCATTTGGTGTGGGATATCCCTTGGGTCAGTTGGGGTCAGCTGTCCCAGCTGTGTCCCCTCCCAGATCCTTGTGCACCCCTGGCCTCCACGCTGGTGGGGTGGAGTGAGGAGCAGAAAAGAGCTTAACTCTGTGCAAGCTCTGCTCAGGAATAACAAAAACATTCCTGTGCTACCAAGACTCTTTCCAGCACTAACCCAAAATGCAGCCCCATACCAGCTACTGCAAAGACAACTAACTCCCAGCCAAAACCAGTATACTGTCCACATTTCCTCCATATTTCCTTTTCCTCCACATGCTACCCAAGTAAAGATACATAAATCAAGGCAAAGAAATAAATTGCCTACTCCAGGTGTTAGGTGAAGCCTGAAAATGCAGAACAAAACTGTTTCAGACAGAAAAAAAACCCTCACATATTTATTAATGTATTCATTTTCCAGTTATTTAAATGTCCCACCCATCAGTATCTGCATGAAAGAGAAACCCCCAGAAACAAGAGTAAGTTGGCTACCATTGTCCTTGCATGGGAAGTGTGGATGCTGGTGGAGGTGAATTTTGGAGCAGGCTCCTCTGCACTGTATGCTGCATGCCCTGTCCCCACACACAGCCTCTAAGAATGGTGAACTCCATCACAACCTTTATTTCTATCTGCTCCTGTCAATGGTGTAGCCTTAGGTAAGTGCTTTAAGCCCAGTCTTGATGGTTGAGGTGCCTTAACAGATCCTTTAAGTGTTTAAAATTAAGCTAATGCCCTGAAAGCACAAACCCATCCAACTGACACAATTCCTCCCTCCCTAAAATTAGCCCAAACCCCTTGCTCTGGGCCATCCTGAGCCTTTCTAGGCATCACCTTGGCAACACACCACAAAAGCAACCCAAGCGGAGAGTGCAAGCTAGAGGTCAGTGCATCATAGCACTTTCAAATCCCAAAGGGATT
Organism: Peucedramus taeniatus; assembly: GCA_013400575.1. Taxonomy (NCBI): domain Eukaryota; kingdom Metazoa; phylum Chordata; class Aves; order Passeriformes; family Fringillidae; genus Peucedramus; species Peucedramus taeniatus. Next base: position 322,986 of record WBNO01021847.1, read on the forward strand.
AATTTCAGAGCCAAGGGACACTGGGGAAAAAACCAACCTAAACCACCACTCCAGTTTAGCTGGGGGCACAAAAGCAGTAGTTGGCAGCACTGTGAGAGGCTGGCAAGATGCTGCTGTTTGGAAATCCCTGGCTCAGGGCCATTTGCCTTCCCACAGTGTGTGAGCGGGCAGAAATGCTCCTCCAAGGCCAGATACACAGAGCAGCTAGCACAGCACTGCTGGGAAATATTTAATGACTTGTAGGAGGCAAGACTGAATGGATTTACATTTATTTAGATTTTTTTTCTCCCTTTCAATGTCTGCTTCCAACACCAGTGACCTTTTAAAATTATTTCTCTACTTACTCTCTTTGTTTTCTGTGTGTTACCATTTTTACCTTCCAGCTTCCTGCCTTTTGCCATCTAGGATGGCCAGCATTCTCAGGCAGTTTTGTTTGAACACCAGGATTTTTCTGATGTGCCTGCAAACTTTTGAGAGCCAGGATTTCTGGCTCCCTTAGCTGCCAAATTGTGAGAAAACACAAAGTGCCTCAAGCTGAATCCCAAAAAAAGATTTTCCAAATACTTATTCACATGTTCCAGCCTTGGTTTTAAGACTGGGGTATGAGATACTTATGATTTAGTATTAGAGCTTCTCTATATTTATGGCCTATTTCATTTATCAGAGATATTTAACTGGAAATGGTGTTGGAAATCAATGAACTCATTAGAAGTCAATGCTAAGTGCTTTTGAAAATTCACTTTCTTTTGCATTTCTCCTAGCTATCAATTTTGCTGTTGTTTTAAACCTGACTTCCTGAGGCCTTATTCATCAATAGATAAGCAGTCATAAGTAGATTATGAGCATACAGGAGGCTCATTTTCTACATTGGCACACCCAGTGCACTTCCCACCTAGCAACACATCTGATTTTTCAAGGATGGCCATCCCCTCCAGCTCACAGAGGGTCTCTGGAAGCATCATACCTTTGCTGTATCACTGGTGAGAATGTCAGACTCCAAGAGGAGAGGAGGAAGTCAGTCCAGACCCCAGCTGGAAAACAAAAACAACCTTACAAGTAGGTGTCCTCTACAGCACAGGCTGCAGTGCTCTGTACTGTCAGTGGGGAGGGTAAAGGGGACAAAACAGGCTGAAACATGAAATTCTGGGGGAGCAGAAGGAGTTGCTGACTTTTGTAGAGGGATTTTTTTCTTTTTTAAAAGTAGGGTTACTTTTTGGGCAAGTACTGTCCCAGCAGTGCTAGCCACTCCCTTGTGTCACAGAAACACGTGGATGCTGCAGCTCTGCTTGGTCCCACATGGCCTGTCCCACACAGTCACTACTAACTGAGGCCCCAAACCCTGCTGGTCATTTACAGTTCCTGTATGGCTGAGAGTGTATTACACCCACTCCACCCCATAAATGTCCCCAGAGCTGGCAGGAGCAGGCTCTGCTTGAGCTGTGCCCCCCAAGTGCACGGGGTGGCCCCAGGTGCCATCTGAAGGATTTCTCCAGAACCGTGCAGGAAGTTTAGAAGCAGTGGAGGGCTACTGAAACAGTAGTGGCTGGCTTTTCTTTGGTGCTCCCTCAAGCCTCTCTTTAGATTTCAACAAAAACCTCTGTAAATCCCGATGTTACTAATGAAACAAAAGAAAGAGGAGACCCCAATAATGCTTGCCTGAGAGGCCTTATAAGCCCTTTGCTGTACCCTTCCTGGGCTGGTAGTAATTGCTCCAGCTCCTACTTGAACATGGTATAGTGCTCTTCTTATAGATACTTGATCAAAAAGAGATGAGGAAACTCCTTGTCTGTCCTCAGTATGCAGGTTTAACTTGTTGCATCCCTAAAAGTCAAATCCACTTTTGTTTAAAAATAAAATCTCCAGCTCAAGCAAACATAGTAGCTGTCTGCAAGAGTATAGAATACTTACAAATAACAGATAAAAAAGCTCATTCATTCATGTATGGAAAATGAGATTAATTAGTTTTCTTTTGAAGACAGCACTCTTGTCTATCCCTTAACTTTCATATAGAGAACATATATCAATATCCTGATCCCTAAATGTGATGCTCTAGGAAACTATAAGTAGGAGCAATCAAGGTGGTGTCCTCATGTAAATTTTTTTGTGCACTAAAATTCAGCGGTCGCCACTGGGGCCCACCATAATATTTTTATATACAGAAAGTGTCAGGCTATGACACTTTTTATATATGCATATATAAAAGTGACAGGCAAAGGAATAGGATGCCTGAAGGTGTAAGATACAAGTGTCATAGGCCACAATCCTTTTATTTTTATTGTTTTTATCTCAGTGGGAAAAGTTTTCTGACATTAGCTTAAAAATGCAATACAAATGTTCTCTTGAGGCCTGAACACACCGAGAAAGCTTTTGGCTTTCACATTTAGCACTGCTGCTCTCTGCTTGTTAGCCTTTCAGGGGGAGTTATGGCAAGCTGTGGAACTGGTTCTGGCTGCTGGCGCCACATGTCCCTGCTGTACAGCTCAAGCACCACAGGCAGGAGGGTGGTCACAAGAACCTGCCAGGTAAAGCTTTGCAATATTTGGGAGCTGGCTGGAATGCTGTTTCTAGCCTTGTCGTTTTTGTTCCTCGGCATCTTTCAAAACTTTGAGAAGGAATGAAGAAACAGAGGAGGTAAAAGGAGGCAATACACCAAGGGGTGCAGAAGCAGCACCAGCTGTCCTTCTTGTCCAGAGCATTATCTCTGGCAGCAGCAGCATTGGAAGCTTTGAGAGAATGAATGGAAATGCCTCACGTAGGGAAACCTGCTGAACGAGCTCACCACCCACCTTCAAGGACAGCCGTATTTCCAGCCACCTTAAATCCAGCATTTGCCCATGGCTAGTGTGATTGTTGAAATTTCTGTGGTAGTCCTGGTATCCAGGTCTTTGCTCCTGTTCACCTCAGAGCTTGCAGGTGACTGTGGCTGTTACAATCATAGAATCATTTATGTTGGAAGAGACTTCTAAGATCATCAAGTCCAACCACAAACCTAACACTGCCAAGCCCACCGCTAAACCTCCTCCCTCAGTGCCACATCTACACTGTCTTATAAACAGCTCCAGGGCTGCTGACCTCACCACATCCCTGGGCAGCCTGTCAGTGTGCTGCAACACGTTTCCCTGGTGTGGCAGTGAGGGACTGCCATGTGCAGTCAGGGTTCCATGCCAGGGGAGAAGGAGGCATTTCCAGATGCAGAGCTACTGAGCTTTGTCAGATTTGTCTTTTGGACCTGGAAATTATATCTGCATGCAAGTTGAGTACTGCATGCCAGGGCAAAGGGGTTTAGGTTAGGGGAGACATCCCAGGGTCCCACAGCACAGCTGCAGACATTTTACTGATGTTTCTGGGATGTGCTGGACTTGCCTTTGTGTGTGCGCTTACATTTCCTTGTCTGGGATACCCTAGTTAGAAATATGGGAGGTCTGCATGTGTGTTCCTGTTTGAGAGCATGGAAATAAATATCCCTTTACACACACACTCAGATTGAAATGGTTTCCAGGCACCCTCAAATGCTGTGAGCTGCAGCTCTGCATCTCACCTTAGACAGCAGCTCATGACCTGCATCAGTGCATCCCCTGTCTGACAGGACCCTGCCCTTGAGCCCACCACGGGACAGATTCTGCTGGGTGGGAAAAGCCTGCTGGGACAATGAAGGAAAGAAATGTCTGGGGGACAAACAAGGAAAGAAACTCTGCAAGTTTCTTTCAAGGAGGATCAAACAAGGAAGATCTGCAAGGAGCAGTCAGTTCCTCTGAGATCTGTCACTGTAAGTGCTGGATTTACGCCTTGAAATTTGTTTGGGGAAAAAAAAGGAGCAATAAAGTAATAACCTGAGCAGAAAAAGAATTGTTATCAGAAAATTATTTGTAATGCAGCCCTTAAAATAAATATCACAGCTATTCTTGTGCCTTACAGTGTCACTTCTAAATCTAAAAAGTCAGTGTGTAACTCTAATGGAGTAGCTATTCATAAAAGTTCAGCTTGAGTAATAAAAGTAACAATTTTCTGTAATGATATTTTATAGATTTGAATAAGATGTATAAAATATTTTTGCTTTTACAGCATATGTAAAGAGAGTAAGTATACCATGACTATAAAACAGGGATTACTTTTAAATTCTTAAAATATTTCTAGAACAAAGTAAATAATACTGGTATTTTTTTCCTGAAAGACTGGTGAAAAGCCACATAGCAAACTTTTCAAATATTTTATATGAAAACAATTCTCCTGCAGCTTCAGAGAAGACATAACACACTTACCTCTCATCTTTTAATAAAGGAAATTCACAGGCGCTTTCCCCTTCCTGTTGCATATCCTTCCCTCTGAGCCCTTCAGCCCAGTTCTTTGCCAGTGTGAGTGTGTTGCACGTGAAGAGAAGCTGGGATTTTATCCCCCGTGGTGTAGTTTTCACAAATGCCAACTGAACGTTGCAAAAAAAGAGATATTTCATCAAGTGTGGAGGAGAATGGAAAACACAAATCTGAAAGGTAGGAGGCCTGAACTTGTGATTTACTTTGTACTGAGTCTGGGGGGGAAAAGACGAGGTTTTAATGTGGTACCGTGGATTGTACATGAAGGCAGGTGAGATCAGAGCTTACCCTCAGACCTGACAGTCCATCAGAGCAGGGCAGAGCCCGATGCCACCCTCCAGGTCAGAGGGACAGTGGTGGGTGTCGCCACCCTGCATCCTCCAGGATCCAGCCACGCTGGCACAGGCCCCTGGGTGCCCGCTGTGGCAGTGTCCCAAGGCAGTTCTGTCACGTCCAGTGGTGGGGCCATGGAGCACTGCTGTGCTCAGTGCCCGGTCAAGCCACACATCTGGCAGGGTGGGACACGGGGAAGAGGGGGTTTGCAGAGCAAGGGTGCCCGTGTAAGGGGAATGGGTGGGCAGCTGGGCACAGCAGTGCTTGACAGCCACGGGGCAGTCACACCCAGCACAGAGCTGAAAGTGTAATCTGTAATCCTGGGAAAATGCAAAGCCTAGTCAATGCAAGTATCTCTAGTTTGAAAAGCCTTATGAAAGAGACCAGAAAATGTGTGGCATGCATGTGATTATTTCTAGACCTATTTCTATTTGGCTTCTCTCAATAAAATATGTTTCCAAATTGCTTTGTCTAAATGTGATTTGGGCTACCTTCAGTGAAAAGCCCAGGAGTGCAATTTGACTAAGTGGTTAAAATAAGCCACAAAAGGATGGCCCCGCGTGGGGCTGCAGCCTCGTGGCCTGGGTTGATGCTGGCTCCCAGGTGCTGCCTGGCACACCAGTGCACAGCCAGCCACATCCCCTGCAGCTCAGCCTTTCCTCAGGGAACCACGTCCTGAGTGCTTCAATCATAGCCCAGCAGGAGCTGAATAAGGCAGCCAGCAGGTTTGGCCTCACCACCCACCAATGCCTTACCCCATGGCCCCTCTGCTGTGCTGATTTGCCCATGCCCTGCCCAGTTGCTGCCTGTGGAGCCAGCAGCTCTGGGCACAGCTCAGAATTGCACCCAGCTGCATGGACACACCTCGCTGTTACCATCCAGAGTGTGGAATTGTGTGGTGGCTGCTACCCTGCTCCGGCATCCCTGCGTGCACACTGCTGGGTGTGCCAGCAGGAACACACAAACACCCCTGTGGCCTCAAACACACACTCTCAGATCTATTTGCTTCTTACAAGTCCTTGTAGAACACATTTAAAAAGGAGACTTAAGCAAAACGAACATGTTTATCTTTTCATTCATGTGCTAACACAGATATGCCCACTAGAGATGGTGAGCAGTTATGTCCATTTGCACACATCCACTTGATAGTAAATCTTTGGGTGCACATGGTATAGCCATAAATACTTCTATCTATAGGAAAATGAAACCAAATATGACTCAACACAGCGAGTTTACACATAATTTTGTTGACTTGTCAATATATCTGCATCTATAGCTTGGCTCCTGTCCCAGCTCAGGAGGAGTTGCTATCACTTCTCCTTCATGAAAGCACAAAATGCAGAGTCCTTCCTGCTGGAGATCTCTATACATAAGGCCAGGTCATTATACAATGAAAGCTATGATTTTTGAAGGCTTTTGGAATAGGAGAACCTACAAAAACCTTATACAGGATCCATTCAAGGACTGCTGGAGTGTGTCAGCAGTAGGCTGGCAACAGATAATAACAATAAGCAAACCATCTTTTGGGTTAAGCACCAGGACATATTTTTGGGGTAAATTGTGAACAATAAATACTGGCAAGCTGCTGTGCTGTGACAGAGGATTCAGTTCAGAGTTGGTGCTGTTGAGGACTTCACAGCTTAAATATTGGCTAGGTCTGATTTTTAATTTTATTTTTTATTTGACAGTTGGCATATTTCTAAAAAGTCAGTGCACATTTTTGAAATTTCATTGTGCATCCATGCATCATTACCTGTTTTCTTAGAGCTCGAGGGAGATGATATTGTTGGGGGTTTTCTCTCATGTGGGGAGGCGAGGCAACGAGGCATAACAGAAGTGAAGGATGGCCTTTGGGAGAGCAGCATTGCTTTTGTGAAGCACATATCTTTGGTCCAACTGAAAGTTCAAAACAAAGGAGAATGTCTGTCTCTCCCCTTCTTTCCAGCTGTACCTTGGTAATGAAAAGGAAACAGCAAGGAAAGGGGGAAAAAAAATAAAAAAAAAAAAAAAAAAAAAAGTAGAAGCTTACTATTTTTAAAACCTGGTCCAAAGTTGAAGATTTCTGCTGAACTGAAGCAAATACTCTTCAGAAATGCCTGACTGCAGAGCCAGGCTGAAATGTTCCAGGAAAACAAGATAGAGGAATATTTTTACCAGTAAATACTGGAGTTAAATGAGACTGGCTCATCTCAAAGAAAATGATGGACAAATGCTGCAGGGCATGCTGAAGAAAATAAAATGCTTATCCTTTTTCCCAAACCCATTCAGCTAGGGACCATTTTGTGAGCTGATGGCAGTTCTCTGAGGTTTTTCCTTTGCCCTTGTTCTTTTTTCTTTTCAATAGCAAACCAAAAACGTTAGTGTCTCTGTTGATGGCTCTTTCTTGCACTGAGAACTGCAGGTCTGGAAGACAGCAGCTTTTCTCTTGAAGGCTGAGCTTTATTATGTCAAGGAGTGAAGATGGTACCAAGATTGAAGGTTACACTTGAGCCTTCATCAGTGACTGGGCCTAAAGGTGGGGAGACAGGGAAAGGCCCACTATGCTGGGACCTGCAGGCAACTCTTGCAATTCCTTCTCCCAAGGCAGCTATTCCCGAAAACTGGTTCTAATCTAATTGATATTTTGGCAGTATTCTCTCTCTTGAGGCAAGACTGAGTTAGGTGTGGGAGGTCTGGGTACAGGTTCAGACTCTAAACCAGGGTGGATTTTGAGGGGGCAGGGGAGCATTATGTTGGCCAGCTTTTCTCTAACCTATTTTCTTGTTCTGTGGCCTGGCCCCACATGCCCTACTCCTGACAAGGACAAAAGGCACAGTGGTAGAAGATAAAAGACATCCTGCAGTATTTTACAACTGGGAAATACTTTTGCCACATTCTTCTGAGTTCTCCAGATTTCAGGAAAGCTTAGCATAGCTTTTTTTTTTTTTTTTTTTCCCTTTTGTACATCTGGGCTGAGAAGACACCATTAACCCTTTGAGCTCTCCCCTTGCTGCCAATCAAGGGGAAAACAAATGATTCCTTCCCACCTGCTTCTGGGTCCAGGTGTTCCCACTTGTAAAGCGGAGCAGGCATCAGGTGGGGCGGTTCTCACCTGCTCCTCGGGCTTTCCCGAGGACATGGCAGACAGGTGGCAGATGCCCAGCAGCTCGGGAAGCTGCTGCTCTTGCCCTGCTGAGGGAGGCTCACAAGCGCAGGCTCCACGTGCCGCTGCCGACGTGAAGGTTAGCGCAAAGCCGCGAGGCGCCTGATCACATCTGGCCCTCGTGTGCGCACATCTGTCTCGCCAGCCTCCCATTTCCCTGCCGGTGCCAGGAGCAGCCGCCCTGCCGTGCCCGCGCTCCCCCGGGGCACGGAGGTGCTGCAGGAGTTATGTCGCGCACATGCCGAAAGCCATTAATTAAATTAGAGCTCTCCGACAGGGGTGGCGGGAGCAGCTGTGTCATCAATCACCGCGCCGCGGGCTGACACGCACGCGGCATCACATGGAGGGACATTTTTTCTGTCTAAAGGCAGCTGAGGGCTGTAACCAGGGGTCCCGTGCAAGAAGGTGGCACCGTGGGGACCAGAGATCCCCCTCAGGGACCCCCACCAGCGGCCCTGAAAGCGTGCTATGAAATGGAGATTGGTGGATCCCAACCACGTGCAGAAAAAGCAAATTTCTGTTTTTTACAGACTCTGGGCCACCCAATAAGGAACTTCCCACCTGCCCCCAAAGAACTGGCTTTTAGACAGTTAATCAAATGAGAATGGCTATGGGTAGGCACTGCACCCTTTGCAAATAGCAGTCCAGACACAAGAGCAAATAATTTGTGTCAGCATGACAAGAGAAAATGGAATGTAAACTTGTTAAACAGCCAACATATACTGGCTTTTATTTATATATGTATACACACACACACCTTTCTTCTGTCTCAGACCAAAGAACTCCAGCAGGTTTAAATTTGGGGTCCATTTATAACACCAAGTGCTCCCCCCTTTCTTGCCCCATACTGGTGGGGAGAAACAGCCTTACAATATCAATATTCTCCATACCAGCTTTTCCACATCCACCTCTCAGAATGCTACCTACAGAGGAAAGACAAAGCTTCAGCAATTTTATTCAGGCCTGTTTCACAGCGTAGGTCATCTCAGCAGAGTGTGGAAACAATAGCACGTGCCAATCTCACAGCACAAATACTGACCCACGAATAATGAACGCTCCTAGCAACCGTGTACAGAAACAGCAAAACTTTTAACAATTTTTTTTAAAAAATAGTAATAAAAATAATTAGTTTTGCCCCAGTGAAGGTGTCCTGCACATAGATTATCTGCAAAGAGAAAATTGTTAGGTAAATTATTTGTATTGAGTAATTTGATCGGCTCTCCTTGGAAGCCTAATGAATAGGTTTTTTTCTGCAACAGCTGCTGCTCAAACTCTCAAGCTTGAGCCCACGTGGTCTGGCTGTTCAAAGGGAATTACTGTGCTGGCTTTTTTAAAGTAACTTCTAAAAAAGCAAAATTAGGCACCATCTATTTGTTGACAGGGAGGAAAGATGGACAGGAGAAGATTTAAGGTGGTAAAATTACTGTGAAGGCCTGAAAATTATTAGCAGAAAGGATAATTGCGTGAAGTCGCAAATAACTCACCTGTCACTGGGACTGTGAGAGACTAAACCTTCATGGCTGTAATTCAGACACATCATCTGCATTTCATGTATGCTGCTGTGGAGAGGAAATGCCTCCCAGATGGGCTGTGAGGCTGGATGGCCCCAGGAACTCTGCTGCTGGGTGGGCTATAGCCATGTAGGTACCTTGGTCTGGGGCTACTCCTCTCTGGTTGCCTACTTCATTTATACAAGGCCAAACACCACATGCAGACATGTGCCAGTGGAGGAGTCTAGGAAATGTGAAAGACCTTGGAATGGCTTTTGGGGGTGTTTGGAAAGGGTTAAATGCATTCTGCACTCATGCAGCAATTTGCCAGGCATGACATTTATTCCATGGTCTGAATTTGTCCAGAGGGAGCCAGATTTCCTTCTGCATTTGTTAGTGCATACTTGTCTGCAGTAGGCAAAAGCTGACCTGAACCTCTTTTATGGGTGATATTTGCTTGTGTTTTCCTCTGACTAGGTGGTAGTCAGGGTACAGTGGGATCTGCCAACCATAAAACCTGAATTCTTCCACCAGTGGAGTGAAATAAAGGCAGAGCTCTGTGTGCCTCCCTTGCTCCTTTGCCCTGTCCTTGTGTTGCCTGTGTCTGCCCTGCCCCATTACTTTGGGGCACTTTGCTGGGATTGTCTTGCAGTTCAGCACTCAGCTTCCCCACACTGCACCTTTTACACTCAAAAAATTAGACTGGAGTTTATTTCATTGTTCTCTGAATAATCTATTCAGAAACTCGGTGTTTCGCTCTTTTTTTCCTTCTTCTTGCCAATGTACTCAAGAGGAGACTTGTTAGACATTATGTTAACAATGTTAAGTATGGAGCACATGTTGAGGTGAAGCAAATGGTGCCTCACGTAGGATTTGGCTGTGAGTTGTCTTTGCCTTGTGCTCTGTAAAAGTATATTTAAGCAAGCTGCCACAATTGAAGACTCTGAGGCTGGATGCATGCAGGCATGCATGGTTAAGGGAAAGAAATCTACACTGAAAAACCAGCAGAAGCAGCCAAGGACACATTTTATAATGAAGGATTTGCTGGCTAGCTCTCTGAGAGGTGCTCAGCACTGTGAGGACCAGCTCGGGTAGGATGCTTCAGCGCTGAGTCCAAGGCGGATGCTGCCCCTTTGCCAGGTCATCTCAGTTTCCGCAGGTGTTGAAGGAGCTGGTGGGGTTAGGAGTGCAGGGAGGGAGCCTGTTGGAACAATGAAGTCCTCCCTCGTGTCCCAGGCTGTAATCCTAGACCGTGGTGTCACCTTTCTTTTGGGACAGAGGCCAGGTCTCTGGCACTGTGCAAACCGAGGTGAACACGCCAGGTTTGTGCCTCTGAGTGCCAGCTCTGACCTCTCGTGGCCCAGTCTGCTTGGATAATAACTGCTCTTCTGTGGGACGTGGCACATCCATCCCTTTTCTCACCTGGCTTGTGGGGACAAGCCCCCAAACAGCTGCCAAATGGAGCTTACATGTCTTTTGCTTTTGTGGCTTCTTGTATTGTTTGGGCTGAGCCGTGGAGAAAGCCGTGTGTTTCCCAACTAACTGACTGCAAAGTGAAACCCTGTAATTTTGGGGGCAGAATCTACTTTGTTTCTCATGAAGGTAATTTGACATTTTGCAGGAGTGTACAGAATAGTTCATGTTTCATCTGAATTAATGAAGCGTGCCCATTGATTTCGTGTATATTGCTACTGAAAGCTTTCTTAATTATGAAAAACTCTAAATCTTTCATTTTTCTAAAAAGACATGAATGTTAAGGGGGTTTATGTAGAATTTTGAGAACCTTAAACTCAAGAAAAATGCAGTTTTTGATGTCACTTGCAATCGTTTTCCTGCTAGTATCAGTGAGTGCATTTTGGTTGAGCACATGCTGCCATCAGCAGCCGAGGCTCTCCAAGGTCAGTGAGTCCTGCCCTACCTTCCCACTACATTATTTCTAGAAATAATCTTTTTGGAAAAACAACCTCCCATTCCATCTTTTTTGTACTCCTTCTGTTAAGTTGCTGCAGAAAGACAGCGAGAAAGGGCTTTGTGACCAGCAAACCACCAAGTCTCGCCACGACCCCACCAGTCTGTGCAGGTTAACCATGAGCCACAACACAGAAAATACTGCAGCAGTGGCTTGGCTTTTTAATGAGGCTGATACAAGCTCAGAAACCACCCTTAAAGATGCTCAGATGACTCTGCTGTGACACGCTGCCAATCCAGAGATAGGCAAACCTTAAGGCTGAAGGCACAGGTGCTTAAAATTTGGAGCAGGGCAGCATTGTGTCACTTGAGGGCAGATGTTGCCACAGGTAGAGTGGTCCTTGTCACCACCACCAATTGATGTATCCAGCCATGAAAAGGTGAGCTTCTGGGCAGTAGGTTAGGACAGGCAGGTGTAATCAATGTCAGGACTTGGAAGCAAACAGGATTACATGAGCTGCCCTCACAGATGGTGTATTTAAATGGGTGTTCATAAACAGGCTTCAACACGGGTTTTGGAGCCACTGTCCCTATTTGGTATCCACTAATACCTGCCCTCCAACTGACTGCAATGTAACGTGCTGAGTTTGAGATTCACATGACTGAGTCACCAGTTGTGGGTTGAAACAATATTCAGATCCAGAGGTCATTTATCCAAAATGAGCACCTGGATATTAAAGCATGATATGCATGTTATATTTATCATCGCTGTTGGCACACGTGTGTGACACATCATAATAGCAAAAGCAGGTTGTAACAGCAGGTGGCACCTGGCATACTCTGTCACATCAGTCCTTTTTTTGGTTGTTTTTCTGTGCATTTGAATAGATAGATACATTTTCTAGGTAACTGGCATACTCTTTTTCAGAGAGGAAGCAATTTTAGTAATACCTTTCCTAGCCTGGTCTCTACAGTTCCCCTTTTTATCTGGGATGATTAAGATTCATGCTTCCTTCCTCCAAATTGCTTTCTAAGGTCCCTATTTACACATGATACAAGATCAATGGGCTAATAATTAAGGCAGTGGTATGATGCTGTTTCAGGTCTGTTGCCTATTTATTTGAAGCAGCTGTCTACAAATGTGGGATGCATGGTACAGAGGTTGCCATGGTTAAAAACCATATTTACTGTTTGCTCAGTAAATAGTTACACAACTTTCTGTGTAAATGCCAGACAGATAGCACACCACAATTTTCTTGAGCAGTTTCACTTAGGCACAAGCCTTCTCCCCAGTTCCTGTGACTGTACTGATCTTGTTTGCTTGCACACACCTTTATGGAGTGAGGCGAGAAGAGAAGGAAATGTGCCCCCAAGAAAGGACTGAGTTTGTGTTTAGCCCAGAGAGATGAGGACTGAGAGGAGGTGTGAAGCCAATCTCTGCAGAGATGAAAGGCCACTGCAAGGTAGCTGGGAATAATCTCCTCGTCTCTGGTGGCTAGGAGAGGAGCACCGGTCTTCAATCGCTGCCAGGACTGCCAGGAAGAATCGAGTTAGGCGTCAAGGAGAGACTTTGTAATGGTAATGATGGTGAGGCAGCAGCCTTCAGAGGCTGTCAAATCTCCATTGCTGAAGATCTTGAAGAGCAGATTAGATCTAGCTTTGGCAGGAATGATATACTGTAACTAATCCAGCCTTAAATCAAGGAAATGGGCTGGATGACCTCTTGAAGTGCTTTGTAGCCCATAAGTCTCTTTATGCCATTAATACTTGGAGGCAGAGTCTGATTAAACTGTGGTATACACCAAATGCTGGAGCAGCTGCTGTTTCTTCCACTCCTAACATGGTGAGAGGACCTAGCAGGGCTCTGTGGGAAGCAGGTTGCTCTGAAGAAGGGTGGCACTAATATGCCTGTGCTATGCCAGTCTCAGCGTGGCTCTTCAGAGACAGGCATAAAGTCAGCAAGGATGGCTGGCCTTTCCCAAAGTTATATCCAAGTGTTCACTGGAAGATCCCTCTCCCCTTGTCTACAGCAAGTCTACACTTCTTTGCAGAGCACTGGGTACCTGGCCAGTGCCAGCAGGATACTCTTATCCTCGTCCTCTCCAGGGGAATGCAGGTGCCCTGCATCCTGCTTTGTGTTCCCCTGTCCTGCACATCTCATCAAGGAGCAGGGAGAGTCTGGTCCTTAGCACGGCCATTCTTTGTTTTCAAAGAATTATATTCAATGAACCCATTGAATAATTTATTAAAACATGTAAAAATGTTAATATGAAAAAAGGTGTCTTTTTTTCCACTTTCTTCCAAATGGCATACACTTCCATTTTCAGATGTGTCTTATTTGTGTTTGGTTCTCCAGATGTAAAACAGACCCATGGGGTCAGGCAGTACAGGTTTTCTATTTTTCACATCACTGCACCCACAGAAGGACAGAATTCGGTATCAGTCACATTATGTGGTGGAAGAGCTTTCCTATTCACGCTGTTTTCAAGAATGTAGACTTTTCTTGCAGGAATACTGCAAGAAACCCCTCTCATTTTCTGCTGCAAAGAGCTGCTGCAAGCTGGGGTAAAGCCGCAGACTGTGAATGGACACACTTCCCCATAACATGTTCTTCTCTTTAAAATGGGAAAGCTGTGAAAAGCAAAAGTAACCAGCCAAGATTGCACACTGTAAAATGAATTAGCAGATAGCTGACTTCTTGAAATGGAAAGGGCTTGCTTTTCACAGGGCTTGGATTTACTTATCTGCCATGCAAGTACTTGCATAATAATAGCCAATCTGCATATGATAAATGAATAAAATGCATCTAAGTGTTGAGGGTGCAAAGAAAAACACTAAGCACTAGATATTTGGCTCTCTTTTATTTATCTCAAATGAAAACACCAGTGGAGGATCTGTGAGGAAATTAGTAACACTTACTGGAAGAGAAGTTTTTGCATGTGTGATGGCTTCCCAGATCCTTCCTGTGGCAGCCACATTCTAGCCATACGTTTCCTGAAATGAGAGCCTGTCCTGTTCCCAGTGCTTTGCAGAGCTGGCTTCATATGCAGTCACCTTCCTTTCAAAATAACAATCCAAAGCTTACAGAGCTGCAAATAAAACAGCAACCTGTGTAAGCCAGCATAGAACTTTTTCCTGAGTCCACAGATGATCAAAATGATATTGTTGGAGGGCATTATTTAAGCTCTTTCCTGTCAGCAGTTACTGTAATGCTCAGTAGCTGTGGTGTAAAATAGTTTGGGCAGATGTGTGGGCCATGGCACCGATGAGCTCATTTGTGTGGCATGGGGAGAAGGGCAGCAGGGCAGCCAGGCGAGGCTGGGGAAAAATCCATGCCCATTCCTATCTCTGTGTTTCCCAGCTTCCCACAGCAAAAGATTTTGATATTGCAGTCAGTGCTGGACTACCAGATCTGACATCTCAGCTAGCTATTTCTGCAGCTGCACTGATTATGGCAGTAACTAGAGGCTTGTGGCTGCTTATATCCCTTGTTTTTCCTAAGTCTCTGCTGGGTTTTGGAATCTTTTTTTAAGTCCTTGCTGTAAAGTGTGGCTGAGCTGCTCTCTGCATCGCAGCCACGTAGCTTGGACAGATCCATCTCTAACACTGCAGCCACTGCAGAGAAAGCTGAGCAGGAAAACACTGGGTCTTTGTTTCTATCGTGGTGAGAGCCTCACCCCCAGCTGGCTGCCCATTTCTAATCAAGCACTAGACATGACAACATGACATTTTTTTGCCTTATTTAGCTCCAGCTCTCATTCCACTCAGAAAACACCTCAAAATGTGGATTATTCATACACTGATCTTGAAAGATGCAGCAATAATTATGTAAACTTCACATCAGCTGTACATGGTGTTGACTTTGTAGCAAAACAAAAGCAGAAAGGAGGCAGTTGTTTTGTGGCATTCTTTCCCCTCATGTCACTAGCCAATATCTCAGGCTGGCCTGATAGTCCTAACTGAGGATGGTGTTTTGTTTTGAGAGGCTACAAAATTCTGCCTCTGGAGATCACAGATTAGAAAGAAGAGCAGATAGAGGCAAGTGAAGGACAGAGAAGAAAATCTTAGCAATTAAGTCTTGTAAATATTGTACCTGAAAAAGCTGCGCTCACCCAGTCAGGGAACTGACAAACCAGGTGAGCTATGGGCCCAAGGAAAAACAGTTCAATATTTAATATAAAATACTTGAAGTAGTAAATGAATAGCTTACCAGCAACTCAGTCTGGAATATGTTTGCATTTCTTTTTAGATAATTTTGAACTGTGGATGTATTAATGGAAGTTGTGATCTGTTTCAGGACAATTTACAAGCAGGCAAAAAGACTAAATTCAACAAATTGATTCTTTGCTGCAAATAGTCCAACCAGAACTAGTTCTTCAAGATAAGGTTTTGAGCATTTCTTATTTCTGACTCAAATAAATGTGCTAGTGTGCTATCGCATTGTTTATCACCAGAAAGTCTGACTTCATAAATATTGAATCATAAAATTGAGATTGCATAAAATCTTATGCACGTGCAAAAAAGAGTCATGCATTACCTGGGCCCCCTCCTTTTCTGCTCTTTCAGGGTGCCACACTCTTCCTCGGAAAGGGGACAAGACTAGGTGAGCTCATCAAAATTGAAACTATATCCTGTTCCTCTTGGACTTCTTGCCAATGAGGTAAATGCTGACATTCACTGGGTGTCCCTTGCTTTAATACTATGACAGTTGTTTTTTTTCCAAATTCTGATTACTTTGAGAAGACTGGGGGGGGTCGGATTTTTGCCCTACATGCACACTGAACCCTGCTGTACCACTGCTGGCACCCAAGTGGTAATAGATTAACCAAATGCTTACTCTGGGTTCACTGTCTCACAAGTCTGTACGGACAGATGGGTTTTGCAGAAGGGCTTCCATGTGAGGTGTCACTCGCCTACTCTGTGGTGACTTGCACCACATTGAACCCATTGCTTTTTTCTGCTCAGCAGGCAGTTTTGCCTTGAAGCTTTAAGGAATAAGATCATTTATTGGAGGGCATTTGAGTAGTATTTGCTTGAGGTGAAAGCCTGGTTTAGGGAAATGTAGCTGGTTTGGTCAAAAGTGTGAAGAATTATTCTTGCCAGTAATGTCCTTCCCTGCAGTGGAGAGAAATGAGAATTTAAAGCCTGAAGGGGACAAAAGGTGCAGCCACTGAAGCCATATATTTGTGCATCTAGGAGAGTCACAAAGTCACAGATTCAGCTTCCAACTTCAGGAACCAAAACATGGATGGTATGTCCATGATGCATCCTTTTTTATCATACAATGTCAAAATTTCAAACCCCTTCGGACAATTTCAGCTTGATAGCAACATACTGTCTGACTTCTGTTGAACTGGATTTTAGTCAAGGAACATTATGTTTAGATAGAACACTGACAATAATTGTCTTGGCTGGGTTAGTAGTTACACATAAATGCATTCTCTCATGCTCCTGTAATATTTGCATGTCTCTGTTTGCACTGCTGGCTGCGTAAAGAGACCTTAGGGCTGCAGTATGGTGGGGAGGAATAGACCAGCCAGTTCTTGCTCAAAGGTCAAGCCTAAGTCATGAAGGACTATGATTTTCACTAACTTTTATCCAACTTGCTGTTTCCTTTTGGAAGCCCGTGCCCAGAACCAGGGCTGCTGATGTTCTGTGGGCCTACTCTCAGCCCCAGCATCAGTTTTGGAAACACTTCACCTCCCTACACAATTGTCACTTGGTGTTGGTTTGGGTTTTTTTCCCTAGGCTCTCCAAACGTACTAAAGTGTCATTAAGACAAATGGCAAACATTTCTCCTTTTCTCACATCTGTCAAAACTTCAAAATCTACTTTCATGACATTTCACATAGCATTTTTTTACATACCACTCAAAGGACATGGAATCCTAATGAGCCTTGCTTCCATCATTTTCATCTGCCATGTTCTGCTGTCCCGGTAAAATAAATTAACAAAAGCAGGGGGGATGTTACTTAACAAGTGATACAAACAGCTGTGGAGTGGAAGGAGAGGGAAAGAGAATTAGGCTGGTACTCACACAGGGTTTGATGACACTTTTTGAAGGAAGTAACTATACATTCCTATCAGGAGGGCATGGTCCTGAGCCCCTGAGCAGTGTTTCCTCAACCCACCACCAAGGAGGCTGAGTTGCTCAATAGTAGAGAAACTATATAAGACTTAGGAGTAGCTTTGTATTTCCAGTGTTAGGAATCGAAAGGAGACTTTATTTTTGGTCATTAACTTAAAAAGTAATTTGTTGTTTCTGCAGTTACAGAGTTGGCTTGCAAATGTTAACTGATGCGCTTGCTTTCACTATTTGTAAATGTGTTAATGGGAAATTGAGGGTACTGCTTTTTCACTTCAAACTCAAAAGGAAAAATATACCAAAATTAGCTTAAGTGCCTCCTTTTTGGAGGAAATAAAAGAGGACAGTCATTCTTTTAAATTCAAAGCTACGAAGTCAGTAGTGCTGGCAGCTCAGGTTCTTCCCTGTTAAGCACTACAATGCAACAAATAGTAGTCACCTCCTCCTCCATCCTCTTGGACTGGGGAAGGACATCTTCAGATGGACTGGCTGACCTGAAATAGCTTGGATAACAGCAATGCAGTTAACAAGATTCTGAGCAAATCTCTACAAGTTTGTTAAAAGCCACCCATGAGCAAAAGACTGATTTTCAATATGAGGCTCTCCTAGCAGCATTCTGAACTCAGGAATTATATGGGATTTCTGTTGCCAGGAATTTTATCTTGGTTACAGGATTCCAGCAGCTATAGTTGTTGTAGGATGGTTGTGTTTCCATCCTCAGGATACTAACTAGTCCATTTGAATACAGACTGCATGGTTAACTTTGCAGAAAATATGAACTCAGAGTTGGTAGTACCCAAATTAACAGAAATAAAAGGATAGTGTTTGTATTGAGGATAGAACACACAATCACTGAAATGCCCAGGGAATGGCCTTTAGGCGCTGGTCAATCGTGTAGTGTTTCTGCTTTTGACCAGAAGTATTATGAGAAAAAATCAGAACTACCACTACTGTCCATGCTACCAAACCAGCCAATAAAGAAGACTACACCTTTTTAAGTCATTGTAAACTTGTTTCAGTTTTAACCTGGTGTGTCAGGACCTGTACACACACACACACACTTCTATACACACATTTGTTATAGTTCTAATGCACCACATCCACCTGAGCAGTGCAATGTGCTGGGTGGAACATGGCACTTGCCCTTTGCACTCCTTCACAGTCGGGCAGGAGGCCATCACCTCCAGGTGACTTCCAGCCTTGTGGGACTGCTGCTGCCTCACAGTCCCTGCCTGAACCACCACAGCCATTGTACATGGCCTCATAGGTCTGCTTTATATGAGACCTGCAGCCTTCTTCCTGCCTGAGATGTGATACATAGACCAAATTACCTTTCACTGCCTACCCTGAAGTCAAAGTTCAGCCTTCTCCCACAGCATCAGCCAGCGGGAAGCCTGGATAATAGTTTGACATGGTAGGTGTCAGCACAGAGAAATGTGCTTCTGCCTCAGTACAGAGCCTTATACAGGTTTTCTAATATATTTTCAGAAAGTTTCCAGATAAAGCAGATATGGCAAAAACTGATGAAAATTTGATTTCACTTGCAGCAGGGGAACAAGAAGAGGAAGATGGGGTTAATGTGCTCCAGAGAGGAAGATCGTCCAGGAGGAATGCTGACGGGTAGTCACCTGCCCTACTTTTACCTTTCATGTTGGATGCTATCTTTTACTAGATTGCCAAAATCTTCATTCATGAAAATAGGAGCTTCAGAGCACTCAGACTTCAGCAAATCAGTGTGTATTTGGGGAGCCTAAATCTGAACTAAGAAGAATAATTTTGTGCTTTTCATACCACTGGCAAAATGTAAATTTCATTGGTGCAGCATTCACTCATTATCGCTGAATCAAAGAGCAGTCTCAGTTCCTGCTGGCATCCTATTTAGCAGAAAAATAAAAGTCTCTTCTGTTGCAGACATACATTGCTGTGTGAATGGATGATGCTGCCTCAATCTCCATGTCTCACGTTCGTGTTGATTAGCTGCCCTATTTTAGGACTGTTTGCATTATGCAATAGGCTAGTAAAATCATTAGTGTGCAAATAAAAGTAGGTCTTTACCTTAAGAATTAAACACGTAAAACACGTGATTAAAATGACAGAGGTTTACAGGAATGGGAAAAACTGCATGAACTAGGTGAGACACCAGGGTTTGAGGTAGATGAGCTACACTGGCAATAAATGACAGGCTGAAGCACACAAATGAAAATAATCAGAACTCCTGTGTAAAGTGACGCTGATATATTCTGAATGTCACATTGCACTGCACAGTGCTACACTCGCTCCAAAAAGGCTCCTTAATTATAGTTGCTCAAGCCTTAAAATCACAAATCTCAAAGAGTAGAGGTGGGCATCGTTTAAGCGACATAAATCTCGTTACTGAAGATGCAAATGGGAAGTTCAGCTCCTAGATAATTAGCAAGGCTCACCTCTGATATTTAATTATCTATGCATCTGTGTAAGGCTAACAATTTATTAAAACCATTATCCTTTTAAAATACTACTTGCTGTTTTTTTCTTGCCTTTCCAATGCTTGTAATATTAAATTGCTTTTGGTTGTATTTTTACTTATGAGCCAGTTACCTGTTCTTCCCATGTTACTGTCAAGGGTGGCAACCTGTTCTGGAAATCTCCTCCTAATTATCAGCCCTTCCCAAGGATCTGCAAATGAGGGCAACACCTGCTAACTGAGTTCAGCAGTCCCAGTGGAGCAGGAGAACCTCATATGGGGTCGAGGAGGCAGGAATGAGGGCACTTTGGAGGTTTTGCCACAGGGGTTGGGATGGCGGCGTATCAGCTGTCCATTGTAATTTGGCTGGCAAAAATGACTTTGGCAGCTTTGTCCTCTCCTTTCCGTTGCCTGTCAGAAAAGGGATCCATCCCCTCAGGCATCACTAGAGAAATCCCTTCCTTGGATACAGATAAACAGGGGAAATGTTCAAGCCAAAACTCAGTTCCTGAATTAAATGAGGGAACTCTGCCCATGGTAGTTTGAGTGTCCTGGAGAGTGCAACCTGGGCCTTTGTTGGCTTTGTAAACTGCTGGCCTAGCCTTTTAAGCTAAAAATAAATCTTTCCTTGAGAGCCTTTCTCCCACACCTTTCTTTTCAGGAGCTGGCACTAAATAAAGTAAGAAAGAAAACAAACCAAAATGGGGCAGAGTTTCAAGCGGAAAAACTGAAAAGCCCTCTTGAGCTGTGGCCACACACAGTCTCACACTCAGCTGTCCTGGGATCCTGCCCCTGCCAAGTCTGCTGCCCGCTTTGCTGTGGATGTTTATTTTAGACAATACCGATGCATTCATTAGCAGACCCCTGAAGAATGATTTTTAGATCTGATATCACTTCAGTTGCCAGTTTTCTTTCACACCCTCCTACGCTTTTTCTATGCCAGGCATTCCCAAAGGAAATGGGTTAGTTGTTGTAGGGCTGCAGAGGCTTTGCTGTGCTGCCAAAAGTGCTTTGGTACTTTGCAGACAGAATCTCCAGGATCATCTGTCTAGGCTGCTCTCCCGGGATGCCTCCTTGGTCATTCTGCAATTCCCTGTTTTTCCACCATTCTTCAAAAGGCAACTCACCTCTGTGCAGCCGAGTTCTAAAAATTCGTTGCCATTTTGAAGAATGGCCAAATTACTGTTGTCTTCAGCAAAACTCATCATCTGCTTAGGAAAGTTCAAGGGATGAGTATGTTGATTTAGAGGCATTGTGGCTTTACAAAACATGTTTTGCAGTTGTGAAGAAATTAATAGCTGTCACAAGTGATGATTTGGCCAACAAAAAGGTCCAATTTCCTTAAATAAACTATTATCAACAAAAATCTGTGACTGGCTCAATTCTGTGGTTTCCCCCAATATTTATTGAGGGAAAAGCATGAATTAAAAATGAAAATAATTTAGTGCTAAATGAAACTAAACTACACTGTTTTCTTGGCAGATTGACGTGAACAGATTAAAAAACGTAATGGCAAAAATCGAAGTGGCAAGTTAGTATTAGGAATTAGTAATTTTTCCTAAACAAAAACAAGATATTGAAAAGTATGTGAAATGTGAGGAAAGAAATGCTTTTTTAGTATTATGGTACCCTACCACATTCCTCAGAAACAGAGGATGGGGTTGTCAAAGGCCTTTAGACTTACATTCTCAAGAACAGCTTAATGTGTATGCTACAATTTACTCTTAATGAGCAAGAATGTAGTATTTCAAACGTATTATGTTACAGAGGTAGATGTTTTGAAAATTGTTTGGTAGCTGTGAGTGGCTGGCTGTCCCCCCTGCATAAGGTAGAGTAACTGAACTGCCTGCTCCCGTATTCCTTTACACTGACACCCACTTCTTTGTAGCTTCTGACTTTTAGATGACACAGTTTTTCACGGAGAGGAAAAAAACCAAAACTCTTCCTTGAACGTCTGCTTTGGTAAAGCATTGGCTTTACTTGTCACCAGTGATAGGTGTTAAAAACTCAGAGGAATCACTTTGGATGTTCAGCATCCCAGGATTCATCCACGTCTCTGGCTCTGTGACCAATGCATGATATTTTTTTTTAAATTATTTTATTTTGATTTTATTTAGCTACAAACCTTCACTGCACCCACACTTGGAGTACTGCACGGCAGAGTAACACAAGAAATGGCTTCTCTCCTGGACAACCAACAGTTCCTTTTAGTTGAGACACCTGCAGCCATGCATAAGCTTATGCTCTCTCCATCTCACTTCCTCTTTTTAAAATTTAAATATCTTTCTTCTCATATAGTGCCAAAAGAAAAATTCAGTCAGAGCTGAGTCTCCACACAAAATACAAGAGGTTTGCTGGAGTCTCCTGCTGTGCAGGGAAGAAGCATCAGCTGATTGATCCGCCACGTCATTTTACCTTCTCCCAAGATTTCACAGCCTTAAATGTCTTTTGTCTGTAAAAATCCTTAAGCAGGGGTAAATATGATTGAGGTTTTACACTGGAAGAGAAAAAAAATGTAAGCTTTAAAAGAAAGCTGTGTGCGTGTGAAAGAAGCATTAGCTGGATTCATAGGTGTCATTTTTGGATTTGAGAACATACCAGCAATTTTGGAGGCCTGGGAGTGAGAGGCTTCACTTGTCTTCCCCCTTCTTTCCGATGAGTCTCAATTTACCACGTTTATGTCCTTTTTATTTGGAAAATGCTTGCTGCTGTGTGTGTTGCACATGCCACGCTGCATCCTTGCAGCCACGGTTCTTTGTGCTCAGCGTTTGCAGATGGATGGCTTTTTCCATCATACATCATGGCTGTGACAGCAGACTGATGATCTACAACTCCAAGCGCTGTAGCTCTGATGATGTGGCTGTGGCTGTAGTAATAATGTGGGCCCACTCCTGGGACAGCAATGCTGCACATTTTTTTTTAAAGGTGAGGCAAAAGGCTTAAATCCCTTCTTGTTTCCTATCTGTCTCCCTCCCCAAAGCTGTTTCAAGTCACAGATCAATGGAAAAAAAATAAAATTAATCCGTCTTCCACGGAAATATCATCACTGGTATGAGAGAGCTCACTGATTTAGATGCTGGAGAGGATATCACAAAAGCAAGCTTTGTAAATACAGATTTGGGCAGAAATGCAAAGGAAAGCCTGACTTTCGGATCTCTTACCATGGCAGGTAAATATTGTCATATTGGAAGCAGAACAAACTGTTCTTTTGTGTAGCTGCAGTTTGATCGACTTGCAGTTTTTCCATAGGCTCACATCTCTAGTGCTCATTAAAACTCCAGCTCCTGGAAGCCATGAGTTCCACATCTTCCCTAAATAAATAAACATTACTTTCTTTGAAAGGAAAAGTAAATTCTTCAAATTGTGACATCAGTTACTCACGGAGGTTCAGAAATAAAAAGGTCACAGAAAAAAAGCACATTTTATTATTAAAATATTTCATGGATTTTAAACAATTCTGCTGATTTAGGTTTGAGTCATGATGCTTGATCGCTTGGGGGTAGCAATAAAACTGAATTTAGATCTTCACCTGGCACTGGCTCTCTGTCTCATTGTGGGCTGGCACCTGGTGGTGCCAAACTGGAAGCCAAGCTCCTTTCTCTCCATCTCCCAAGTGCATTAATTTGTTTTTAGCAGGCTGGATGGCCCCAGCTCTAGGACTGCCTGTGTGCATACAGACCCCTATCCCCACTGCTCTCCCTGCCAGCCAGGCTTCATGCGCCTGTGGAAAACTCCACCTTCATCCAAAGTCCAGAGAAGTGAAAGAAGACACATATTGACTTCTGCAAGGTTCAGTTCAAGCCCAAGCTTCATCCATGACCCAAAAGAGTGTGAGTACTGCCTCTGCACACTGATAGAAACAGTGCAATGTGCTTTTTTGTTTATTTGTCATTATTATTTTTTTAAATTATTTCTGCTTTATAAAGCATAGATTTCAGCTAACACTGAAGTGTTTTAAAAAGTGAATTCATAATTGATCTCTGAATCAGTAAAGTAATTCCATCTTTTCCCAGGGATATGAAACAAAAACTGCACTGGTAGACATATTTGCTAATATTTGCATATTTAGTCAAGTGATAGCTATTTGCAGAGGACCTTATGCGCATGTGGCACTGAAAAGGAAAAATCATCACAGGTGATCTGACCCCCAGCTCTGGCTGAAGGAGAGAGGAATTCCTGGCATGTCCTGTACAAAATCTCCTTCCCTCGGGAAGTTCCCATCCTAATACCGTAGCAGGAGTATAGAAAAGGTAAAAGATGGAGCTTATTTGCCAATGAAGCAAATTGAATGTTGTGATAACTTCAATAAACAGGGAGAGTTCACTGAACACCTTTGCATTGGTTACCTGTGGTCAAGGTGAAACCTGCTGTGTTGTGTGTCTGCTCCAGAGGAGTCAGATTTCTTCTGATCTATCTGGTTTACAACCCCAAAGCTACTTCCCTGTTGCCCACAGCTGGTGCAGGTCAAGTCTTGTCCAAAATGTCCATGTACAACCTCAGAGAGTAATTTGGGATGCATAGCATCCATATTATTTTCATGTGTCATCTGAGGACTGGACAGAAAGACCAGAAACTGCCTGAGTCTGGCAGAGGTCCCCAAGTGCGTGGCACAGCCAGGCACGAGGGGGACCAGCTGCAAGGCTGTCACTTCCCATCCCTAGTGAGAAAATGCAGTTGAAAAGCAAGGACAGAGTGCTTGGCAATACCCATCAATAGTGACCCTGCTGCAGCAAAAACTCTGCCCTGTCACTGAGATACTCATGCCTGAATAGTTTCTAGCCCTCCCATGTAGTCTGCTTCTTCTGGGTGCCTTGTGGTACCCATGAACCTTTCAGGAGAGAGGAGATGCCCAGGGGGTTATCCATGGTCTCTAGCCTGACTACCAGAGGATTTCTTGGGTGGTTTCCCCACTGCCTCTGGGGGCCTGGTCAGTCCTGACATCTCTACAGTGGTGGCCACTGTCTGTGCTTCTTTGGCAAATTGCTCCATTTGCTATTTAATCGTGGTGAGTTTTCCTTAATATCTGATCTAAATTTTGCCTACTGGACTTAAAATCCATTCCTTACCATTCTGTCCTCTCTGACTAATGAGAATTGGTCCCAGTCTGCTTTATAATGCCCTTTAACATGATTCTGGAAAGTTATGTGTCCCTTCAGCCCTCTCTTCTGCATCCTGGACATGTCTTTCTCTCGCAGGTCTTATTTTCCAAATCCTTTATCACCTCTGTTACTTTCCTGTGAGCTCTTTTGGATTATTCTTTAAAAATAAAATGCTCCCCGCAGCAAAGGCAGTGCTCTATTGCTGTGTGCCATTGCCTCTGCTGCTGAAGGAGAGCAGCACAAGCAGCATTACCATCTCACCCGGTTTTCCCACTGCTCTGCTATTAACCATTTTATTGCTGGAGCAGTTTGTCCAGCTGCCAGCTTGTCCCACATGCAGGTTCCTGTAGAGTTTGGCTGGCTGGGTGTTCAGCCAGGAGTCATATTTATGAGTTCCTGCAGGCAGATACTGCTTTGCAGAGCCTAATCCCTGCCTTCAGGCTTAGGAGAGCACTGAGGAAAGTATTGCAATCTAGGAAAAACAGTGCCCCAAAGAGGCTCAAGGCAGCAGGTGGCTCCAGGAGCTGGTGGCCCTGCTCCTGCAGGGGGGATGCTGGCCACATTGGATGCCAGCCAGGGCAAACCTGGCAGCTGTGCCAATGCCTCCCTGGCGTGTCTCCAGGGTGGCAGGGCTGCAAGGCATGACAAAACTTTCTGCCTGTGGCTGCTGGCAGGGAAGTTGGCTCCAAAAAAGCACCTCCTGCAAGGAGAGTTCCCATGCTTCACAAAGCACTGCCGCCCAGTCGCGGCCGCGGTGCCCAGCAAAGCCCATCTCAGCTGCTTGGATGTTGTGTCTGTCAAAGAGCAGAGCTGCTGGCACCCCTCTCAGGGGCTTACTGGCGACCTCTGGATACCACAGCAAAACAACACACTTCGCAGCATTTTCTATTGCCATGCTACAGTGATACATTTCAGTATTCCCTGTGCAGAACATTGACTTTGTTGACTCTCAGTGTATTTCTTCAATTTATCTCCTAAACACCATCGTTATACTTTAATCCTGTCCTCCTTGATATTTGCATATCCTCCTTGGTTTGAAGGATACCTAAATGGGGGCTTGCTCTTAAAAAACAGACAAATTTGCATGTCTGACTATGCCAAGAGCTGCTAATGAAAATACCAACGAGCATGGGGGAATAAACTTGCCACCTGTGGAGTCTTGTTTGGCATCCTCATTCAGCCTAATAAAGAATCATTCATGTTTAATTGCTACATTTGATTGTTTAATTACAGTTATTTTACATGCCATCTTGTAGTTTTGTCTTGGCTTTAGACACTATCAGCCACCTTACTCTTTTTAAATAGCGAATTATACTATAATAGAAAATTATTTTGGTCAAATAATTAGAACAAGGTCTTTAAATTTTAATCAGGATGTTTTAAAAAAATATGTTCATAAAATTCTTTCTGGTTGATGTTGCTGTATAGATTCAAATCCAGGCTTTTTTTTACATGCAACAGGAATTACATTAATAACTCTCTCAAATGCTCTTGCATGGCCACAATATGAGTACTCTCATCTTCTCACTGAAGTTTTATCAAATTATGTTTACTTTGTTTAAATGCCAATTCATTTTAACCACTGCAAGATGTTTTTGTACAGGCTTAACTTGGCATAAAATTAGTTTATTGCAGGTTCACTTAGCTGGACAAAGTTCTGACTTCAAATCAATACAAATCCGTCTGAAACTTCAATAAGATGTTCTGCTTGCAAACCTGGCACCTGTATAACTAAATGAAAGGAAAGAAAACCAGGAAAGCTCTTCTGCTTCTTCAGCTGTGCCTTTTTGATGCTCTCCTTCTGTAATTAAACAGAGGGGAGGTACCACCCAGTGCAGAACCCCAGGGCAGACCCTTGCCTTGGTGGCTGGTGGGTTTCTCTCTGCAAGACAGCCTTCCTGAACTTTGTTACCAGAGTTGATGATTTTTTTGGTTCAATGTTGGACTCGTCCTGGGCAAACCTTCTTCATGCACTCCCCAAAGGCAGTCAGGCTCCAAACCACCTACCCCTGCCTTTCTCTTACCTTTGAAAAGGCTGAGCTCCATTTTAACTAATGTGCTTAAGGACTTCTTTCAGGAGCAAGCAGCTCCAGTTTATCTGTTTCTGTAAACTGTACTGTGTTCCCCACAAGGCAGATATGACCAAATGGTGAGCAGTCCCCAGCTCTCTTCTTTGCCATCCAAGTAGGGCAAGGTGTCACTATCCTGCCCTGAGCTCCTCAGGTTTTCTTTCTGATCTTGTGCCTTGGCGCACGTAGGCTCCCTGCTCCCAGACCGCCATCCATCTTGCTGGTACATGCACAGTTGTCCTTCTTGGTTTTTTATGCTAAATTGGTATTTAGTCAGCCACCCCTCCCATTGGTCTCTGAAAAATTTCTGTAGAAGCAGGTGAAGGGATGCCCAGGCCATTTGAAGGTCGATGGTTTCTATTATCTTTGCCTTGAACCTTATGCTCTTTCCAAATCTTCCCCCTAGCTGCTGACATCCTCAGACTTTCCAGACCCTCTTCCCTTGGGCAGCAGCATTCCTCAGTGTGGCACCATCTTGTGTGCCACAGAACGCAACCACACGGTGCTCCTCCCCTCCCACATTCAAAAATAAAAGACCAGGTGACTGCAAGTACCACACATTGTGCCTTGCTCACCAGACAGCAATTTTCTCAATACTTAAGCTCCCCTCTCTACAAGTAAAGACAAGTGGCTCTTTGTATGCCCAAGCAGTAGCAATGGCAAAGGCAGCACCGGTCCCTCTTGGATTGGGCTACAATGAAACATGGCAGCTTGGGGAAAGCTGCCCATCACAGTACTCTGCCTTTTGATGCTCATGTCTCTTAATTTTAGGCACCAGAGTGATTTTTTTACCTGGGCCATTTCTATGTGACCAATAAAGGCCCAAGAGGAGGGAGGTCTCCCTTTTAAGCTGCTTTTATTCCTGCTTTTCTGTTGCCTGAATCTTTGTGCTGATTGCCCAGGTGCTATGCCCATCAAGAAGGGAGGCAACTTTCTCAGACTGGTCTTTGAATGTGTTGTTTAATAGGAGAAAACTTTAGAATGACAGCATTGGTCTTAGAACTTGGCAAAAAAATATATGGAAAAGTCAACTATCAAAACATATAAAGAATGAATAAATTCAGGGCACTGCACTGTGTAAGGATTCTCCAAAAGAAAGAAAGAAAAAAAAAAAACACACACACACACAAAAACAAGGTAAGGGAGCCAAAGAGTGTGAGGATGGTTTAATGATAGCTGTTTACCTCCTTGGAGGCCCTAAGGGATTTCCCTTTGGACACATCTTGAGCTTGTTCTCAAGAAATTCTTCCCCTGCTTTTTTTTAGCACTGTCTTGCCTTTCCCCTTCTCACCTCATACAGTTAAGAAATGATGAGCCACCTGAGTGCCTTTTTTCAGGATAATTTCAGCTACTTCTTTCTCAGTTAAGATTTTTGAAAAGATCAGGCTCATGTACTCAAATCAGTTTGAAGTGCTTTGCAAGGATGTGGCACAGGAATACTAAATCATTATTCAACATTTGACCAGACATGAAAATAATCCACATTTATAACTAGTTTCCTAAAATGGCCAGCGTAATTGCTGAAATACAGAATAAGAAGGTAGGAAACAACTACTATTTCCACAGACAAGAAGCATCTTACTGAGACAAAGCTACACTGAAACAGGCAATTTTCAGTTCTTTTCAGCAAGCTTTCTACATCCTTTCTTACTTTTGCACGCACAGAAAGCCAATTTTCCATGTCCTACTGCAGGCAAAATGGGGCAAGATTTTAAAGATACAGCTCCACTCCATTTGACTGCAGCAGACTAAAAGAAAAATGAAGTTCAGCACTTAACTGATCCCTCCGCAATATTTCAGAGTAAATTAAAAATCAAAATGTCAAGAGGTTCAATATGTCAGTGGGCCTTTTGACAGAGCAGCCACTTTGAAGCCTAAATGGGAAATGTGCTCTTTTTGAAAACTAAAACCAAATGTGTGCAGCTGCTGCTCTGTTTCAAAATTTGGGCCCTTCATCTTTGTATTTCTTTTGCACTAAAATTAGCAAAACATTCTGGCTGCTGTTTTACTTATTCTCAGAGCAGAAAGACTCCATTTCAAAGAACTGCTGTTTATTAGGATGGCTATTCTTCATTATCTGCATTAAGGTAAAATCTGGGTATCCCACAGTCTGCCTTCTTTCACTGAGAAACACTATATTTACTGCCCACGACATGTTTATCTTTGCTTGGCCATCAGCAAATCATTTTTTGTTTTGCCATCTCAGTTTGTATTTGTAGAACAAGAAAGATAATAAATGATAATACTTACCTTCTTCACAAAGATGTGGTGAAGATTAATTAGCTCTTGTTCATACAAAGATTGGCAATAGTGATCTGCAGGTTTGCAAAACCTGAAGTGATTGCTATCACTGCTGTGCTTGACAAAGAAGCACAGTCAAGGACAGGAGCTGGTGCCACTGCAGTCATTTACAGGACAGATGATATATGTGGCCTTGAAAAAAACTCCCCAAAAACATCTGCATCTCTACCTAAAACTGGAAGGAAATGCATATGAGGACACACAGGAGTTGGATTTGCAGCGCGACGCTTGCAGGACAGCACCGTGGCAGCCCTATTCTTTGTATCACAGTGTTACCATCTAGTTGTGAGGTCTCCTTGGAGCCTGCAAGTGCAGTTAGCTGCCAAAGGAAGGGTGTCTGGGTGTCATGAAGACATTTGCCACCCCCAGAGCTCCCAGCTGCATCACTGAAGCCACAAAACATGGGGCTCAGCCCAGCATTAGGCTGGTGCTCTGCCCTGAGGCAGAATTTGGTGAAGCTCAGAACTTGCTCAGAACAATGCTGGGAGCAAAAAGCTGGATTTGAAGATGCTTCCTCCTGCCCAGCAGTCTGCTCCTCACCTGGCCACATGCCCTCTGCTCTCAGCCAGGCAGTGTGGGCTGACACAGACCTCACACTGGAACCCACCTCAAGCAAGGTGCTCCTTTGCCACTTTGACCACGGCGCTCCATGCTGGGTCTCCATTACCCAGCAGCAGGAACCCACTGCCCCCCACTGCAAACACTTCAGTCTGCTGGAAAAGGCATGTGGGTAAGAAACCCAAATTGCACATGCAGTAACCTCCTGGAGTGCATTAAACTTCTTCCTCCTGAACTTCGCATTGGAGGCAGCGATGGACTCAACTTCTCCCACTCATGTACATCTTCCCTGCCGGTCTCTGCGTACACGTGCTGTGCTCTGGTAAATTGACACCTTTGTTGCTCAGCCTGCTGCATTCATCAGCTGTCCAGTCAGCAGGTTGGGCTATCTTCATAGTGATGTGTCTGCTGTGGAATGCATTTTTTCCCACAGCTGCCCAGTTTGTTCTCTAGGTGCTTTGAAGCACGGCTGGCTTTCAGTCTGAGCTTGCTGCAGGTGGGGCTGTCTCTGTATAAAGTGGCTGAAGGCTGTGCCAGCCTTGTCCTACACCTTCCCCCTATTCCCTACAGCTTTCCATAGGCTCCAGCCACTTTTTGCTCTCCTCAGCTATTCTGTGCCACCCTGATAGTCGCCTCTACCCTCCTGGGCCACTGCACTACCTGTGGCAAGGAGGAGAATCCAAAATGCAATGAGATGATGCAGAAAATCTGGAATCCCCCCTGGTCAAAGCATGGGCTGTGGCTGCTGATGGCAGTGACCAGCAGCTAGTGATGGCCAGGTTTAGGCACTGTAGGTTTCTGACAATCCCAGCAGATGGAATTTCTGTGGCTGAAGCTTCATTCCTCCTGCAGCCAAAGTGACATAAGCCATCAGTTAGAGACGGCCGTGGAAGATGCTGGTCCTTGCATAACTGGTCACTGCTTTTATCAAGTCATCTGGTGACACCTGGGTAAGCTTTGGAGGGTAATTTTTCTGATTTGCCTGAGATCAAGGCATTCTGTCAAGGAGAGGTGAATTTAGGAGAACACGAGTGAGATCTGGGATAATGACACCACAGTTACCAATGCTGACCAACAGGTCCCCAGTGCAGATGGCTGGCCCATCCTTGAACAACTGGGTATTACAGGGCCCTCAAATCCCAAGACTTTACTCTGTGCTTCTTTACTTACAGCCCTTAGTGCATAGCAATATCAGCAGTGCACTTGCTCTTCAGTCAGCCCTGTACAGACTACAGCCATCTGAGAAAAAAATGCAGCAACACTGACTGGTTAGCATCTCCTTCCAGGTTGTAACAAAAGCAGCACTGATTAAACTTTCATGTTCTGTAAATACATAATTCCTAGCAAGGTTTTTTCAACAGCAGAGATTCACTTACTATGGTGGACTTGAGGTCAAAGTCTACAGGTTAGACTGTGCAAAGCCAAAAATTCAAGCTGTGGGATTTCACCTCCATTTAGTGGTGTGGGCTGAAACGAAGGATGTGTTTTGGGCTATTTGCATTGCAAAGTATATGCAGGTGGCAGTGCAATATGTTATTACTGAGATTAAAATTTACACTTATAGCCCAAATTGAGATTGTATTTGTCTGAGAAATTATGGTACCCTGGAAAAAATGCTAAACATCTGCTAATTTAATATAGACTGCGTCCAGTAAATATCCTTTTTGGTTTCCTATTTCCAACTAAGATTAATTTTCTGATCAAAGAAAATTTGATCAGAACTACATAGACAGTGCAATAGCAGTGATATTACATGGCTTGAGGATATGTGTTGTACCTTTGAATCTCTACAGGAAAGGCAGCCAGGAGGGGATGATGATGGCTTGTGGTAGAAGCTCTGCAAGAAATAATAACTCCTCTTTGGTTTTGGAAAGGAGTTATTTTTATGTATTTCTTTCCTGCTGTCAATCAGAGAAATCCTTTCCTCACTTTGAAAGCACAGAGAGTTTTATGCCTGTAAAACTCTTGGGATGCCTTGGTTGAACCCTGTGCTAGTTACAATAATTACTATTTTGGTTTCTTTTATAAAGTCCAATAGAGATGAACAGTACCACACCATCATGTTGGTGGTATAAACTACGTTAACAAGATTAATCTCCATTCTCCCATGTTTCTGCCAAAGGATAGTCTCCTTCTCTTTCCCACTTCCACCTATTCCTGATAGATGAGCTTTTGCCATCACAGGTAGCATCCCACCCACACAAGTTCTGAATGGTTTCTGGTTAGCCTTTAACAGTCATTTTGCAATATTGCCTTCCTTGCTCTTCTACTACCACACATTAAATATTCACTGCTCCACAATGATTGTTAACTTCATGGTTTGCTACTAATATCTGGGTCTGAATGGAGACATCTTACTCCGAGTATTCCCAGCACCATCTGCTGCCTTTCTTTATTTCCATTTCTAGAAAGGGTTTTTCCTGCTATCTGAGAAGCAGGGGAGGAATCTGGATACAGTTGACACAAGTCCCAGAAAACATTTGTCTGTTTGTTTTGTGCACTAATTAGCGCAGACTTGGTCAAAAGTGTTCTGAACTTTTTTTTATTTATTTTACTCATTTCTATAGCATCTATCACCATGACAGCAATGTGCTTCAATGGCAGGAAATTAAAACACATAATGCAGGCAGCTAATCAAATGCAGAAGCAAACAGAAGAATTTTGCACAGAGTCCTCAGTGTCACTACGGTCCCACTTTGACAGACAGTTTCTCTTTCTGCAGGGAAAAAAAGATGTTTTGTTTGTTTCAAATTCCCTTTTCCATTGCAAGCATAAACGTGAAATTATCTTCCCCTGTTGGGATGTCTTAGTTATTTTCTTGCTAGTGGCTGCTAAAGCAGATGATATTTAATTATTTGCAGGTTTTCATTCATGGCTTGGACAGTTCAGCATGGGGATTATGGGAGGACTGGTGCAGACTGACCTGTGCTGTTGAGGTGCAGCCTGGTCTTAGTAGCTCAGTGCCCCCATGGCCCGACTCTGCTCCCCCACAGCTGCCCAGGCTCCGCCAGATCTCCCTTCTGTGCCATGCCAACAGCATCTTGATTAGCTTTGTCCTCTGGGGCTGTGCTGGAGTTAGGAGGTCTCTGCACATGGGCAAGGGGCAGAATGCCATCTCAAGGCTCCCGGGGTGCAGCACACTTCTCTGGCAGCAGCAGGTGGAAGGGCAGCTGTCCAGCTTGTTCCCACGCACCAGGCTGCCTGCTCGGCCAGGCAGCAGGGCTGGTAAGAGGTTTCAGCAGCCAGGAAAACCTGCTGAGCAGAGAAGAGAGGCTAAATGTGCCCAGTTAAAGGGGGACACCAAACTGGCAAGGCTGTGCTTTATTGATTTGCCTTTGTGGCAACAGGTACCAGCAGGGAAGGACTGGAAGCTTGTTTTGCTGGATAGGAGCCACTGAGCCAGTGAACTCTTAAGATGAAATCATTCACTTAATGAGGAAAGACTGAGGGACTGAACCAGGACAAAACCAGGAGAGTTGTGCAATAGGACACAATTGAATGGATGGATGGCACACCTTGTGGGGTGGGGTGAGGACAGGTGCAAGGGAAAGCCCAATAGGAAAACAATTCCATACAAATCTCTCAAATCTTGGGAATTTTTTTTTTTCAGGATCCAAACTAGATCTCTTGTCTGAGCTTCATGAAGCTTTTTTATTTTAGCAGTGTTTGAACATGAGTGTTACTGTAGTTCACAGCATTTCATGACTTTTCTCCACTTCTCCCTTTTCAGGCTGCAGCCAGTTCATGACTCTGCATGTTGCAACCCTCTGCCATGGGCATCATTCACATGCAAACCTAAATCCCTCCAACCCAAGCTTGTGGCAGTAATGAGTCCAGAAGCATCAGCTCAGCTGGTCAATGGAAACATGTGAGTAGCAGAATTAGGGATAAAAACCTGCTCATCTGATGCTCTTCACTCTGAACACTGGGCTGTGTGGTGTGATGCTCACCTCTCTCTTCAGCACATGAGGTTTTCCTGGTGTGAAGTGGCTAGCCTATACCTAGGGCATATGTGTATGACCATATCTACGTGCTGGGATGAGCAGCACAGTCATGTGATGGGAGCAGTGTTTTGGGCTTCAGGTGATCAGATAACGGCCACACTTAAAATTATTATTTAAAAAACAAGCTTTTTAAGAAAAACATGAAAAAGAATGTATTTCAAATAAGTGTAACATGGTTTATTTGTAGTAACAAATAAAATTATTTTGGGCTGGTTTTGACAGGAACCCTTTGAGCTGTTCACATCAGGTATTGCATATGTCAATCACAGCCTGGCTGCTGGTGGAGACTTCAGTTTGAACTCTGCTAACCTCTCTTTTACACTTTCATCAAATCATCATCTATACTGGAGTTTTCAGATGATTTCTTTAGGGAGTTACAGAATTTTACCAAACCCAATATTTGTATTATTCCCCTTGCACGTAAATTACTTTTTATTGTATTCTTTTGAGTCAAAAGTTCAAACAGCTACCACACCTACAAAGGAGCATCCTAATGGGAAGCTTTCCTAATAAGCTTTCTTTAGTGTTAAAAACTGAAATGCATTTTTTTCTTGACCAGCACTGATAAAATGTCTGCCACATTATTTGCATGAATCACGCAAAGCTTGAGTTCTTCCCTGAATCCATTTTTTTTGTTTTGCTCCTGCAAGCTAAATCTGGATTTCATGGAGCCATTGAGAAAGTTATCTCTTAAATCCACATACTAGCATTAGCAGTCTAACTTATCTCAAAATAATTACAGTGCTTCTACCTCAGGTTGTAAACTTGGGTGTGTTGTAAAACAGCTATTGGGTTTCATTGTCCAAATTAACAGAATGATGCAATATGCACAGCAATCAGGTCTTTTCCAGGGTCTGAGATGCTCCACAAATCTGAGAGACTCATTATTTGCCCATCCATTCAGATACATATAGGAGAAAACAATTTACCATACTAATGAATACCTTAGTCTCTTTTTTAGTAATCCATCCAGCTTTTTTGAGTTATTTACTTGATACTAATTACTGGAAAACAGTCACGATTTTGTGGAGCTGTTTTACCCAAGTAGCATTATTTCCTGCTGTAAAGGGCACAGCAAGGTTAAATACCAAATGCCACTTGATGTGATTTTTGCAGAGATTTTGGGCATATGGAGCCACGAAAGTGCCTGAGGCCGTCATCAGCTCCTCCTGGCATCCATAATCAGGAGGAGTGAGCTGATTGTCTTTCCTTTTCGTAACCCTGTGTTTGAGTAGGAACTCTCCAAACTATTTTATGCGATAATGTCTTGGTAAAACTTTCATTTTGTGTACATAGCCAGACAGTCTCTCCTTGCTTTGAAAACTGATTTCATATCATAGTTTTAAAACATATTTTATATCATCATTTTTCTCTTGTCTCTGTCTCATATTTCAGGTGTCAGTCTAGAGCCTGCTATTTTAGAGTTTTTTCTTTTCCGTGCATGCTTGCTTTAAAACAATTTGTGGATATTGAGTATTAGGTGTTTTAAGTGGCTAAAATAGAGTACATTGATGTGGATTCAACAGAAATGGATTTGAGACTGCAGCAACCATGGCAGCTTCACATGCTAACACTGGAAGGTATCATAGTTTCTGAAGCAGCCAACGTTAGCACCTGAGTGGTACACACTATCAGTCAGGTTCAGACTAAAGTCTGCTTCAATTTTTTTCTTAATTCTCTTGGCTGCAGATCCTTACAGTTTTTTGTTCTTGGAAACAAATCAAAGTTTGTCTTCCAGACATCCAAGGAGAATAGCTTTATGAACCCTACAGTAAACCTGTATAAACATAATCACACAACACTTTAAAAAAATTAAAGCAATCCCCAAAATCTTTTTGCTTCATAGGGAATGGGTGTTGCTCACAAGTGTCCACTAAGGGTAATGGACTCTAAATTTCATCTTTTTTCTTTGATCCACAGGGGCAATTCCTCTCAACCTGATCCCAAACTCCGCAGCAAACTGTTGTATTTAAAAGCCCTTGGGAGAGTATTTCATGGAATGGAGATTAGAAAGCAAGAACTGAAAACTGGAAAGTGCTTCGTGGTGTCTCTTTAACAGCTTAGGATTGATTCATTTTAGCATTTGTGTCTGGGTTGTATTCACTGCTGCCTCATAGATCAATGGCACGACGAAGTCCCAGCTCTTGTTGATGCAGCATATGGGAATGGGATCCATTATCTTTAGTTCCCAAGACTATAAAACGTCTAATAAACTCAGCAGCAAGAGTGCCAGATTTGTGCAGCACTGCCAGCTGCTCTAGCCTTGTTGTCTATGTTTTTGGTTTCATTATTGATGGAGAATGCTGATTGTCGAGCAAATTATGTCACTTGCAGATTTGAGGTGCTTCACTAATGCATCAATGCTATTGGAGGGTTGAATGAGGTGAAAGGTGAGGGAAAACCAGTCAGAAAAGAGTCCCTGTCACCTATAGAGTGAATTCATGGTTCACCTGGCTTCTCCTTTGGAAACTAGGAGGTGTCCAAAGTTGTGCCTGCGGGAATTTTAAATTAATGCTTGCTGCAGCAGAGAGGGGGAAATAAAAATTGTGCATACCAGAGCAAGAAGGCGACCCAGCTGTGAGAGATTAGAGGTCATAGGAGGAGCAAAGCCACTTGGTGGAATCCCATTCACCCTAGTGCTCTCCTACACCATCCAAGTCCTGCCTCCTTCTTTCTCTTCTGCCAGCCAGGATCTGGAGCAAAAAACAGGAGAAATACTCAGTTCAACACTAATTTAAAAATATTTGCTCATTATCCCATAAGCCTCTTTCTCCCATTTAGCTTCCTTCTCCCATGTCAGCATGACTTGTAAAGGTGACTTCAGCTGCTGTGCCTTCTCTCACAGGGAGGGAGAGAGGGAAGGAGGGAGGGATTCATGTTGCAATGAGAAATCAATTTAAATTCACACGGGCACAGTCAATCCTTAATCAAATCAGCAAACTCAGGCTGGCTGCAGGAATCTGAGTAGGAAGTTCAAATATCTCAGTCCCAAATGTTCATTCTCTATCACAGAACTCACGTCAGGGTGTCCCTGAGCATTAATCTGCTGCTCCAGCACTTTTCTCAGTCTCTTCCCTAGCTACATTATAATTTGTTCCCTAGTTTACATTATAATTTGTCTCTCCCCTATTTTTCACATTCACCATTCTGTAGCTCTTGCTATGCCCTTAGAATAAATTCCATAGTCACCCTAAAAATGGTGCAAAACATGATCTTGCACATGAACACATTTTGGTGGGTTGGGGGAACAGCTTCCTACTCTGCTTTTCTTTCTCCCTGTGCATTGTCACTAGGGGCATGTTGCAGTTCCTGACAGAATTAGTTTTTATTGCTTTCTTTACTCCTCTGGGACATGGAGATCAAGCACAGTTAGGCAACATTTTCAGTCTCTAGTGTCTTTAGTTTAGGCACTTCAAAATCAGCAGCAGACACTCAATTGGAAGCTAATACAAGCCAGCATTCACAGCTCCCATTTAATCCACTGACTATGGATGCCTTTGATCATTGTCTAGATATTATTTCTTGAAAAGAGAATCCTGTATCCCATGGGCAGGATCAGTTTCTGTATCTTGGATATCTTGGACAAGGGAAACCAAAATTTGTAGAATTAATGCTGGCATAAAAGCAGAAGGAAATGTTCCCTTGAGTCTTACCTGGGCTAAGGTCTGTAGGAGTGGTGATTAGAGTAGCTATCACACAAGCTGATAGGGAGGCTGCTCTTGGCTTGCAAGTCTGCTGTCACTGCCCGATGCCCACTGGCTCCTGACAGCCTTCCTAGGGCATTTCCGAAGCCTCAGTCTTTGCCATCAAGAGCTGCAGCACTGGGAAAAAACTGCTAAATGCTGTTGTGTACCTGCCAATGCTTCTGCAAGGAGCAGAAAGAAAGAAGCTTGTGAGCCAGGAATCTCTTTTAAAGAATGCAGATCAGAGGTTTTGCGCAAACTACTCTCTTCAATTATTTAATACTTCCTGTAATTACTGAGTACTTAAAAATATTCTAGGGAATAATTTCTGGGCCCTTCTGTTGTTCCCTTCTATTTATTGCCACAAAAGGTCTCAGCCATTAGAAATGCTAAAGGATGACTTTCATAAAAATGAGGGAGATAGCAATGGCGTGTTTAACAAAAACACGAATTCTGCTTGAAGTGCAGCTGTATGTCCTGATCAGAAGACACTAAGAGCTGGAGGATTTGTTACTTCCATTGATACCTTGATCACAGCTTTATATCCTTCTTCTTAAAAATGTATTCTTACCATGCTAATTTGTCTTTCTCGAGATGCCAGTTACTGGGTCTTGTTACCTCCCATGCTAAAACCCCTCATGGTTCCCACTGTTTTGTGAAGGTAATAGCATATTGTAATCAAGTCACCTTCCAATCTTTTTTTTTTTTTGGATAGGCTAAACAGATTGTGCTCTATTTTTTACTTTGGAGCACTTTCTTCAGCTCTTAAATCATTTTTTCAGCACTTGCTGTGGTGTTTTGTTTGCTTTTTTTTTTCCTGTACAATCACAGTCACCAATTTTGCTACACCCTTATTAAAAAAGATAAACTCTGGAGCTGAGCACTATCAGGAACTGGCCTCATCTCAACTATATACAACCTAAGAAGCCCATGTCTGAATCTGCTCACATTCCTTTCTTTTCATACAGAAATCATTTTACCTCCTTTTAGTGCAGCTTTGCCCTCACAACCCATGTTCAGCTGCTTCTCCATTATGACCTTAAAGCCTTTGCTATTACTGTGGGATTACCCTGCTTGCCCATTTCCAGGAGTGGCTTCTACTCTGCATCCCTACCCTTTTCACAGGCCTGTATTTAGATATAATTTGTTTGAGTGAGCCTACCTTACCAAATGTTGCACCATCTTCTACATGATTTATAGTTTCCCTGAAGCACTTTTTTCACTATCACCAAATACAGGACGCTGATCTAGCGCCTCTTGCTCCACAGCAGATCTGCCCTGGGAAGGGACTGTGATCAATGAGAGATCATAGAGTGAATCCCCAGGGCCTGTCTCTTTCAGCCATTAAAATGGAGAAAAATTTATTATTCAGCTTCACCAGCACATTTGGTGCTGTTTGGCCCATCCTTGAGGCAGACCTGTTGCTACCTGTCACATCATTTAGGTGCAGCTTGGGTAGAAAATACTTTCAATATCTTGGTCACTTCTGACCTGCAGTGGAAACATCTCTGTTTGAATCCCACTAAAAACATCTCTCTTCTTCATTTAATACAGTTTTTACTGATATTGTGGAGTGCTTATTTTTTAACCACCTTGCTGTACAGTATTAAGTGAAGCACCTGACAAAGAAAGGAGGATCGCTGTATCACCAAATCCATCATCAAAAAGAGGAATATTTCTTGAGACAGGATTTCTATTTATAAGAATGCTGACTGACATTAATTATCACTTAAAATCTGTATCAGCATTTCCATTTGGCATAAGAATTATGCCAGACATCTCCTTCTGCAGTAAGAAAAATGCAACCTAACCTCCACGTTAGCTCCTCAGCGGTTGCTCCGGCGATATCCACAACCATACGTGGGTGTTGGCCTGTGACAGAAATGGAAGGTATTGCCCTCCACTTTTAGAATCCCTTGATTTTCCAATTGGGTTTGCACGCTCAGGCCTTTGCTTTGCTGCTCAACTCCACTTTATGAGCACGGCAGGATGATTTATTAAGGACTTCAAGAGGGAGACACAAGGGTCACAAGCCGCTCTGCGGTTGCAGGTCTGGCCAAGCCCCCTCCCCGTCTGCTCGGGAGCCGCGAAGCCGCAATTTGTACAACACGTGGTGGTGGCGCAGGAAGGCACTCACCCATTAAAATGCTTTCAGTGCTTGTCCCTGTGACTTAAATACAGGCTTGTGGTTTTCCAGGCAAGGGGTTTAGAGATGTCCATCTCCTCCTCTGTTGGTTTGGTTTGGTTTTTCTTTTCTTCCTTTGCGCATTGTTTGTCCTTACATTTCTTAAAGCTCCACAAATTGTAAGCTTACAGTGAAGGCATGCTGGTAAATGATTTATAGAGGGTCCTACAAATCATGTCACAGAGAGTGCAACCCCTTCCCCCACAGCAACAGTCATCATTTCAGAGCAGCACAGTCTTCAAGGGAGCTAAGCTGTCCTTTTCCTGCTGAGATTTAGGAAGCTAAACAGTAAAATGCAGCTAGAAGGGAGAGTAAACAAGCCACAATAGCAAGCTGGCATTTAAGTTTCAGCAGGGTTTAAGGTGGCCTCAGAGAAGCTCTTGCTTATCACTGAGATTCTATTATAGCATTAACACCCATCTGTATGTTGTTTTACTGCTTTTGCACATACATAAATATATAAATCCCCAATATGGACATATGTTAGCAAGGAGTTGAAATTACTTCAAGGATTAAAAGACAAGCAGAAATTTCTACCAGTTAAATGAACTGCAAAAATCCTAAGTTTCAATTGTGGTCTTGGCTATATCCACCCAGTCAAACCTCAGAGTGGTTGGAGCAGACCTGAGAGAACAGTTTGGCTCTGAGACACCAACCTCAGGGCTTTTCAGCCAGAGAGCTCTCAGCACCACTCCACAAAGACATCACATAAGAGGCTCCAAAGGGCATGTGGCAATGCCCACAGGTACAAAAAAATGTTTAAAAACCCTCAACCTCCCAGGCTCCCAAACATGGAGAAAGAATGTTCTTGCCCCGCTGCCTCCTTCATCAGCTGGTGCAGCTCCCAGGCATCCACATGCATTTTGGTAGAAGCCATCAGTGTAGGAAGTTTGGGGATCCAGCTTGGTCTTCTCTGGCTCTGGAGTATGGTGAATATCAAAAGCTTGTAAAGTTGCCCATGCTTCTGTCCCCTTTCCCTTGTTGTCTGTATTGATGACAAAATCACAGAATAATTCAGGCTAGGAGGCACTCAAGGATCATGTAGGGCAATACCTGCACAAAGTAGCACCAATTAAATGAGGTTGTGCTGAGCCTCATCCATATGGAGTCCTTACACTGCTGAGGATGGAGACCACAGGTTCTGTGGGCTCTCGATCCAGTGTTTTGACTTCCCTTCCTCTGAAAAAAAAATCCAATTCAAATATCTAATCCAAATTTCCTGTATACCAACTTGTATCCATTGTTGCTTCTCCTGTCTCCCTGCACCTCTCAGAAGAGTCCAGTTCAGATTTTAATTTGGCCAAACTTCAGACAGTGCTCCAGGTCAAAAAAAGCAAAGACCTATACCTTGAGAGCTCTGTTGATTTTAGGGCTCCTAAAGAATTAATGCAATAAAGCCTCACAAGGAAACCAGTTCTGGTGCCTAGAAAGGAACAATTATTGTACAATGAAACAACTGGATTAACATCACAGTTTAGACAAAATATTTTACCAAGGCAGTTGCCAAACAGTAGAAATTAAAGGGTTTTTTGTTTTTTACTAAATTAAAAGTTCCTCTGGGGCTGGGAGGGGGAATGTTTATCACCAAGCTCTGCCCTCTTTAAAAAATCAAAACATTGCTGAGCTATAGACTAATGTCTTAGCAAGATGCACGATCTCCTTAATGGAAAAGTGAATTCTAGCCACTGTGATGCTCCATCTGATGAGGATACTTAGCTGTGATGGTGTGGAATAAAGTGCTTTATTATACTACAGTGAACCACACTGCTAGTGCTGGGAATATGGTTAATGCAAGTACAGAGAAATTACACAGTGTCTGTTTTGACTTTGTGATTTCCTCTAATGGACACACAGCCTCCAGGCCAAGCGCTTGGAGAGTTTTGTGTCATGCCATTTTCTCCAATTATTAGCTAGGCTTTTCCTCCAAAGTACCTGGTGGCAGTGGCTCATTCACAAACCCAGCATTTACAGCAGGGAATTCAAGGGGCTTGCCTCCCCCATCCAGAATCCTTCATTTCAATCCCATTTTCCTTTAATGATACACTAGCCATTTTAACACATTAAGTGATGTCACCTGCAAACGCAGGAAACAGCAAAGTCAACACCTCCCGGCGTGGGATTGCCTCTGGGTTTTGTTAGCTCAGCGCTCATCCTCCAGCCCTGGCTCCTTCTCCCTGGTTAAGGTCCTCCTTAGCATCCTGTGCAGAGGCTTTGCGGTGAAGGCAGTGCCTGGTGCCGCTGAGAGCAGGACAGCGCGGGCAGGGCCAGGCTGCTCCTGCAGTTAAAGCGCTTTCCCCGTGTCAAAGTCTGCTGCGGGAGGGAGCGGGAGGGGCAAATTCCCCAGGGAAGCACACAGCACAGCCCATGCATTCAATTACAGGGCCCTTGAACGGCAGTTTATAAGAAAGCCTTGCTGTTTATGTACTGCTGATGCTGGCTTGGGGTTGGTTTGCTTTTCTGTTTGTTTTTCCAGTGGGACTGCCTGGGACAAAGGTATCTGAGGGAGCAGAGGGACTGTCAGAGGTAAAGTCTTGGGTTCCAGTTACACACCTCTGCATTTTACACACTCAATAAGGGGGGGTAATCTAAATATTCAACATACAGTCATAAATACATACACACATACCCATAGAAAGGGACTGCTTTGTGCCACAGCTTCTCCTCCCGCTATGCTGAAAATCCACTGAAGCCCCAGACAGAGTACGATGCTCTACTTCACTGTTTAAATCTCTCTTCCTGTCAATCAATCCACAGACTGTTTGTTTTCCCCACCCC
This sequence comes from Peucedramus taeniatus, assembly GCA_013400575.1. Taxonomy (NCBI): domain Eukaryota; kingdom Metazoa; phylum Chordata; class Aves; order Passeriformes; family Fringillidae; genus Peucedramus; species Peucedramus taeniatus. Next base: position 365,371 of record WBNO01021847.1, read on the forward strand.
TACTGAACCTGGCTTGTTATGTGGAGCTGAGTTATTGCAATGGTCTGGCTTCAAATCTGTCTTGGTTTTGTCCAGGCAATGAGGAAATGCACGCAAAAATTGTCTCCTAGGAAAACTGACCGTGGAAAATTCAGCTTAAGGAGCATTAAAAGAATTTACTGCTGTCACGTGGAAACTAACGGGAGAAATTACATCTCCCACAGCAAGCTCCTTCTGGAGGCATTTCCATTCTGGTGAAGGGAGTGTCCACCCGAGGGAGGCCACCTCAGAAGTTCCCTGCAGCATGTGTCCATTCTTGCCCATCTATTCACCCTTTGCTGAGCCCACTTGAGTGCTGTGGAAATCCAGATGAGGCAATGCAGCTTTGGGAGGAAAGTCAGCATCTTTGCTAGCAGCTGCCATCTCCCAGCTGGTGTGAGGGACATTTCCCTGGAAGGCAGGGTTCTTTGCCCTGACCCCACCCCTGTGTCTCTGCAGCCACAAGCACTCTGCATGCAGGGCTTTCTCAGTGTCCCCTCTGTCTCCTGGTACTTTTCTGGTTGTTGCCTTTTGTCAGCCAGAAGGCAGGATTTGCACTCCTCATTGACCCAGAGATCTCAGGGGGCTATTCTGTCTTCTTTCATCCAGGCACTTCTGTTTCCTAGCTCCCAGCCCAAAACTCAAGGGTAAAACAACACTCAGGACCACTGCCCTTGAGAACTGCCTGAGAGACCTGAGCTGGCCTGCTCTGTGTGGGCAAGGGGTCTGGGCAGGATGGTGAGCAAGCAGACTCTGCCAGCTGCAGCCTCTCATGGCTGTGTCCATGCTCTTTGACCTGAGGTGGGGGGAAGACAGATTGGTATTCCTGCATGGGGTTTTTTTGGCAGGGTTTTCCTAAGAAGGTTATTCCAGTATGCATGGCTCTGGGACTGTGCACTGCTCCTTGCAGAGCTGGCCAGGGGCAGAGAGTGGTACACAGCCCTAAACACTTACTGTTCCCTCTGGCTGGCATATAGGTACCCTGAAGTTTGGATGCAGCCATCTTTTCCTGCTCCCTGTTACTCCAATGTCTTTGCAATTTTCATTTTGACTTTTTTCAGTCTCAAGCTCTTTTTCCAGCTTTACGTCATGCTTTCCATTTTGGAGATGTCAGATGATCTGTGATAAACTGACAGTATGTGCAGGAGCAGTGAGGAGATGAGGTCCATTTTAATGAGACTAACTCTACTGGGTAGTGAAAACAGTGCCTCAACAAACCTCTAGATCTTGTTTCTCTTTGCAAAGTGTCTTAATGGCACAAAAGGATTTTTACACAAGTAAGGAAAGGCAATTCCCAAAACAGATTTCTTTCAGCAGCCATTGAAATGGAAAGTTACCACAGAGATTTGCGTGCTCCCCTTTAAGAGGTAAGCACAATCAGAAATCAGTATTCTCTTGGCTCCTGCAAACAGCCTGAAATATTTCTGAATTAACAGTGTGTTTGCTTGGGGTGCACCATTCACCCAGAAAATCCTGCATGCACTCTCCATTTCCTCTGTGGTCACCTGTAAGAGTCTGAACCATCAAACACAGGGGATGAGAAGGGAGCAAAAAGAAACAGAGCTGGTGAGGGAGGACTAAACAGTGGCTGGACTTCAGTAAACACAACACTGATAATAAATACAGAATGAAATTCTCAATATTATCATGCAGGTTCCCTTACTTAGTTACTGTGGCTTTTACCATCTCTTGAGAAGGCTGTTGGTACAAACCCTGCCCACTGGCACTGAGATTTAATCCCACGAGCACTCCTCTGGTAGCAAGGCAGAGTTTGGATGCTCATGAGGCGGGATGTGTGAAGACACAGAATGGCTCAAGGCAGAGGTTGAGCACCACAGTGTTTTCCAGCCCACTGTCATTTCATGAAAGGACGAAGGTGCCTTTCAGCACCTACGTAGCATCATTATTCCCCATAGATGAAGAAGTCAAGTCAAAACAAAAATTTTGGTACTGTTACCATCTTGTATCTAGCACATAGGTAGGCAACTAAGTGCAAAGGCAATTTGCTGTGCATTTCAGGGCTGTATTAATTTTCTGACTCCCTGTGGAAATTACTGCTCGTTCTTAACTTCAAGAGAGACTCGATTAACATGGCACGTGAAGCCAATCTTCATGGCTAAGTCATTACTCTTTAGGACAGACTGGGCTCATACTTCATGCTGGTTGCCAATACAATCCGGGCGAATTCTGGAGAAGTAATCACAGTTCAAACAGGGTCAGCTGTACAAGGCCAAGGCTATTGATGGCTATTTGCTGGGGCCAGGAATGCCAGTGATACCTACTTCAGTTCAGAATCCTGCAGAAACCAGAAAGACATCTTCACTTAGGTCTTTACTTAAGGAATTTCTCACCATAGGATAGAATCACGAACTGCAAAATGATTATGTACAAACCTTCAGCAATTAAGCAATACACAAAATAATTTATGCATACTGGCTAATTGCAAAAAAGCAGCTAGTCTTGCTCCAAGTGGCACATAAAAGCACTCTTTCAATGGTTTATTTTTGACCTAGACACCACTAACTTAGTATGTTCTGCAGCATCTACAGAGAATATTTTTTATGGAATATTTTTTAAATCTTGCTTTCCAGGGAAGTACTTTTTGTTTATCTAGTACTCTTTCCTAAGCTATTTTTGGACCCCAGTGCATGAATTCTAAGATATCTGGGCAGCATTTGGAAAGAGTGAAGGGATGAATAGGGGATGTAAAATATCCAAGCCTGCATAAGAGTTATCCAGTCCAGTTTTCCTGTTCTCTGTTGATATGTGGATTTGGTGATGATTTGTTCAAGCCCGCGGGAAAGCTTATTTAGTTATGTATTAAAAAAAAAATCAAATGTTCTAATCTTAACTCATATTTCTGACTACAAATGACTCCTGTATTTTTTCAGCTTGGTCTGGAATATCTCTCCAAGGTAACAATGGCCTGTTCTTGAGTTTGCTTTTTATTTATAAAAGTCTGATTTGTTTAAATAGCTGTAGGAAATTCCATGTAATCAGTGGTGAGAGGATATTCACTAAGTTTTAAAGGCCTGATCAGAACAACAGCAGGAAAATGGTCAACATAACTTGATGGTCATTCCAAGTACTAATTTTGACTTCAGCAGTACTAGATACTACCAGAAAAAACTGCAAATCTTGCATTTAAGAAAAAGAAAGTGTGATCCTAGAAAACAGATGCAGATTTCTCCACATCTCTGCGAGTGTCCAATGTTTACACATCTGATTGATAGCTTTAGTAGAGGCATACATGCGTGATTTATTCACTTTCAGATCTTTAAGTAAGACAACAAAACAACACTAAAACCTCCTGTTTCTCACCAGTGAGTAGGTGGTATCCATCATGGTGAGGGTGGCCTGCAAAGGCACAGACAGCTGTAGGGACAGCTACCTTTTCAGAACGAGGTGAATGGAGTAAGGCAACAACAAAAGCTTTGATTTCCATCCATCTGGACAGCAAACAAACAAACAGAGCAGGTGGGCACACACAATGATACCAGGACAGGCGAGGGCAGTATCAGATCAGTGCCTCACCAAAGCAACCGCAGGGTAGTAGCGGTGGGATGGATGTGATCCGTCAGCGCTCTGGGCTGACAGACCTTGCACTCCTCTCCAGACAGCTCACACAGCTGCAACAAGGGCTTCTTCTGCACTATGGAAACCCCTTTTTTCTCCTTTAAGGACCCTAACTGTTGCTAAGGCAAAAAAGCCCAGGGCCTTTGGGTGCCATAGATCTCTACATCCATGAAACAGCCAGAAAATGCTAGAGGCCATATGGAGTACAGCCTGTGAGAGCTACTGCCCAGGCCCCTAAAAACAGCTGTGTAAATGAGTTAACAGCATCACAGCAAACACCTCCTTGTGCTTTCTGTGCCTCAGTGTGGGCACTGCATCTATGTTTGTGCCACTTTGTACAATCAGGCACCAGAGGCTGCAGTAAAACCACCTACCTATTTGTCACCCATTCTGAAGAAGGTGCTTGCCTCACCAAAGCAGCAGAGCAGCCTGGACTGGCTCCCCAGCCTTCCATGGGGGAGCCTCTGCCATTTGCCCCCACACCAACAGCCAACAAGATATGCAAAAAACACCAGCAGCATAGAGATTTTTAAGATGTGTCAAAAAAAGCTTCCCTGTGTTCCCACACAGTGGACCCGCCAGATCTTTGCTGGGTTTGAAGCCCTAAAAGAAGTTCTTTGTGTTGTGGTACTGCTTGAGCCTTCACAAAGGAGATGAAAAGGAGCAATAAAACATCTGAAGAGCCCAATCTGGTCTGAACTGCATGCATTCATTACGGCAAAGACGGATTTCTTCTGGTTCCTCCTCCGTATCCTCCTCCTCAGTGGTGGCAGCGAGAAGCTTGACAGTCCAATTACAGGATATTCACACTGAACAGAGAAGAGGGACAGCTAGTTGGTGGCAGACATTTAGGATATGGCATCCAAGGCTCCATGAGGCCAGCAGAAACCTGAAGGAACAGATTGAAACTACTCTAATGGCTTGGCTTCTCGCAATGCTTTGTTATAGGCTTAAATGAGCTCTGAGCCATCAGCGCTACCCATGACTTCAATCAGGGTCCAAATGTACTCACTTCACCAAAGCTACTGCAAAACGGGACCAGTGTTCTGGAGGCTGGAAGGGGCCCTGCTGTGTGTGGCTGCTATTGCAGTGTAGCATTGGGAAATGCTCTTTCCATGCTTTTTTTCACCCCAGGTTTGCCATTTGGCTGTACTCATCTCTTGAGTTCCTCAGCAGAGGGTTTCAGGCCAGGAGTGGATGCTCACTCTACTCATTTACAAAACCATGTGGATGAAACCCATTCAAAGGCTTGTGCAAAAACATTTGATGTTTCTGGCTCAGAGACTGCTTTTCCTCTCAAACTTGAGGAAAGTTTTTGTCTTTTTTCCCCTCCAATGGAAATGGTAATGCAGGCTAAGAAAAATGTCATTAATAATACAAACTGGGGGCCTTTGGGAGGAAATTTTAGTTTTGAAAAGTGACTACTCTGCATGAATATGTCATGCCATCAGAAGTTTATCTGCATTGTGTTGACTCTTCACATATGTATATATTTCTCTTCTGCCAGACATGGTCCTTATTCTTATTTAAATAGGGTATAATTATAGATGCCTACTTAAATTACAAGAAATAAATAGAAATTCATCTATTCAATAGGCATTTTCCTAGGAAAAAATGTTTTCCTTCAGATATTGGTTTTCTTCAGGGTTTTTTCTCTCTATTTTTAATTTAAAGCTACTTCTCTTATGTTTTATTCACTTGTTTTCATTAGGTAAAGGAATGCCTTGGCATGAAAACCTGTCCTGAATCCACTGCCTGCTTGACAGATAGATATAAAGACTTGAAACATGAGAGGAAAAGCAGATGGTTGCAAGGGGAAAAAAAAACCAAACCTTAAACAAAAGAAAGGAATTAAACCTAGCATAGGCACATGTATTAATACTTTGTGGGTGCCATTGCGTATGCTGGTAAGAATGACAGGCCTCGACAACGGATCTCTACCACCTTCTAAAAAGGCAGAACCCTCCTTTTTATCTCCAGATTGATCCTGGCCAGTTTGTTGCAAGTAGCTACTGCTTGAATTTCAAATATTGAGTGCTGGTATTTGCCATTGGTCCCGCAGTGTAAATCACATGCTAATGTTTCTCTGTCTTGACTGGATGAGAATAAACATAATAATCAGGAAGAGACCTTGAAGAAGCCACTCTGGCTTTAAATTTCTCAGGGAGCAGCAGCAGTTTAGGGAGAAGAGACTGATAAAGAGGATTAGGGAGTTCTAGAAAATTGAAAGCCCGTTCCTTTCTGGCCCACACAGACTCTGCCCAAGGCATCATTGCTAGGAAAATTAGGCTGCTGTGAAATTTATTGCCAGGGTGCAGAATTTACATTTCAGTTTCTCCTGTCACAGCTTGGGCTGCGGTCAGATCCCCTCTGCCTGCCTCCCCTGCTGCTGCACCCTGCCCCCCTCAACCTGGCACAGGCCCTGGTCCCCCTCTTCCCCCATGCTCTTTGTAGGGGTTGGAGACAACTGCAAAACCCTTTTCTGAAAGTTTGAGGAGAGCAAGGCTGGCTGGGAAGCACTGCAGAGGATGTTGGCTGCTGCTGCTTTTCACCATATTGTTGCCCTCGTGACCAAGCAAGGGCTTATTTTCTTACCCCTACAGAAATTCAATGGAGTTGAATATTTGCATTGTCAATAATCTCAGGGATTACCTGTGAAGAGGTAGTCACAAGCCAGGGCAGGTGATGACTGTCTCCAGATCTGTGGGAAAGGACTCATAATCCTTTTCCAAGTGTCTGTGGGGCTCTGCTGGGCTCCACAGTGAAGTATGGCTCAGGTGATACCAAAATGCTTCCATCCTCTGGGGAGGGACAGGAGGCACAGCAAGTCCTGAAAGCATCATCTGAGAAACTGAAGGAGAAAAAGAAAAGAAAATAGAACACTTGGAGGAATAAGAATAGAAATAGTGAGAAATGGCAGAGTGCAAAATAATAAGATTGCTGAAGATAAATCAATTCTGGAGAGTATTTGGTTGGACTTTTTAACAGGGCGCTCACTGCCCCTTTGTGGTCTATGTTATTCTCCTTGTCAAAGAGGTCCCCAGCAGGAAGGTTTGCAGAAATGATGATCATTATCTGAATATTCATACACAACCAGTGCACTGCCAATCACAGGACAGTAACAGGCTGTATCTGTCTGGGTCTGAATGGAATTAGCCAAGAAAGCTTGAAATTAGCAATGTGTTCCTTTATGGCAAAGTCTAAGTCCTAACACTGATGTCATGACTAGCTGAAATTATGTCTAAATTAGAGAAGAAAAAAAAAAAAAAGCCCAACTTCCTCAGAGCTGTTTTGCAACTGTAAATGAGGCATAATTGTATCACCTAGGAACTATGATAAACTGCTATTAGCATTTGAGTTGTGTTTCCCCTAGAAATCCAGGAGGGTTTTTTACCCTGGATTAAGGGTCCCTCCTGACACTTGAATAGGAAGTGCATATGGAAATGGAGTTGTTCAGGGTGTCACCACCTTGAGGTGAAGGATAGCCTGAGGTGCAAGGGTGGAGAATAAATGTTACTGCAAGAAAAGCTGCTGAATTTTCTTTTGAGAGACTGATAATCCCACAGGCTTCTGCAGAAGCAGCTTTTGATTATCATTGCTGATGATATTAGAGGACATCTCTGGAGTCTGTCCTTTAAAAAATGTTTCCCCAGTGCTACTTGAAAACATATGGGTTGGGAACTGAAGTGAAAAACTGATGTTTTACTAACTCTCTTGGCATGATGGAGGCTTAGAAAATGATGTGCCTGATACTGGGGACGCATTTTTAACAGTAAATGAAACCAGACTGCATAAAATTTCAAAATACTAGACCAATAAATGTAGATGAGAAAATAAGTTGGAACAAGAAAACGGGACTGGTTAAAGAACCAAACGAGAAAAGATGGATCAGACCTAGAGTTGGGGTGAATTGGAGCAGCTCCACCAGCTTTATTGGGTCTATTCTGAGCTGCAGGGACTCATAGAAGATCCAGATGTACACTAGCAGTTTATATACAGGGTTGGAGTGCACCAGGTCATTTTCAAGTGCAGAAACATCCTGAGTAATATCAAGTAATAGGATGGGCAAGCAATTTGGAAGGTAACATATCTGAGGGGGAAAGAGCAGAGAGATGGAGTCAGTGCCAGTGTATCTTCCTAATTCCAGTTACTGCACCAGCAACACCTGGCTTCAAAGGAGGCACATCTCCATGGGCTACTGTTAGCTATCAGGAAAGGAAAAAAGGGCAAAGAGAGGAAAAAGGAAGGCTTCATATCCTAGCTGATCAGGCTTTATCAGTCTGGTATCTTGGGAAACTGGCCTATAGTTATATTATTTAAAACAGACCACCTGGAGAGAAGTTCATGCTCTCGTTCCAGTGGCTCTTCTCTGGACAACTTAAATTTCTCTCCAAACAACATGCATTAACCTCCACAAGATGTTTTATACCAGAACAATTGTGCTCTGTGCTTGAGTTGGATTAGGTTACTTTTGCTGGTTTTGCAGGGTATTGTAAAAAAAAAAAATTAAAAAGTGTTACTCTGCTACTGCTTCAGAGGATACATTAAGCAAACAGCTGGCCTTAAACAAGGTAGAAAACTTCACCCCTTCAGCTCCATAATCTGTGGAAAAACGAATACATTTTGATTGCTGCAGAAGAGCTTTTGAGAAAAAAACTACTTTGGTAAAGTGTAGAATCTCTTGAGTGGGCTTGTGGATTTGAGCTCCCCCCAGAAATTACTGATTTTGTAAATTTACTGAAGTAAAAAAGCATCTAATTTCAGTGCCTTTCCCCTCTACTTCTCTGTCTCTTTCAGTCATCACACACATACCCACAGGAAAAGTCAGATGACCAGCAGATATCTTGCCAGACAGGTGCTACAAAATTCCTGGTGAACTTCAGGAGGTTTTGGTGTGCTCTTAAGAAAAAAGTAAACTCTGCTGAGGTTGGCATCCGTCTGCACCACTACAGGCAAGCTCTCAATCTGCTCCTTTTCTGTAAATAGGTCAGATATCTTGACTCCTGGAAAAGATTTTTTAAATGTCAGAACTTATATTTTTGCTGTATGGTAGCTACAGTGTCTGTTGAAGCTGTGAGGTTCTGCAGCACCCTAAAGAAATGTTAAATCCTAAAGACAGCTTTCATCCTTAGCCACAATCAGTTAACGTAATCTATTTCTCAGTTTTCCCGGGCCCTCTTTACACTCTCTAGCTAGTAGCTTAACCTCCTTTCCAAAAACCAACATAGCTAAAATACACTTAATATCACTCTCAGTTCTTATACAAACCAGGATAGGTTTTGCATTTGTCTACACAAAGAATTTTTATTTCAGTGTCTTGAGGTGCTAGGGTTTTTCCGGATGCGACTCAAGCCATGATTTCCCATTGAAATAAGCTTTTATCCTTTTTCCAAGAGAAAGACTGTGTTATGAGAAAATTCAAATGATTTTATTCTAGAAGCTGTCTAATTAAATTGAACAATAAAAATTGTTATCCTTTATGACCGCCAAGCAATTAAGTGACCTGGTGATAGGGAATTAAGTCAGTCTTCTTCCTTTGAAATGACAGCTGAAATAGGAGAGGCGCTGCTCTTTGTCTACCGTGTGCGTGCTGGAGAGGAGGCAGAGGGGAAAGGATGGAATGGAATAATACACAATCAGAAAAATCCTCTCCATGTTGCAACTGCAGAATTGTTTCCCATTAACTTTCCTAAGGGGAGAATTTTCCTCATTGTGTCTCATCTTCTAGGATAGCCTCATAAGCAAACAAACAAGAAAAAGACCCAACAAACCTCCTTGCATCTACTACAATTTATATTATTCCCCAAACTGTTAATCTAAAATGCTCATTGAGTATATTGTAGTGCCTTTCTCTTTTCTTTGACATCACTTGGTGTAAATGACAGTATAGCAGGAAGAGTCCATGTTAGCTTATTGAAGGTGTATGACAATGAACTTGTAATTCCAAAATGACACAGTGGGAAGTGGACTGGGGACTGGGTTTAAAACCAGAAGCATCTAAAGTACTAGAGCTGTGGCATATTCACCAGCATTATAGACCACAGCCTCTCCATCAAAGACATGAGATACAGCCTCTGGGCCTGGTAACAATGTGGCCGCATAGAAAGTTTTCCCTTTTACATCACAACAATTATCTTAATTATAGGAACTTAATTCAACTGGCATACAGTTGCTTTCATTCTGTAATAAAAGCATCCAAGGTGACACAATCCAAGATGAAAAAGGGACAAGCCTAGGGAAATTAGTGATTCTGTTTGGGACATTATATTGGCATGACTATTTTTTTAGAAGAATTGTGCCCCATCTAATGCTTTTTCCAGGTTATCCAATCTTTGGGTGGCTGTTGGTTGTACAGCACTGTGTGGTAGGACCATTGTGTATTAAGCATTAGTGAGTGCTTTCCTATCCGACAAAAATACATACAAAAATCAATTCCATACAAATTATCTCAATAAATTGGCTGAAAGCTTGTAAGATGTAACAAAAGGATTTTTAAAAAAACATTTATTTTGGTGTCACTTACCAGTAAGGGTAAGATATTTGTCACAAGATATCTCATTGCATGGTGGTTTTGTTTCCTTCTCCCCAGACTGCCATAACTGTGATCTTCCAATGGATGCCCTTTGGTAAAGAAAAAAGTCATTACCAACTGCCCCTCATTACATGGCAGAGTCCATCTGGAACAAAGGTTCTGTCAGCCTGCATAAATTTGGTCTAACTATTAATTACTGTAATTAATTAACCTCTACGAGTGGAAAAATATGAAAACAAGCTAAAGAACAAGACCGTTTCTTGCCAAAGATGTTTCTGCAGCAGCTGAATACTGTGCTTTCACACCACAGTTGTAAAAGTTCCTGGGTTTGTAGTTTTCCTTGTTGATGGTGGCATTAATAATTTCCAACAGTGACAGATTTCAGAGTGTCAAAAGAATTAGGGCTGTAGTGTCAGAAAATAGGAACATAAGCCACGCAGCACAAATGCAGAGCTTTTTAAATGTGTTTAGATTTTAAATCCTTTTAAGGGATAGCATTGCAGGCTTCAAGTGCCCTAGCAAATCATTAATGATAATATGAAATCCCAGCAGAATTATAGCAGCTATTTCACCATGAACTTGGCCATCCAACCATGTAAAAAGAGTCCTTTCCACCTCTGAAGCATTACTCATTACAAAAAAAGCCCATCATCTTTCCAGCAATCTAGCAGGGTAGCTGGAGAGACTAAAACTAGAAGAGTGATCCGTATTGGCTGTATATCTTAACAAAAAGAAAGACTGGACAAATTCACACAAGAAAAATTCTTCAAGTACTATTAAATGCCTCAAGAAGCTGGTGAGAGGCAAGTAGCTGCAATCTAGAAAAGTCCTTGGAGGGAGGATCTCTGCGTGTTTGTCCCGTTCTCATGCACGTTTCACAGGCATCCACTGTTGGCTGCTCTCAATTTCTTCTGGAATTTCTTCTGTTCAAGACAGCAACTTTGGGGGAAAATTGTAATTACTGGTCTATTATTAGATACTGTAATTTTGCCAGAAGGTCAAAAGTTGCAATAAATCAGCTTTAGTAGTATCTGTTGTCTCCAAACATGGAAAAGGGCCATGAATTCAGCAGAGGGACAGATAATGTAGTTATATTAGAAGACATTATTATCCAAAGTGTTGCCTATTGACAGTTTAATTTTTATTGCATGGCAAAGGTTAATATCTTTAGGTAGTTCAAAGGACCCAAAGGGTAAAAAATTACCAAGAATTCATCTATTCAGCATAGATATGAAACTATCAGAAAAGACAGTCAGTATGGTACTCTGATCCAGAAGATAGATTTGATTTGGTAAAGATTTGGCTGTCATTAATGGTGGACAGACACTGGGGGCTGCAAAAAGGTGCCAACTTATTATTCTGCAGCTGAAATGTAGCTCTTGGTAACAAGATTCACGAGTCTCAGATTCCTGCTGGAAACTGAGCTGTGATTCATTTTGGGAAACTGTGAGAATATTTTTATTTCAGGTTATCTTACTGTTTTACCTAGAAATAATCCACCCAGACTTCTTTTCAATTAAAAAGAGGAAGAAAATTGACTGAAAATAGCAATCGATATGGAGAAAAAAACGGGACATTCTTCCACAGCTTTTTCTTACAGGCACCAATCGCTCTTATGGGCATCAGACTTGACAGTCTATGCTGGATCCTTCAGGACAATTTAATCTCAGAGGAGAGTGCACCTACCCACTTACTTAGTGATGCTTAAGTGAGCAAACTATTTCACTAGTACTGCAGTACGTTTGCTTTTGATTGGTCTCCAGGATTAATTAAAGCACTTTGGCTACGTTTTAGACCTCCCTCATGTTCTAGATCCGAGATAATCTTGGTGTCTGGCACATGATGGGAAAAAAGGAAAAGACACACCACACCAGACAAACAGTTCCAATACTGTGAGTTTTCAGATAATAGTGCTCTCTCATTTTGGCCCTAAAGTTTTGTTCTGACTAGGCTGATGTTCTATCATGTCATCACTATTTAGTGTTTTATTCTTCATAAGGTTCAGTGGTGTTCCATCACTACCCATTCCCCAGCTTGGTACAGCACCCTGCAGAAGAGTGTTTTAAATCCACCACCATTTAAATACACTGAAGCTTCCTCTTCTTGTGGGATTAGAAGTGGTGGCTAGAAATGTTCAGCTGACCTTCTCTTTTGCCTCTCTCACTTCTCATCTAATTCCTTTTCTGCATTGGTGTGACAGAGCCTGAGATAGTGGCACTTCAGGCCACATTGCAAGACTGTCCATTATTATGCCTTTTACCAAAGAGGCTGATTTGAAGGGGCATGAAGTTTTGTGAGGCTTCTGAAGTGTTGAATTGACTTTTCTGTCACTTTTGCTTTAAAACATTTTAGTTTCCATGAGTTACAACACTGATGGAAATATCCTTATAGTCTATGATAGGCAGATTCTATAAATAGCATGTTAAAGAAATCGATTTTTAAAAATTAACAATAATTCAAAAGTTTTTAAAAAACAGACAATATACGTAATAACAAAAAAAAAAACCTACTGCAGTTTTCTTTTTGGCGAAAGATATGTAATAAGAATGGAAACTATGCAGTTTAATTTTCTCCTTGGTATTAGCTCTCATAGTATTTGCCAGTAATGGCAACATTATAATTTGTAGAATTAATTAATGATCTGGCATCTGATTTTGATTCATTACTGCTTAAGCCAGCTAAGTCTCAATTATCCTCTGGACTATTTATTCCTTAACAAGCTTTTAGCTAATGTGATTTTAAAAATATGAAAATAGGTTTTAACTTGCCTTTAAGACGCGGCAATATTTTAACACTCCTCTATAAAATAAAGGAACCTTCATATTTCTTATTCTATTATGGTTACATTCAAAATTAGACTAGGGGATTTGCAATGTATTCACTAAATATATATTATATTCATATGTACCTGGAACCTGACTTCAATTTAGTCTTGATTAAAAAATGTTCTGAATTGGAAACTGTGTAATAAAGGATGCCTAAATCATACTGACCCAGAATATCTCACTCAGTCAGACAGTTAGCAAATAAGTGCACAAGCAAGCAGATGATACAAGAATTCAAAATTAATTCTATTCTCAGAGGATGCATAGACTAGGAGATAGCATCTGATTCTATCTGCAGAGGTGTAAATCCAGAGTAGCACCTTGGCTAAAGTCTCCTTACTCTGAACTTGATTGCTTATCCTGCAAATGATCAGAATTGTACTCTCCTGTGCCCAAGGCTAGGTTGAAGTAGCTGAAATATCCAGTTCTACTTCATGACATTTTTGTGATGCAACTGAACATATCTACCAATTTCCAGGTATTTATTATTTATATCTATTTCATTTACCAAATGTAAGGACTCCTGGTATTTTCTCCAAATGATTGATATTTTTAAAAGTTCAATCACTACATTGTTTAGGAAAGTCTGCCCAATGCAGTTGTGACTTGTGTTGCAATTGTGTTATGATGGGGGCATTCAGAAATTGCATACCTTTGATTTGGGAATGTCTGGCACCACTTCAGAGCTGAGTTGAACTGATCTTAAGAAGATTCTTCTTGCTGGGTTCTGACATGGTCCTTCCTGTCATAACTGCACCTTGTCCTTGTTCCCATCAAAACTGAAACGTATAATTACAAAAATGGGTAAATAAATTAATTATGGGTGTTTTCATCAAAGAATCTTTGTTAATTACTTTATTACTGAAATTTGTTTTGAAAGTACCTTCTGAAAAATTTCAGGCATCATGCAAACAGTAGAAAATACCATTTTTCTAAGCTATCAGTGTTGAAGTACATGAAAAAAAACCATAATCTCCTGAAACTATGCTTCCTTCTCCTAAAAAGTCGTTCGGTGGCTTCCCATGCAGTGACCTGCATGTCAATGTAATACCATTGGTGTCAATGTGTTTTTTCTTAGTTCATACTGCTGTGACATCTAGAGCCTTCCCCACCCTTCTCATCAAAAAACACCTGAGATAAACATCCAAGAGTATCTTCCTTCCCATTTTCAGATCAGTAAGTCTGGCTCCTTTCAGTCCAAGATGGGAAGTCAGTCCCAACTTTTAATGCATGAGCTGTAATGCCAGCTCCCTTGAAACCCAAGGAACCTTTAGCTCAGCCAGTTCCCACATGGCTATCCCAAAACTACTGAGTAGGGGGACTGCTGTCTAAAAATCAAAACCTATTTACTGAGTCAGATCCTTTGGCCCACTGAATCCATGCTGCAATGCTCCAGGGACACAAGGCAGCTAATAAAAAAAATAAATCCAGCTTATGTGGCCCGGACAGAACTCCTGGGTGGTCACAAAACCAGCTACCAGAGTCATACCAGAGGCAACAAACAAAGGAATCGATCTCCAGTTACTGGCACACGAGGAAAAGTCCAAGGTACCTGCGTTGTTATGGCAAGAGTTCATTTGGGCTAAGAGGTAAACAGAGACGGCTGAGCTTCATCTCTAAAGCTGGGGCTGGACGGCTGGAAGCACCAGCTTTCTCAATTGCTTAGAGTAAGGGATTGAGTTGATAAATCAGAGCAGCCCTGATCGCTTTTAATCAACTGAATGAGGAGGAAGGAGGGGAGGTGGAGGCTTGGGAAGAAAAATATGTAAAGCTTAAAAAGTTCCAGCTGCTGCTCTCTAATGGAGTCTCGTTCCTCATGAACGGTGGAATGGTTAGGCCACCTGGTGGCAAATAGCAAACGAACAACCTTTGCAATTTCCAAGCTACAATAAATGTCCAAAGCATCAGAGAGCTCTGGGAACTGTCAAAGGCTGGGAGCTTTTCACACCCAGGGGGCTGCTATGCAGCCACTGCTGGGAGACAGCAGCCAACAAAGGCTGCCATCAGCCACTCCACAGGTGCAACGCAGAGCAGCTGACCTGGTGTCTGGCCAATTTCTGCCAGACAGCTGCCTCCATCACCAAATCTTACACCACAGCCAGCCTCTCCCTCACCTCAGGATGGAGGCAAAGGAGAAAGCAGCCCAGGAGAAAGGAGCTGAACTTAGCTTGTAGCCTGAGAAGAAGTAGTGAAGGCTCAGCATTCCAGTGCACACTGGTGAAAAGTGGTGTCCTTCAAGGGTCCATACTGGAACCAATACTGTTCAATAGCTTCATCAGCAACATTGACAGGAGGGTTGGAGTGCACTCTCAGCAAATTTGCAGATGACACCACACTGAGTACTGTGGTTGACACACCTGAAGGATAAGATGCCATCCACATGGATCTCGATAAGTTTGAGAAGTGGACACATGGGAATCTCATGTGATTTAGCAAGACCAAGTGCAAGGTGCTGCACTTAGATCAGGGCAACTGCTGGTATCAACACAGGCTGAGGGATGAACAGATCGAGAGCAGCCCTGCCAAGAAGGACTTGGTGCTGTTGAATGAAAAGCTGAACATAACCCAGCAATGTGCACTCACAGCCCAGAAAGCCAAATGTGTCCTGGGCTGCATCCAGAGCAGCATGGCCAGCAGGGTGAGGGAGGGGATTCTGCCACTCTGTTCTTCTCTGGTGAGACCCCACCTGCACCTACAGTGCTGTTTCCAGCTCTGGAGTAAAGACATGGACCTGTTGGAGTTCAGCAGAGGAACACAAAAATTATCAGAATGCTGGAGCACCCCTCATGAGGAAAGGCTGAGAGTTGGGGTTGTTCAGCCTGGAGAAGGGAAGGCTCTGTGGAGACCTTGTTGTGGCCCTTGAGTGCCTAAAGCAGCCCTATAAAAGGCTGGGGATAAACCTCTTACCAAGGTCTGTATTGATAAGATAAGGGGTAACAGTTTTAAACTAAAATACAGTAAATTTATACCAGCTATAAGGAAGAAGTGTTTTACAATGAGGGTGGTAAAACACTAGAACAGGTTGCCCAGAGAGGTGGTGGATGCTCCTTTCCTGGAAACACTCAAGCTCAGGTTGGACCAGGTTCTAAGCAACCTGATCTAGAAGAACATGTCCTTATTCATTGTAAGAAAGTTGGATTAGATGACCTTTAAAGATGACCTTCCAACACAAACCATTCAATGATTCTATGATTCTATGTAGGAGCCTGACATGACGTTTGTTAAGAGTCTGAATGACGAGTCTGTCCCTATGTGTAGCATCAGGTCTATGCAGGTAAATCAAGTGAGGTTCATGTGAAAGGCTGTGATTATACATTTCAGAGAGCTGTGCAGCCCTTCAGAAGGACATTGACAACTCAGAGAGATGGACAGAGAAGAAGCATCTGAAATTCAACAAAGGCAAATGCAAGGTCCTGCACTTAGAAAAGAATAACCCCATGCACCAGAACAGGCTGGGGGTTGATCTGCTGGGAAGCAGCTCTTCAGGGAAAGACCTGGGTGTCCTGGTGGACAGCAAGTCTTCCATGAGCCTTCCTTGTGGCCAAGAAGGCCAATGGCATCCTGGGGTGCATTGGGAAGAGCATGGCCAGCTGCTCGAGGGATGTGATCCTGCCCCTCTGCTCAGCCCTGGGGAGGCACATCTGGAGTGCTGAGTCCAGTTCTGGGCTCCTCAGCACAAGAGGGACCTGGAGCTCCTGGAGTGGGTCCAGCAGAGGTCACAAGGGCGATGAGGGGACTGGAGCCTTTCTTAGGAGGAAAGGCTGAGGGAGCTGGGCCTGTTCAGCCTGGAGAAGAGATGACAGAGAAGGAAACTCATCAATGTCTGTGAGTATCTGCAGGGAGGGAGTCAAGGGGATGGAGCCAGGCTTTGCTCAGTGATGCCCAGCAATAGGACAAGAGGCAGCAGGCAGAAACTCATGCACAAGAAGTTCCACCTGAACATGAGGAAGAACTTTTTTACTATGTGGGTGACTGAGCACTGGAGCAGATTGCCCGGAGAATTTGTGGAGTCTCCCCCATTGTAAATATTCAAGAACTGTCTGGATGCAATTCCTGTGATGTTTGCTCTAGGATGACCCTGCTTGAGCAGGGAGGCTTGACCAGACAAGCCACTGTGGTCCCTTCCAGCCTGACCCATTTAGTGATTCTGTTATCTGGAATTCGTATTTTAACAAATATGCTACAATATAGTTTCCATTTCTTTGTCTGCAGATTGTTTCTTCCAGAAAATCTACTCACCGGAAGTATTGCAAAGCATCAAACATAAAAAGGGGGTACATGGAAGATACCAAACCTGTTGAAGGTTTCTTCTCCAGAAGCACTTCTAAGTACTCATGTTTAATGTCCAAGAATTTAGCTGAGCTGGACAGTGGTCTACTGCTAGAGGGCATTCACAGATGGGTTCAGTACAGGCAAAAAATATAAATGAAAATCTAATAATTCTTAAATAAAGAACTGTCAGTTGTTTTCTCTAGTTTTGTCCATTGTATTTTTAGTATAAGCCTAGTGAAAACAAGTATGCAAGTCCAGCAGTTGCTGCTCTAGTGAGCATTGCTTCTAGCTGCTCTCTCTTTGCTGTTCTTCCCTCATTCCTTCACTGCATTCCCTGACAGTTGAAAACTCACCAGACTTGTGACTCACATTTTAATCTTATCCAAGTCACAATGTTTATTTCACAGGATGTCCAATTAAACGTCAATTCAATCTGCTCTGGAGTTGTTTCCTTCCCCTCTGGTGATTAGTATAACCTGAATAACATAGGAAATACAGAAGAAAAAGGGCAGTAAACAACTCCAGTGACATCAAGGAACCAAGCTGAAACTTTTCACAGAAGACAAAGGAGGAAGGTGATGCATAAGAATGTTATCATGGTTCTTACTTTCTAATGTTCTGATTATGAAGAATGGAAGGGAAAATTATGCTACCTTAGGGTGAGTTATGGACCCCCTTTAAGCCTGGGGAAACATGAGTAGGTGTGGGGCTGTGCAAACCCCACAAAGTGAGATAAAAGCTCTGTCCGCATTTTTCCTGAGCTTTGAAGTGCCCGCTGTTGCCCTTCATTGAAGGCAGTGTGAGTACATCACTTCCTTGCATCCTGCCTCCAATGCAGGCACTGAAGCTCTGTGGTCTCAAAGTGAAGAAGCAGGCCCCCACCTATCAGGTGCTGCACACCACTGTCCAGAAGCCCTAAAAAACTACCATCCATCAGCTCACTGACTGACTGAAGGGGAATTTTATAATGACAGAGACTTGCAGACTTCCTTGGGGCTTTCTTTTAATCTTCATTCAGGCATGTCAAGTGCCACATTATGCCCATAAATGTAATTCCACTTCTTGTCTGCTCCAGAAATAGCTTTCTGCAGCATACCAGGCTCACACTGGAGGCTTGGAAATTTAGGTAGGATTCTGTATAAAACAAGGGGTTGCTTTTCAAAATAAAAGAGAAAACTGTACTAAACTTTCAAATGTTACCTGGTCTTTTAAAAGCCATCAGTGGAAAACCTCTTGGGATACACCAAATTTTGGTGAAGCTGTGCAAGAACGGAGCTCAGAGTCATCTTTCTTCCCAATTTGTCCAGCTTCTAAGTCAATGCCAGCTGGGAGTTGAATATCATCAGTTACTCAAGGGAAATACCCTGGTTTCAGGATGAAACTTCGCTCACTGGAGGACACTCAACACAGATACAAGCTTGGGCAACTTAACTGGAGAGATCTCCTCTCAACACAAGTGTTCAAAACAAGAAAGTGCCACTGGTTCCTCACTCTACTCTACTCTTCATGTGCTAGTTCCTGAGGAGAGGCCATGCTGTGTGTCTGGCTTGTCTGTGTGTGCACCAGGACAAACTGTGAGCAGGGACTCACAGGGGTAGCTGAGGGGTGCTGGGGATCTGCAGAGCCAAGCAAAAGTGTGCCAAGGACCCCCAAGTCCACAGGCACATTGTGGGGCAGCTCTCTCAAGAAGCCAGATGTTCTTTCCAGTTTGCAAAGGGAGCAGTTTTGTGACTTAGGGAGAAATATTTCCATGTGAGCCCCTGCTGTGACAGTGCTCATTACTCTGAGCTGTGTCTAAGTGGCAATACAAGCTGCTCCTCACAAAAAAAATTTTTTTTTTTTAACCTATAAGAGGTTTGGCACTAGACTTTTTTTGGCAATAGCATTGTAAAATTCTTTCCAAAGAAGTTTTCAGTGTGCCTTGCTGGGACTTTCTAAAAAATATAGATTAATTGTGATAATTAAATTTCCCTCTGAGTGATTTCTTTGATAAATGGGTCTAGTTAGGACTTTCAATTAAGCACCAAGCCCTGCTGTGAAGTCAGACTGAGCTTCATGTTGCAGGCATTTATTGCCTCATTTACACAGAGACAATCTGAATTATTTTACATTACACTGTTTTCTTTATCTGTCTTTTTAACACAGGTATTAGAATTCCTATTAACCCTTCTATCAGGGAGCCAATTAAACTAGTATGGTCAAGCAACTTTTAATTATTTTGTTATAGTTTAAATAAGCCTCCTGGAAGAGGGCCACTTAAAATCTTTCCCTCGTCCATACTGCAATGCATAAACCTATTGGTTTGTTACTGCACAGATACTCACAGTCTCCAAGTGATAAAAAAATATGAAAATAATATAAAGTGGAGAAGAATAGACAACTACCTCAATGTTTTGATGAATGGTGGTAATATGCAACAATCCTGGGAACAGAAGCTTTTATGTTTTTTGCATTGTCCAAAATTGTGAGTAAATGGTAAGCACAGCTGGGAGAATTTCAGTTACCAGGTGTGCATTCCACCTTTAAGGTTTGTGTTTTAAGTTATTTCCATGCACTCAAGCAGCGTTGCATGGTATTTTAAAAGTGGATTGAAGTATTTAAGATACAGAATTTCTACTTTTTATTATGCAGTTGGGACTATCTGCTTGTTTTTCTAGTCACTGGTACTGATGGCTACAGGAAAAACATCCATGTACTGTCAATCACTGCTGTTAACCATGAAGAATGAAAGGTCCACTGATTTAACAAAATCAAACCTCCAAACTGAACCAAAAGAAGGTGTATTTTTTAAAAAATGCAAAAGGCACATCCATACACAGGATTCACTGTCATTGATAATAAAGAAGAAGTATACCAGCCTTAGAAAATGGTTTTAAATTTTTATGAGTTTTCTGTAAAGCCATCCACAGCTGTGCTAGCTAAGATGAAGTTGCAAGGTTTAACAACTGGTGTGCTTTAAGATATAAATCAGAAACTAATTGTCTGACATTAGGAAAAAATATGTTTCCTCTTCTCCCACACTACCCAACAAAATAATATTTCTGTTTCTTTTATGCTATGTAGCATGTTGGAATCTATACATTCCTGAAAATACTTTTGAGCTTGATTTTGATACAACCAGGGAATTGATATGCTTCTCAAATGACAGTCACAGGCACATTTAATTCATATCAAACTGAACTTTTTCCGGGAGAAAGAAGGATTTCCAGGGAATCTCCACAATCCAAAGAAATCATTCTGTCTGTCCATATATGAATTTAATCACAGTCAGATCTCACATCATCTATACAAAGCAGTAAATGAGTTGTGATTACTCAGAGTTTCAATAATTGACAGAAATTTCAATGCAATTAATGTAAACAAAGGAAAAAGACTCACTGATGAGAAATTAGGGTTTGTAGATTATTGAGGTATGACACTAAATCCAAATGTCAGCCCCCACCCCCTTTCTTTTCTCCAACATAAACCACCAAACCCCATACTTGTAATATGGATTTGTTATGCTCTGGCATATCTAATTTCTTAAACTGGGACGACAAAGATGAGTGATACCAAATAATATAAGTGCACATTTTAAAAATCCAAATGCTTTTTTAAATGCAAGTTTAAATGAGACCACTATATGGTTAATATTTATCTAGCATCCTCTGTCTTTGAGGCACATTTCGTCATATAAGGCTGTGCTGTTAAAGCAGTTCATGGGAATGATGTGCATGACTCCTTTTGCTAATGGGAGCTGGTTGCACAGAACAATCTAGCTGTTAGTGCTCTGAGGAGAAGGGAACTTGAATAGCAGGGGCTTGGAGAGCAAAATAAAAAGAAAGCTGCTAAGGGCATTTGAAAACACACTCGCTATTCTTTTCCTTCCTAAGCATTGCTGCAGTAAACAACAGCTTCAAGACTCCTCTTTAAATAAGTGACATGAAAATGAAAAGAGCACGACTTTGTATCAACAGCCATTCAAAATGCATCCAGGATTCCAAACTAACCTTGGGGATAGGAAAGGCTTGCAGGGGGAGGGAGGGCACTGCTAGGATGGTTGATTAGGCTTGTTTCTTTCTTTGCTGGCCAGTTGTTTAAAGAAATTATCCCTGGTGGGAGCATTCTGCCCCAAAACCAGGGATGCTCTGTTTACTACGGGCAGTATTTAGGCCCAGATTTTAAAAATACAACTGCCTAAAATTAGACTCCTAAATCGATGTAAAGTGTTAAAGAAATGCCCTGGTTTTCAAAAGAATCAAACATCCACAGTTTCCAGGTCAAGGTCCTGACCCAGGAAAGCAGATGAATATTCTCCCCAACCCCCCACCCCGAGGCAACGTGTTTGCTCAAGCATTTAAGGCTGAAGTGCTTAAGTGCTCCTGTAGGTAGGGGTTAGAGAACTTAAACATGGGGGGAGAATCGACTGGGCGCCATCCACCCTTTTAGATCTTGGCCAGAGGGAAGTTTTTTCATTTGATTGGTTTTTTATCACTTTGCCGGTGCAAAATTTTCCCAGCCAAGCCATAGGCAGCAAAGTGCTTTTTAAACACATTGCAAACCTTGGTGCCAAACAATGCCAGGACAATTTCATTTGGGAGGTGGGCTATAAATACACAAATTGTTGTAGGGTTGTGTACAACCCCTAAAGTCAGGACAAACACCATGCTGGAGAGCAGCTTCTTTCAAAGGCTAAGCTAACAGCAAACTCTTTCTCATGATTAGTCAGGACTAGAAGGACCTGGGATATTAAAAAAGGCCAACGAGCATTGTGCATCACACGGCCCTTTCCTAAATGCTGTCATGCAGATCTGTTAGTGGGTGAAAAGATGGCTCAAGGTACTGGACCATGACACAGAAAACCTGACTCAAGCCTCACTTCCAGAAGAAATAAATATGACCTTAGGCAAGTCCCTGACTATTCACTTCTTAAACTGTAAAAAGGCAATGTACTTTTCTGCCTTTGGAGTGAAGGGAGACTAAAATCCATTAGTGATTGTGAGGGGCTCAGATACTAAATTCTTAAGTGCTGAGAAACATCAGGAGAGGAATTTTCCAAAGAGATATTATTGAACAGATCTGTGCATGCTTTTCGGTACTATCTGTCATAATGTGTTGTTGTATATCTTTATTCCTGATGTTTTATTTATCACAAAGTATTAAAGGTTGAGTTTCTTTACCATAGAGGATTGACTTGGAGGAGCTCCATGGGGAAAGGAAATGTTTTCCATGTTGTAAGACTAATAATGTAAGGGGGAAAAAAAAGAACCTTTTGTTGCCATTGGATTGAGACAATAAATAAATGCTTTCACTTTAGCCCATACCACATCATCTACTATATTCTTATGCCTGTTCAGTCTCATTAACTGCCTTGCTTTTCACCTATTGTGTTTCCTTCTCCTTCTAGAACAGTTTTATAAGATATTGAAAAAAAGAAAAAAAAACCCCAACCAACACAAAAAATCCCTTCCAAAATTGTTCAGGTCGTAACAAAAATAATTTCATGCTTCCCAAATTGAATGCCTCTGTA
This sequence comes from Peucedramus taeniatus, assembly GCA_013400575.1. Classification (NCBI taxonomy): domain Eukaryota; kingdom Metazoa; phylum Chordata; class Aves; order Passeriformes; family Fringillidae; genus Peucedramus; species Peucedramus taeniatus. The sequence continues at coordinate 388,103 of WBNO01021847.1, forward strand.
GGATGGTCCCCATGAGATCAACAGAAATGCCCCATTACTGTTTAATTGTCAAGTTCTGACTCAGTCTGTCTGTGAGTGACAGTAATAAGGACAAAAAATGGATCCAGCTTGCAGACACCAGGATCAGCTTAAAGCTGAGGAAAGATGGGCATGGGACAGGAAACAGAATTTAAAAGAGTGACTTAATGGAAGGTGAATGTTTCTCATCTAAGTCTGTATCTAAATGTTACACTTAAGATCTCACAGAAAGATGATTTTTCTCTATTTCCTGTTTTCTCATGCATTTGTGTTCTTTCAGGCATGTAACTTTTGATCATACTCTGGCAATCAACACAAACCTAATGATCCTCTTAAGCCTTAGCTGAGAGTAGGTGACAGAAGCTGCGTTGCTTTCAGGTCCTTAATAATTTGGTCCTGTTTCTCAGTATGACACCTTCCTTGGACTGCTGGCTCTGCAGGGATCAGTGCCAACGAGCAAAGCATTCCCACTGAGGACAAGCATGACTTTGCAATCCAGCATCTTGTGCTACAGCTGTCTACTGCATCATGCTGTATGTCCCATTACACAGCCTGGCTTCTCTTATCTTCATCAATGATAGTTCTCTGTGGTCTTCTTTTGGGGCTCTTTTTGTCTACAACAGAGTATCTTAATTTTCTCAGTCGGTACCCTGAAAATGTATGGGGAACTTCCAGATCAAAAGACACCTAACATTGGGCTCTACTACCACCCTAAGTGTAGCTCAGACTAAAATTTCACCCTTCTGTGGCTTTCATACAGTTCCTTTATACCCCACTTGATACTTGTTCTTTTTATCCAATGCTTTGATACAGAATTGGCACTGAACTCTGATTTATTATACCAAGTAATTATTTTTTGTCTGCTCTTGGCTAACATTGCAAACCACATGGGCTGGGGTTCTATATTGTACTGGTATTGAGAAGGTTCTTTAACTCACTTTTGCACCATTTGGATTCAGATCTGATCCCAAAGATTGCTCACTTTATGATTTGTATCAGCCTAAAATGAGTTCTCTATGGATAACTTTGCAGTTCAGAGCCACAGAGAATTCTTTTTGAATGTTTTGCAATATATCCCCTGCCCTCTCCAGCAAGCCTTGGGCATTTCTGGAGGTTGGTAGAGCTCCAGAGCAGTCAGTTGAATCAAACAGTATTTAAACCCATTTTTCTAATAAAAACAAACTCAAGTTATCATAGAATAATAACAATTCATGATATCTCCCTATCAATTGCCAAAAGACTTATGAAAATAGGGTTATGGCCCCTATGTTAGTTAAAACAAGAGATGCTCAATTTAAAAATTAGGAAACTCAGGCAAAGACAGAGTTTAGTACTGGTTATGAAAATAGTTGAGGATTAGAGTTTTGAAGTAGTTTTACACCAACTAAAAGGGCAAGAAGTAAGGTCTAAAGATCTTAAAATGTCTGTTTTTTTTTCTTTCTCCTGCCGTTTTTAGCTCTTCAGTTTTATTTTTCAGAAACAAAAGCCTGTAAAAATTTGCCTTCTCCCCCCATGCCCTTTTCTAGAAAGAAAGAAATGACATGAAGTGAAATGGTTGTCCCTGGATCTGGTCTACATTACTCTGGAGAAAAAAAAAAAAAAAAAAAAAANTTTTATTTGAGGCATTTTGACCAACATTTGGAATGGAACATACAGCACTGCTTTTCTATTTCTGCCCTTTTCTCATCTACCCACAAGACCTAAGCCACATTCATGCAATTTGCTCAGCCCACAGCCTGAAATCAATGAGGTCTATGCAAGAAGAGAGCACCTGCCACAGGCTGTTACTGTTTTTATTTATTTTCTGTACTATTGGACCACACTGGGACCCCAACAACAAATATTGTCTGGAGCACTGTGTAAACATCGACCAAAATGACGGCCCTGTCCCAAAGTGGTTACAAACTAAACAGAAGACAAGAGACCACAGACAGAGGGAGAATAAAGGAAATGAATGCTCAGTGACAGCAGTATTACCTCACTAGCAGTCTAGGGGCTGTCAACGTTTCCGCAGACCTCGTGGCCCAGGAGACTTTAAAGGAGATTCTAGAGAGCTACCAACAGAAATCTGGAGATGAACATGAACAGGAGGATGGTAACTCCAAACAAAAGGTGATGAACCATTTAAGGTTTTAACAACATTTAAACATGGGAGTTGTCTTCACTCCTGACTGCCTTTAAGAGCCACCCCCTTTTTTTTGCCCCTGACCAATCGTATTCCCCCACATCCTCCTCCAAAACGGACTGTAAGGACCAAGCATGGCAGAGCTGGAAGTCTGCTCACACAGGGCAGTTCCTGCCTCCTGACAATGAGAGATGATAGGTGGAGTCCCAGGGGACCTTGGAAATAAAGACAGGCAGCTTATGTTGATGTGAGATAGGGGAGGGGGGAGGTAGCACAGTGCTGCCAAGAGAAAAGTGACATGTTCAAAGAGACAGGCCAGTGACATGATCTTTGAAGCAAGAGCAGCCACATGCAGTATGATTAGGGCAAAGGCAAGCCTGCATGTGTCAAGGCCAGAGAAAAGGAGGTTGCACCAACTCACCTGCTAAATAATGTGAACTTAAGCAAGAATTTAGCTGCATGAAGAGTGGAAAAAGATGCATCTTAAAAGCTAGAAGATTTAGTAACTGGAGGTGGGGTGGTATAAGCAGCTGAAAGGCTTTACCTGTGTCTAAGAGAAGTCAGAGGCGATGCTCGCACACAGCCGTGAGTGACAGCATGGCACACTGTGCACAAGCACAAGTGCAGAGAATGGCAGCAAGCAAGAAGTCGAGGTGTTTCCTCCCTCTCACCTCCTGTTCCACTCTTTTCCCTGCAGCTATTAAATACAGGCAACTACAGAGTAGATGCCTAGGTTAAGGCAACAGTTTAGCAAATAATTTCAGTCCCATTAATAATTCTTTTCTCGTCTGGTCCAGATCCTGTTCACTATACCCATGAGGTTGTGTCTCTCATCTAACTCAGAAAAAATATGACACCTTTCCTCCGTGCTCAGTAATAAACTGCATAGCCCTTGTGCAGTTTTCTGCTGTATTCCTGGAATAAGATTACCAGCAAGATTAAGGCCTCTGGTTGTGAGAAGGGAGATTTCACAGGATTAAATGTTATCCAGTCTACTTCTGAAACAGAGGATAAAATACAAGAAAGGACTACGAATTATGTTACTGAAAATATCACAGACCATGGTGGTGGTAAAAGGGATAATGAAAGATCGAAATTTTAAATTATATTAACAAATAAAAAGCATCAGGGGAAAGTACTGCAGGGACTACAGTTGTCATCTGTTGCCAGAAGAGGGCACTCCCGGCTTTTTTTTTTTTTTTTTTTGCTTTTTTTTTTTTTGGCATCCGGGCCGAGATTTAAATCAAGATTTCCCTTGGTAGCATTTCCCAGGCATAAATCAAGCACAAATGAATAACCTTTGATTTATCATTCCTAATGGAGATGTACATCATATTGGCGTGTCATCACATTTCAACATTGGCCATTATGATGCCAATCATATAGTAATTTTCTTCCGTGTCATAATCAGTGATGAAGATGTACGTTTCCATTCAGTACAATTAGATTTTCATGTTTCTTAATGGTAGCTGAGGGCATTAGGCAGAATACCCGCTTTTGCTCTAACTCTTTTGTACTCATATTTTTCTGAAATTGTATCCAAACCATTACCCAATCACCACTCTTCAATAGTTAAATGCCACCTCTGCTCATATGGGAAAAGGTGAGAAAGATTTAAACTATTATTCCAAGCTAAAGAGGAACAGCCATTAAAATTCTGGGCAAATACATGGTGTTGAAAAACACACGGCCTTAATTATTTGAGAGTTTCTTAGTCCGCTCCATGACATCAGCTTGGGCTTGTCACTAGTGACCTAAGCCAGACCACAAACCGCAGTGAAGGTGTTCAGCTGGGCCTGATGTCCAGCTGGCTATGTCCAGCGGTATTGGTAGGAATAACCTCCCTGGGAAACCCCAAGCTACAGCTGTTGGCACTGAAACTGTTCCGTGAGCAGAGGCATCCTACTGGTTGGTTGGAGGAATGGATAGATGGCCAGATACGATGTGTTACTGTCATTTAGAACAACTCCTGCCTCTCCTGTAAGGGGCCACTGTATGATGGCTTTGTACAAACCAAACAAGAGAAACAGAAGTCACCGCATTTTCAAAAGCACCTGAGCCTGTCCGAAAAATACCAATATGCCTCTATAGCGGATATTTTGCCGTTCAAACATTTTACTAAAAGGATGCCTTAGTTTTCGTCACCTTCGCCCTCTGCCCAGATGCAGAGAGGTGACGCTGGGTCGCGGGGCAGACAGATGCGATGGCGCTGAGGTTGGGGAAACTGAGCGGCATCGCTCCGGCCTTGTCACTACACCCCGACATTCCCAAGCTCGCGAAGTGAGCAAGCACAGCACAGCCCACGAGAAGGACGCCCGTGCCTCAGGGCCAGGCGCTCCCGGCGCCCCAGCGCGGATTCCGGGCGGGACGAGGCACCGAGCCCGCCGGGGGCCGCGGAGCGCTCGGAGCAGCAGCATCCCCAGGGAGGGCTCCAGTGTCACCTGCCGCCGCCTGCTGCTGCCGCCTGTGAGCGCAGTGGGCCCCGCTGCCCCGACAGCCCGGGAAGGCCGAATGGAGCGCCCGGGGGAAGATGGCTTCGGCGGGCTGCNCCCCCCAGGTCCTCCCGCGGGGGCGTTCGCGGCCGCCGGAGCTGCTCGGGGCGGAGGGATGAGCGCCGGGAGCCAGGGATGAGCGCCGGGCCGATGCGCCCTCTTGCGGCCATGGCCGGGAGAGCCGCGGGGCCTGCCCGGTGCCCTCAGCGGGGAGAGTCCGGCGGGGTCGGGCACACCTACATACCCGCAGCGCCGAACCGCAGCTGCCCATTTCTCCTCCAAATGAAAGCCCTGCCGCCGGCCCTCTGGCGCTAAACTGTCCCGTTACCAACAGGAATTCTGTGACAAACGTGACCTTGCACCTGGCTGAACTTGAGCCCGTGTATGCCCAGGTAGCCAAGAAGGCCAGTGGCATCCGGGCCTGTATCTGCAATAACGTGGCCAGCAGGACCAGGGCAGGGATTGTCCCCCTGTACTCGGGCACCGGTGAGGCCACACCTTGAGTCCTCCGTCCAATTCTGGCCCTTGCTGCAAGAAAGGCATTGCAGTGCTGGAGTGTGTCCAGAGAAGGACAACAGAGCTGGAGAAGGGTCTGTGGCACAAATCTGATAAACGGTTGAGGGGAGCTGTTTATCCTGAAGAAAAGGAAGCTCAGGAAACCTTAGCATGTCCTACAACTGCCTGAAAGGAGGCTGTAGCCAGCTGGAGCTCGGCCTCTTCTCCCAAGTAACAAGACTGAGTGGGCATTGCACCAGAGGGGTTTATGTTGGATATTAGGAAGTTTCCTCCCCAAAAGGGTAGTCTAGCATTGAAAAGGGAAGCCCAGGGAAGAGGCAGGATTACCATTCCTGGAAGCATTCAAAGAACGTGTAAATATGGTGCTTAGGGAGATGTTTTCATGGTTGACCTGGCAATGTTAGGTTAATAGTTGTAACCAAGGGCCTTGGAGGTCTTTTCCAGCCTTAATGACTCTATGATTGGGTTGTCTCATCTTTCTTGTGTGTAAGACAACTTCCTTCTCAAAAATGTTAAGGGCAAATAATTTTCTGGGATGAGAAAACTGGTCAAAAAAGAATTTCACCTTTAAATGGGAGCCGTGGAAAGACTAAGCAGCCCCTTCTGGTGCACACCAAAGACAGTCCTTTCCCACGAGGGTAACTCACTGCTACCAGGAAGCACCTAGAACACATTGGCACTGTGAAGGCACCAAGCCTTTGTGCCAATAACAGAATGTTCTAAACACAGAAAGCCTGAATCAGGAATTCAGTTTGCATCTTAGCAAAACAAAATGTGAGTTTCCTGCTTGGTATGGGAAAAGTTCCCAATTATGCTGCTGTCAGGCAAGCCTGGAGGTTTTACCTAGGTACAAAGTCAGAGAACTGCTTTCTTCCCAGGTATAGCAGAACTAAACTGTAAACCCATGTTGAACTGAAAAACTACTTTTTGTGCTTGGGTTTAAATTACTGTTTTGAAATGCATCTGTTGATGTGATGCAATATGGTTTTTAAATGTTTGTGTTGATGTTGATGTGGCAGACATCTCGACCTTTTCTACCTCTCTGTCCATAAGCTGTGCAGGTTTGTAGCCTGCCCTCACAGCAGACTGACCCAGGCACCCCAGCTGTAAATCCACCTACCTGAGTCAGATGGCCTTGAGAAGTGATGTGGCACTTCTAATTGCCCATGTGCTGTGGCTGGCTGCAGTCACATTGGACCTGTTTGTGGATGAAAGAAGCTTTATTTAGTGAACTTGAAAACGTGCTCAATTTTAAACTGAATTACAGCAATGTCTAAAAGTTCTAATGGTAATCCCATTTCACTTCCTAGTAAAAATGTTTTACAAAACCAGGATGCTTTCTGATGGTAAATATAAACCAGAAAATGTACTCAGTAACCAAAAACCCAGTCCTCATTGAGGATGACTTGGGAAAATAATTGTTTTAAGATAAAGCTTGGGAAGAAATAAAAAGTACATTTCTTTCAAAGAACAGAGAGCAAATGAAAATTAATGCTGCCTACATAAAGCCATGTTGGCTCCCCTTTTGAAGATGGAACCTTTTTCCACTTATATGGGGTGAGTTAGAGATAACTCCACTGAAATTAGTAGTCACAATAGTGCAGAAGCAGACTGAGGGGAAATTGTGGTTCTTTAAACGTCTACTTGAGTGTTACTAATGGGTGGCAGTAGCTGCAAATGTCACTCTTAGCTTCCTATTTTCACTTTCAAATTTGTCAGTAGTGTCCTGGTTAAAACTGTACAGTTCTGTAGCTGAGGTTTGGATTAAGTTAAAATTATTAGGATTAGAAATGGTGCAAAACCAGAACCTCAGATCTGATCCTCTTTGAATTTCTATGGAAAGGAGTTTGGATTTAAATCCCCAGATGTGAACCCGCTTGCATGTTTTAATTCTGGGTCAGTAGAAGTCTAAATTCCTCATCTGGTTTTGTGTGGGTGTAATCCTGCAGGAGCATTTGATTGAGGGATTTTGTGGGGTTTATGAATGAAAGTGAGAGAAAGGAGGCATTTCATGACTGGTGATGAGACTAGTTTCCTATTCAAAGATATGAGGAAATAAAAGACAGTTACTACACTAGTTTTTATCATATGTAGGGAATACAAGACATGAGAGGAAAAGTGGAATAAAGTTTCTGTAAAGTCAGCATAATGGAACTTCACTTTTGGTTAGTTTTAGTCATTATTATAACAAACACGATTAATATTGAAATCGGAAGTCAGAGTTTTGAGGGTTAACTGCTTTAGTCGTCACCACTCAAATCTAAAAAAAATATCAACATAAATTAATTTCAATTCTGTTACTTTAACCAAGTCCAGAATTTGGCCTACATTTAATTCAGCTGGAGAAGATAAAGAGTCCAGGCTCTTTAATTAGTTTACCCTGAAAAAAGCATCTGGTCTGCTGACTAGGAGGTGTATTCTGGGCACAAAAGTATTACCTTGTGTAAGATAGTTACTATGCTCAGCATGTCAGCTGGTCCTAAATTACTAAAGCCTTATTCAGCTTTTCCTTTGTGCATGTAGAATTGCTTTTTCAAGAAGTGAAGATGGAGATTGCTTAGTCCATACTGTAATTAATTTGTGTGATTCTGCAAGAACATCTCTGTTGTGTGGTGAGTAAAATTGTTGTGCATTCTCTTTTTCTTTTTCACAATTTTGAAAATGTGGGTTTTCTCCTTGGTGGGCTAAAGCACATCTAGAAGCATTCCTTTCCTTCACTACATCTCCCATCACTGACTAAAAACATTGCCATTATCCTGGCGCAGGAAGAATATTGGGTTGGATCAGCCGTTTCACTGCCTGTGTGTGTCTGTGAGATAAGGACACTGTATTCAGCCTTTGAAAAGATGTTCTTCCAAGTAGCTTCTGTCTGTGTCTGTGTGCCTTTCATTTATTAACTCTCACATGTGACACGTATGTCTAAAAGCCAATATGCTGTATTAGGGCTCAATCCCACACCACTGACGTCAGGGAGAGTTTTATCAATTACTTTAATGCATAGGATTAGGCCTTTGTGATTACACAAAGAACCAATTATTGGATTTTTCTATGAACCTACATTAAAACCTCCTTACAAATGTGACTTGCAGGGTGGGAATCAGAGAAAACATTGCTTTTCTTTTTCAGTTTAAGCTCTACTTCAGTACTAAGTGTATAGTGTTTAGGTTTGAAATGCAGTGCATTGGCAGAAACAGATTTTGCCCTCTACTCCATCTTCCAGTAATAAGCCACTGCATGGGTTAATCTCTTCCTAGGCATGTCTTGCCTAAGGATCCAGTATTTTCACAGTCTCTATATTAAAAAAAGACTTCTAGAATCTTGTAGAGTGAGACACTCCCACCAATATATTTTGTTGATCTTTCCATAATTCCACTGTCAAACACGAAAGCAAACAATTTTTAAAAAACAACAAACAAAAATGCAAACCTAAAAACCAACCAACCAACCAACCAATCAACCAACCAAACCCCAAACCAAACCAAAAGATGAACCAAATCTAAGCTAGAAAAAGCTAGAAAAAGATCTGAGCCTGTGATGTATTGGTCTTGGTTTCATTCACAGTCTTGCAAGTATGTCAGCTGTGCTGTAATGACCTGGCCTACATTTTGCCTAACATAATGCTGCCGATCTTTTGATTTTCCTTTTGTTCCTAATCATTATTTATTATCTAAAATGATTATCAATCACTTCTTGTACAACTCCAAAGAGAGCGAGCACATCCTCCAAGCCTCATGATCTTTTATATCTGAAGCTCAAAGAGTGCCTGACTTCATTTAAACTTTCTGAAATCCATTAATCCGCAGTGCAGGTGAATGTAATTTTCATGTAACTATGGTCTCTGCGTCAGTCATTTATACTTAAAATGAGAAACACTGAAAGTGAACGGCTGCCTCACAGGCACAACTTGTGATGGAGTTGATGCAGAGCTAATGTTTTATCCTTTACTCCACCATAAATTCACCCTGGCATTTCACTATGTTCTTGCACATCCACATAAAAAGATGGTTATAATAATTATTACTTTTGTCTCGTCTTTGGAAGTACTCTGAACAAGGTAGATAGAAGCTGCATCATGTTTTCTTGGAATAAAAGTTTATAGTACTATTATGCTGGAGTGATTGGAACTAAACCTTCCTGGGGCAGGTTATTTTTTATTTATTGGCATGATAAGAAAATACTATTTACAGGTCATGAAAATCACTAGAAGATGAAGTAACAGAATCTTACTGTATGACACATACAAACTAGAAATAGTGTTGTGTTCACCCTGGCAAAACACTGTTTCCTAGAGCATCCATTCTGTGCTTGTGCAGGAACATATAGATCTTATTTTAAGCTGAGGAAACATTAAATAAAAAGGGCTTTATATTTGGGGTCATTAGGATTCAGTGCAAAGCTCCAGAGTAATCTCATGAAAGTAGTGGTATGATCTAGGGGAAAGACACTGGCTTAGGAATCAGGAAGCTTGTGTTTCATTCCTGGCTATCTGTCTCGCTTGATAGTTCTGGCCTCTTCATCTCAGCTCTTAGTAATGCCATTTTTCACTTGCTGTCTGTCTTCACTATTTAAACTGTAAAATTGTTGTGACTGGCATTATTCTTTGGTGGGCATTTTTAAGTCGCTTACTGCAGTAGAGCTCTGTGGAGTAGATCAGGCATTTTTTGATATGTTCTACCATAAAAATAAAAGAGTCTCCTCTTTATCTGGACAAAAGGAACAACGTGATGATGTCAGAAAAATACAGGAAGGAAACTCATACGTGAATTTCTGATACAAATCTTCAATAGAACCAAGTTTTCTTTATTAAACTAGCTGGTTCTAATGGAGGAATTAGACAGAAATTATTCATTAAGTGAATGAAGCCAATTTATCATAGCTCAGAATATCCATAAGTCTATTGTGCTTTTCTCTAGCTGCTGAAATATGTTACTTAGATTTACACCTGCTGTTCATCTATGGGTTCATGACAAATTAGTCCAAATTAAAAATAAGTCCAAATCATTTGGTTTGGCTGCAAGACGTCAGACAAGATTCCTGACACCACCTCAGTTCTTTTCTCCAGCAAGCCCACCAGCCCCTCTGGTGTCAGTATGCTGTCCTTCACAAATAAAATCTGGTGCCCTGAAACACCTCAAGTTGCTGTTGAAGAATTGCTTTTTTATTTCTTTTCCAAAAGTAGTTTCATGCAGCAAACAGCTTTGATCACATACAAAAACTAGGCAGAAATGTAGCTGAAGGTGATTGACTTGGGACTATAACTATTCAAATGAAAGCATTCTTCATTGTTTTGATACCTCTAGATTTAAGTTGACAATTTAAGTTGACCTCTAGATTTCAAGTTGACAAAACGTTGGCTGGAGAACTTGTTCTGTTGACAAATGAGTAGAGTTGTGTCCTCTTGTGCTTTAATGATTTCTTCTTCCTTCTCTTTAATTTTCAGCTGTTTATTTGTTTCTTTTTTCGTTTGATTATCTCAGTTTATTTTTGTTTTGGTATTCTTGCAATCTCCCTCAGGACACCTATTTGTGCATTTATAAATTTTAGCATTAATCTCTGCTCTTAAGACATCATTGTTTTCCAGAAGGAGGGCTAGATCTACTTGTGCTTTTAGCTACTTTGTGCTGTTCAGCTGATGCAAAGCATCTATAAAGCCATCTTAATCAGTTAAGCCTGATTTATGATAATGAGAACTTGGCCTCTATGCTTCTTTTCTTGTTTCCTTTATTTTTTAGTATTCTTTTTTTCTGTTTTTCTTGAGAAGATTCCCTTATTCTTCAATAAAATGTAGCCAAGTGATTAAGGAGTATTCATGAGTTGGAAATAATTTCTACAGTTAACCAATCATGTATCCAATTAATATTTCTCTTCATTACTCAAACATCCCAATTACTACTGTATTCGTTTCTCTAAGGTTCTCTTGTCATATTCCACAAATTATTTTCTTACCTTCATTCACAAAAATCTTCTTACTCTTTAAAACCACTGATGTAGAAGCAAAAACTATCCTGATAATCCTAATCCCAGTAAATAAATATAGATACTCTATTTGCCAAATTAACAACTGATTTTTTACTCTTTGCAATGGCAGAAATCTTTGGTTCCTATTTAAAAGCCCATCTAGCTAAATCCAGATCTTCAGGACCCAAAGAGTTCACACAAAGTCCTGGAAGTGCCTGAACTTGGTCTCAGATTTTGGTCAGTGAGATCCTGCTGGGGTGAGTGTCTGTGTGTGCGTTCTGTGGGCACTCAAGTCACGAGGCACTCTCAGAGTCCCACTGGATGCCACGCAGTGCACCTCTGGTGGAGATGCCACCACCAGCAGTTGATGCCACTTCAGTGATGCCTTCATTCCCAGCCCACAGAGAATTTAACCAACACCTGGGATACCTCCATGCAGTGCTCTTCAGGGGATCTCAACCACCGCAAGGACTATGGAAGAATACTAATGTACAAAGCATAGTATTGGGATAAAAGAGAAGGGATGATCTTCTTCAAAAGGCTCTCCGGCTTCAGAATAATTATACAGAAACACTGATGGCAGTAAAAGCCTAATAGATTGAATACATAACTGAGAGACAGCAACATGAGCTTCTAGCTCTGCTCCACTGGGTATTTTTTATATTAGATTTTCAGCAGAGCAAGAAAAACCAAATCTTCCCTCTTCAGCCAAGCACTCCAACCTTTTATTATATCATAGCTCTTGTTCTACATTTATACTCAGCCCATGAGAGGTGGAATACCTTCAAAAGGCATGTTAAAAATGGTTCTTTTCTAAACCTGGAAAAAGACACAATCTTATAAGAGAAGTATTCCTGTGCAAACCATGGGATTCAGCATACATCTAGTGAATCTAGCCTTAATTCTCTTATTTTTCAGTGGTACTTGGTTTTAAGAACCACCAAGTTTAAAGAAGGAACCTAGCTCTAGACTATTCTGTGGGTATAGGAACACCAAGAAGGAATCACCTTCACAGATCATGAAGACTACTGGTGTCCTTATCTTGGGACCAGTGCAACGAACATTAGTGGTTCCTGAAATACCACTTCAAGGATGTTTTCCTTAGTGGGCAAGGTTGGATTCAGTAAAAATTTATTTCTAGGTGACTTTTTGAAAATAGGAATCTCTTCCATAGTGAACTGATAAACATTCTTCTTTGTATGGATAACAGATGCCATTATAGGGACAATGATTCCATCATACTTATTTTTCTGCAACACCATCAGCTCTGATACCTTTTTTCAGGCAGTTTATCAGTCTCTAAATTCCAAGCCAGTGATCTATATCTGGAGCTATCTGAATGTTTCTTTTTACATTGTTTCTTTCTCATCATGACTCATAAAAATCACCATTACCATTTCTTTCATTATCCACCTATGCTGTGCAGCTTGCACACAAGATTTTGATGTACAGTGCAACCTTTTCTCATTTTTTTCTCTTTGTCCTTTCTGCACAGATTGCATCCATCAATATTAACATTTCAGGTCTCTGATTTATCTCATTACAGTTCTACATTACCAGCTAAGCCATAATTTCCTTCCTGTAATGTCACTTCGAGCTCATTTCCTATACACTCTGCATGTGTATATAGACAATTATGGGGTTTATTGCTTCCTTCCTACTGGTCTTGGATTTTCTCCTTTGTCTTCATCTTCCAGCATTCAATATTTATAGAAAGAGCTCTGCACTGAGTTGTAACATCCCAGTCTAAGTTCACAGCTGCCTGAAATAGCATGGCACCACTAGTGTCCTGTATTTTCTTGTTCTCAGGTAGATGTTTTTCAAATATGAATTGAACTGCCCACCCTTTCCACAAATCTCAGCATGTGGCCATGCTTCCAGTCCCACTGGAGTCCTATATGTGAGTGAAAGAAATATGAAATATGGCCCACTAGTTTAAGGCTCACTGATTTTGCAAAGCACGAACAAGGGGGTTTGCACTGACTTTGCACTGATAGTTTGTGAGCAGTAATTCCTCATAAACAAAGACTTCCTAGTGATTTGAAAGGAAATAGGTTTCAAGAAGGACTCCTTTTACCCAGGACAGCAAACCTTTGTCTTTCACAAACCATGTGCACCACTGAGGCTTCCTGTGAGAAAACCACTCTCAGCACCTTATGACTAGAAGGGCAAATGTGGCCCAACACCAGCTGGAGGCAGTGCCTAAGGGAATGAACAGCTCTCATGCCTGGAGGCCTGGCATGGATGGGCACACACACAAGACAGACCAGGTTATGCTGGTGGACTCCATTTCTCTCCTACCTGGAGGCAATTCCAACCATGCAGCTGGAGTAGCACATGTGTCCAGGCTGCCCTGACAAGGATGGCCTTTTAAACCTTGGCTTTATACTTTGTCTTTGTAAAACTTGGGGCCTTTACATAGTCCCCATCTTCAGCCCCCTGCAAACTGCACTGCCGTAGCTCCACTCAATGAAAATAAAGGCTGAAAATTCTTGCAGACTCTCTCTTTTCCAAAAAGTGGAGGTGTTTGTATGTATTTCTTTGTCCGCTGGAGGGCAACATTGGCTTAAAAAAAGAAAAAAAGTTTCTCTCGGTTACACGGTGGGTGAGGTGACACAGACACAAACACACAGAAAACATATAAGAAATTCCCAGCATGCTGCTTCACGGGCAGATAAAATAAAACGTCTACTGCAATGCTAAGGAAGTATCTCAGACTGCAACAGAAATCAGTGACTATGGAATGGAGATGACAGGTGAAAAAAAGTTTGTAGAAACTTTTGCTCTCTCTCTAGAAACTTATTCGCTAAGGGATTTAAATGTACTTTATTAATCTGAAGTAGGGCATTAGCTCTGTTGTCCTCAATCAGACTAGACCTTATATAGACAGTACTTTAGATATATAGTGTTAAAACTTTGCTGAAGGCTAAGAACTCAGCAATGGTTCCCCGCCCGGGACAAGCCATTCAAATCAAAGGGAAACTGTAGGTGGGTTGCTACTATTCTTGGGAGGACCAAGAGGGAAAGGAGGGATTTGTGGTGAGCCCTGAAGAAGTAGACTCTCAGGATAGGAACCTTAGAAATGGAAAAGAGAGACTGTAGAAAATCTGGTGGCAAGAAGAGATAAGCAAGAGTTTCTTGCTAAGAGGAAATTTGTAGGTGTGATTAGAGCCAGCAATGGTCAAGAGTCCTCATTGGATTGATGCAACAACTAGGACAGAAGGGAATTTCTTCTGCTTTTGTCAGTTTCTTCTTATCTTTTATCCCTGCTGAGGGAGACAGCTTCTCTCGTTTATTACCTCTGCTGCCGCAGTAGGATTGTTATCCCTCTCCCTGCTGATGGTGATGTAATTATGTCCCCAGAGAGCCGTGCCTGCAGGCAGCAGTGCGAGCCTGCTGAGCCTCTCCCGGTCGGGCTGTGCGCTCTGGTGGCTGCAAACTGTGCTGCTGCCCACTCGGTACCTATTTCAGATATTCCTGCTGGGGCCCACAGGGGAAACAACAGGCTGCATGCCCACTTAGCAGCTGCATGCTGGTAAATGAATTGGTGTTAGAAGTACCTGAAGACTTTTGCTAACAATAACATGGCTTGTCAGAGGTTTATAATACGGTTTTATAATTGGATTTGAAAAAAGAGGCTAGATTCACACTGTGCTCTGTGGGGAGCATCTCTTTGTGCTAGTCTGGGTTGCTGAGGAGGAGTGGGAAGTGTGTGCACACTGGTTCAGGTGGCATTGGTTAGATAAGCAGCAGTTGATCCTGCTGCAGGGCTGTGGTGGCTGTGACGAGCATCGCTCAGGAGCCCAGAGACAAGGCGAGTATGTCAAGTCTCACATATCCTCTGTGAAAATCCATACTTGGCCTCTGCCTCCCTGTGCCTCATCTCACACCGGTTTTCTCACCTGCTACATTTTGCAAGACTCAGAGCAGCTCAGAGCCTTCCCAGAGGTGGTGCTGTGCCTGCTCTGCGAGGGCTGTGCATGCAGGGGCCTGCTGCTGCTGCTCCCCGACTGCTGCCTCCCTGCTCCACGGCCCCGCGCATGCCACACCTGCAGTACTGCATCGCCAAACACCTCCAACACCTCCCTCCATAGCCCCTGGCACTCAGAAATGGCAATATTTGGGGTAGGGTGAAACTATAAACATTTCTGAGTGTGATGCTGGCTTAGCTGCTAAGCTAACATTCCCATTCACTTTGTCTAAAGAGTCCCTAATATCAGAAGTGCCCAAACCCTTCAAATCTGGAAAAGCTGCTCTCTTTCCTTAAGAATATCTAGCCATGTGTTCTTCCACAAACAGCTCAAAAATTCTGTATTGGCAAGTGTGTTGCACAGTCAAAGCATGCCTTGTCCCAGGTAGAAACCAGAAAGTCCCCCAAGAAAATACAAATAGATTTATCAAAATCTGACTATACCCTGTATTGACTCTCTACTTCATCTGTACTCCCTTGCATTCTTTAGCTTTCATTTTGCAGACTAGAAAATGTAGAAATATATATCTTAAAGCTAAAAGCTCATGGATTTTCCACTGATGAGGAAAGATCAATACACAAGTCTAATAACTACCCTGCTCTTTTTGTTGTTCTGAAAATGCAAAGTGAGCGAATTGCTCCATTCTGCCAAGAGAGGTGTCAGGACTCAAGTCTGTGAGAGCTGTAACATCCAGGAGTAGCATATTTGATTGGAAAATGTAGCAAAGAAACTGCTTTTGGGACCAACAGATTTGGTATTTGAAAGGCTGAGTTTCCATTTGCTTGCCTCTTAGCAATTCACAACCTGTATAGGATTTTGAATGCCAAGTACCTGCTTATCATCTCAGGACTGCCAGCAAGATATTCAGTCAATAAACACATCTGAGTGCAGACTGTCAGGACAGAACTTCCCAGGGCAGCAAGCCCATGGGAGGTTCCTGCTTGCTACAGGTGCCCAGAGCCTTGCACTCTGCAGAAATGTCATCAAAGGGGCATCCTCCCCACTGCCACCAGGGACTGAAGGTGAAAATGGTGCTGCCACAGAAGAAGTGTGACTGCTGTTGCACTTCATTAAAAGCCCAGAGTTTAGTGGCCAGTAACACTGTTTTGAAAGGAACCCTGAGAAAAATAACTTTTGCTCTGAGGCTTTTTTTAAAAAAGAGGCAGTAGCAAAGAAACCCAAGGAGTTCCCCATGCCCTGCTTGTAAGCAGTGTAGGAATGGCACAACACATGAGCTGATATATGCTATCTGCTGCCAAACTGTTGTGGCTAATATCAAGCACTTCCAGAGTATAATTTATGGGTCATTTATGGTCAGGCTATTTAATAGCCTATCCATAATGTTTGATCATGTCATCACTGCTTAGAGAGACTAATGTGTAGAGATTTTGTTTCTGGAGCCAATACATTGGGCTCTTCAGATTTGCATGCATAATAATTCTCTGGGCTAACAGCTGCCAACATACATTTATTCCAGTAATACTGCCTGCTTACTGTTCTGCAATTCCATAGCAATAAAAAGATTAATTAACCTGTTCAACTACTGTGGTGATTTCTTTAAAAATCAGAAGGCTAAAAACATAAATGTTATCATAAACAGAGCCAGAATCTTTAGTTAATAGAAGACTACTGTGAAATAGCACCCTAATTTATTATACTTTTCAATTTCTTCTTACTCATACTCTTTTGCCTATGGCTGAAGTAAAATTGTACCATCAGGAGCCTGAAATCTGCTCTTTTGCTCCCGTCAAAGGCCAGTGCACATCACATAGTGCAAGTGCCCAAGAAGAGTTCCCAAAGCTAACTGAAAATAAGATCCAAGAGTGTCAGGGCCAGGATTCATCTGGGAAGGAGGGAGCAGCTGGTGAGAAGCTCCCTCCACATCCCTCTTCCTCCCCACCTCCATCATTACTCTTCTCTCCAGCATACCCTTTTTGTAATCTGCCTTGGATGTGGCAAAGCTTTGTAGTTTCAGTCAACTCTTTCAAGGGGGCTCAAGGGGACAGAAACCAGTGAAGCCAGAAGGGGGGCATCACCTATGGCAACCAAAGTGACAGCTGCCGCAGCCTTTCATGTCACAGTCTTACAAACTCCAGAGGGGAAACATCGCGTAAAAGAAAACCATGGATATATATGTCCAGAAGGTTTGGGGGGTGTTTGTGTTCCAGGCAAGATATTCTCATCTACTTTAGTAACAGATGAAAACAGAATGAATTTACAGAAGATGTAACAAACAGAAAGTCATCTCATGCTTTGCTCTGGTGCCAAAATGCGTGACGAGGCCAGTAAGGGACAGAGACACACACCCCTGTTTCTGAAGAAAGTCAGTTTCAATTAACACTGGTTCTTATTTCAGGTCTGCACAGATGCCTCATGAAATTATATCCAGCTCCTTTGAAATGTAGAACTTGTGCTGCATGCGATCAAAAAAGTAATTTAAAAATGCTGTGTGTACTCTGGGAGGAATTCCTTACCCTCCATTTGAAACTTACTTCTGTCCATTTCAGATATGGTGGATGCAAGTCACTTACAAAACAAAACCTTTCGCATTTTTAGTTTTCACTGGAAAAACATCAAGGTTTTTAAAGAGAACAAAGAGCTATTTTTTGTATTAATTTTACACAGAACAAATCTGCAATAATGCCTACTTCTTTTTCGTATCATTCATTACACAGTGGGACAACAATGAGTGAAGTGTCTCCTTCCTCAGGCCAAGACTGACAAGGCATCTGCTGAAGCCAAGCAAAGAGTGATCCTCAAAAGTCCTCACTAGTATAAACACTAGTGCTGTTTGCAATATAATCAATTACGGTACTTAAAACTAGACTCATACATTTTGTCATAAACCACACTGGAGGTCTCTTTAGCAGCTTTGTCTGTAAGCCTCAGTTTCTAAGTGTACCCTTAGTCTAGGTGGTGCATTTAAACTTTTTTTTTTCTTTTAAACAGTTGCTAGGTATTAAAGGCAAGCGGTATTAAGAGGACAAACTGATTGTATCTTTCCTACCATTCTGTGACTGTCACCAGTGACCACAATATTGAACCAGAGGGCTTTGAGTCATTTCTGCACAACAGACCACTGCGGGCCACCTCGAGCCGGTCCTGACGGGGGTCCGCGAATCCAAACGGGTTTCCCCGGACGCTGCAGCTGATTCCCCTCAGCCAACCTTCTGCCCATGCCCAGATATAGTAATGTTGTGTTCTCACCACTGAGAGACGGGAGTGCTCGCTGTATGGCAGTTCACCAGAGTTTACTGTAGTAGAATCCGAGGGTACAGACGCCATGGAGAGGGGCAGGAAGGACCAGGTGATGAAAGGAGGAGGTGGGGAAAAGGCAGGGTAACAATTGCTGGTGAGGGAGTCAGAGACAGCCAGGAGCTGATCACACAGCAGATGACAGTCAAGCCAGAGAGCTCAGGCAAAAAGCTCTCAGAGTAGGGGTGGATACAATGTACATAAACTGGGGAGGGGTAGGAGGGGTCAGGGTACAACTCAGCCAATGGAAGAGTAGAACAGGGGAGGAGGGCCGTGACAAGAACTGGGGAAGCCAATAACAAAGCTGAGGGTACAGAACTTTCCAGAAAGTGGGGATGACTAACACATGGTCATTTGCTTGTGGAAGTGAGGGATCATGGGGAAGTGAACCACCCTCTCACCCTGACTGCCATGTTGGAATCTTCCTATGGCATCCCAGGAGTGCTCTCCATAGCCCCAACTTATGCAGACCACTGTGTGCCTCATACCCACAGTAGGGGTGTCTAAGCAGGGCTGTAATATAGATAGAAGTATTTTACACTTGCAAGTGTGCTGTGTTCCATAGATAATTTAGCTTTGGCATTTCATCCCCGAGGTTACGTACAAGAAGAGAGAAAGCTTTGTGGACAGCAAGGTTCTGGCAGGAACGCACTGTGTGCTCTCCAAGGCTTTCCCATTTGCTTGCCTTGGAGGTCTTTTGTGTGACCCTTTATGACTGAAATGAAACAAATTCATATGTGAGAGTCAAGAAACATAGGTGAAGGAACCAGGTTTTTGAAGAAGTGTATATTTCTCCAGCAGCATCAGAGGAAAAGTAAAACATAAGAGCTGACTTCTTTTTCTGAAACTTCATTTTGCTGTGAAAGCCTCTATTTAAAAAGTCAGTGCTAGGCTACATTCATGGAGCAGGGAGGAGAGATTGAACATATTGTTTTCTTCTCCTTCTAAAAGGTTATTTTTCTTTGATATAGTAAGTAGGGTGATGGGTTTACAGAAGGTTTCTAGCTGCTCCTGCACTCCCCTCTGTCTGAGCCTAGTGCCTTCTTTGGAGGCACCACAATTGTGCCCCAAGTGACCTTTCAGGCCCCACGCTCTCCCTGCCAGCCTGGCTCTTTTGTGAAAAACATAACCATTCCCAGCCACCATGGGGATGTCCCTGAACCTCCACCCTGCTCAGGGTGCCATCTGTCCCAGGGCCTGAGGGGCAGGATAACAGACCTGATACATTTTGAAGCATGGTTATTGGGACTTCTGATCTTTATAATGTACCTTTTAAAATGCACCAGAGGATCTAAAATCTATAGGACAAAGTCAGGAGTTTCCTTGATGTTTGCTTTCCCAGGCAAACACAGGCTGTTGAACCTCCCTCTCAACAGTGGCTTTAGAGGAGCAATGACTGTGATGGATTATTACAGAGTAATGAGATTGTACTGCCCCTGCAGAGAGCTCCATCTCACCTTCACTGCCAATTTGGAACAAGTGAAACAAGATTTTCCTGGGCTGTAGCTCACTCAGCACAAAATCACCCACCAAGTTCAACAAGCAACAGCCAGCAAGACTTTCTGCACCCTCATCAAAACTTTTTCTGGTTCTTCATTGTCCAGTATTCTAACAGTTAGTTAGAATACTAACTGTGTTCTACATTTCTCCATGTAGAATACAGTTAGTATTTTTTGGAACTAATTTTATGAATTTAAGCACACTTACAAAATACATTCACATACAAAACAAAACCCACCACACTGACCTATGCCAGCTTATGATGCCTACTTTGTACAAAGAAAACCCCAAAAAGTAGATGCTTTCCTCTTTGTCTCATTATTTATGTATGCAAATGTTTCGATAGAATAAAAATAAACATAAAAATGAATTAAATATAGTTTGGGGAAATACACTGGTGTTTATCACTACTAGGAGTTTTCTGGATGCTGTGTGGGGAGTTTGTATGAAATTACCATTATCTTCCCTCCTGAGACTAAAATTTTGAGTGACTTGTTTTTTGGATCCCAGAGGAATAAAGGACACTCAGTCAGAAGTAGTCATGAAGCAGACAAATTCTATTCCCTCCATGAGTAATACGCTTAACTTTGAAATTATTGCTAATATTTTGTATTTTAGAGATTTGTGTTTCCCTCCCAAATGAGATCATTACTAGATTTAACAACAAAAATATCTTTTCTTAAACGTTCAGCTATCATTTTAGCAACTTAAAAGAAAATTGGCACTTAGTCATCAGCTGAATTCAGTTAGCAATATTAATTGGAAGTGTCACTGATTTTTCTCACTTACACAGGCAAATGACTGGAGTGAAAAAACACCTAGGAGGCATTGCAACACTGAAGGTGCCATTTCAGATCAGAAATGATGGAAACACAACATTGGGATTTGAGTTTCACTTGGCAAATGTTTGATGTACACTATAATCTTGCTCAAAGCGAGACATTTAAGAGAAATAGTGGTAATAACTAAAGCAAAATATCTTCTGCAAATGCTTGTGCTGAAGTTTTGCACTGACTCCCAGAGCTGGTCTACCAAGGGTATGCGGTGAGCCAGTCTTGGTTTGATGGTTCTAGTTCACTTTGGGAGTCAACTACAGGGTGCAGAGCAGAACACAAAATGAGTTCCCTGAAGTGGGAAGGGCTGCATGATGCCAAACACACCCTGCTGTTCTGTCAGCATGAGAGATCCCCTTCCCCACACCAGGCTGGCTCCCCACTGCTACCGCTGGTCCCCGCTCCGGAATCAAGGCAGCACACCCTCGGCTAATGACAGCCACAGGTCTCCACTGAGTGCAGAGATGCTGGAAAAAAGGCAGGAATGAATAAATGCCTGAAGTCCAAGGGAACACAAACACTGCATTTTCCTTGCTGCCTGCAGTCACTGCCCTGGCTGTTCCTGATGGGCAGCAGGCTGCCAGTTCTGCAGAGCCCCTGAGCAGCCTGGCCAGAGCCCACACCTGCTGGGCAGCTGCTGAGTGGGGCAATGGCCACACAGCCCTGTCACAGGCCATTCCTAAACCCCCCGTGTTTTCCCTGCTGCTGTGGTGCCATATGAGTGGGCTCAGGGTAAGCACAGGCAGCAATGCCTCTGTCTTCTCCTGCCCAAAGCCAGGGGGAGGAGGCCCTGCTTGATGGGGACAGCCAGTGCCAGTGTTCCCCTGCCTACCGGGCTGGGGTTTTAAAATCAGAGACAGTGAGGACAAAGCAGGGTCTAAATCAAAGTGTTTTCTCTCTGTCTGCAGATTCCAGAAATAATTTAGGGCAATAAACATGGCCACAGAAATTGCAATTTCTGAATATAATTTAAAAAAAAATTCATGGCTCCATTCACAATATATTCATGCACCCACAGATCTTGAGCAGTACCAAAAGAGGATTTTACTTTGTTTGTCATGTTGATGCAGACATGCAAGCAGATAAAAAGCAAAAGGAGACTAAGCTGTCAGTAGATGACCAGCTCTGTTTATCTTTGTCTCTTACTCAGAATTATAGGGAAATATCTTGCATTTAGAATGTTTTCACTACTTTTAGTTAGCAGAAAACAAAGGTGGGAGACTTTAACTGCTTTGAAAGGCAAAAAGCAAGCCTTTAAGCACTGTGCTGCATTTGCCAGGAAACTGTTGCCTGCTTTGAAATGATACACTCCTGCACTGTTTTTTTAGTTTTAGTCATAACATTAAGAAACATTTTTCCCAGATCTTATTAAATACATATCAGTAAGTCCCTGCAGATATTTGAAAAGCATATTCGAAGATTAAGTTTACAGGACTTCACTCTTGCTGTACTTATATCTCCCTTATTCCACTTCTTACACTGGGTGTACAGTGTATTCCTCAGGCATTTATTTCCTTAGGGCTCAGGCAGTACACACAGGAAAGTAATTCCTTCAGCAAGTGCTGGGGTAAGGGTAGATGTCCTGTGCAAATGCCCAGTTGCACTGGGCTGCAAAGTCCTTGTACTAGAGGAATTGCAGTCACTTAGTTTAGCTTGATCCATTCAAGCGAGCCTATGCTGAATCCCTGCACTATGGTGGCCCTTGCTCTGACCCAGCAGCTTTGTCTCTGCTGTGCTGCAGAAACAGATCCCATCTCATAGAATCAATGCTTAAAGTCCCAGCAGAGGATGTCGAGGAAGAGCCATCCCTACCCTGTTTATTTATACCACAACTACTTCCAGTGACCACCTGTAGCTAGGTGAGTGCAAACAGAACCCAATTCTTTAACAGCTTTTGTTGCCATCAGCAAAGCAAGTAAACAAGAAGTGTTTCCTTGTGAACAAGAGTTGCCAAATCACTCTTCCTATCTTAATGTCACCCAAGATTAATTGAATTAGAACTATCTCTCTTCTAGGAGCTCCTAAAGACAAAAAATACTTAATTTGTTTCTTCTCTGTTGCCTCTGAAGTAAGGAAAAACTTCAAGAGAGTTAAATACAAGGTATGGAGCAGTGACCCATTGTTATGATAGATGAGATCTGTGATGTGTTTATAAACAGGTTAAAATAACACATGCATTATAGAAATGGAATGTACAAAATAAGTCAGCTTGTATGTTTGACTGTCTTTGCTCTTTGAAAATAGTGCTAGTTTTTATTTTTGGAGTGGTTTTCTTCATTTACCATCATTTGGTTCTCTTTTACATATTCAGTTCTTGAAAGTTTGAAAACTGTGGAAAACCTGTTAAAGGCCATACTGAATTACCCAGGAGGCTGGAGGACACAAAAGAAAGGAAATGCTTCCAAGGTATATAATCAAAATATATTGTTTTAAAGATTTTGTTAATAACAACAAATAACAGACAATAGAAATTGAATAAAACTTCAGTACATCAGTTAGGAGATCATAATGCACATGCACAGTGGTATCCAAATGGTCTTCCAGAAAGAAACTGGAAATGACCAGCAGTGATATTTTAGTGTCCAACTGTACAATCAGGGGCAACAAATCCCTTTTTTAAGATAATTTTTACACACTGTGAAGGAACTAATACAGTGACAGGTTCAATTAATCAGAAGTCTTTGCAAATCAATTCACATCATACTTCTGCATTCATGCTATTTGTTCAATCATATCACAAAACAATTAGGACAAGTAGAACAGAAGATGTCCAGGCTTAGCCTCCTTTACTACACCTGGTGGATTTTTAATTTTCCTTGGCAAGGAAAAAATAAAATTGAATTGGTGGGCTTAAAAATATCAGAAAGAAGCATATGGATATAAAGTGAGCAGAAATACATTTAAACTGAGAGGTCATATAATTTCTAACTACAAGAACTGTGGAGTTATGGAGCAGTGTTCCAAGACAAATAGAGAGGGTACAGGGCCAAATTGTCTTAAGGTGGTGTTTAGCTGGTTTGTGAAAAGGATGATGTGCCAGGCTTGCCTGTTAGGGACAGGGACAGGACTTGTTAATTCAGGAGATTCCTGCCATGAGTGATTACTGTCTTTCTGTCTCCCAGCCAGCTGTTCAGTCTGCTATCACCACATGACAGCCACTGCCAGAAACAGCCAGCATCCTTTGGTGAGCAGAGGGGTGGGAAACATGGCAAGAGAGAGGACTTCAGATGCTGGCCAGGTCCAGAAGAGCCCTGCTGAGCTTTGTCACGAGAAACAATGTAAGGCTTGTCATGGACTGAAGTGCCCAACACCAGGGAAGAAATGGAAAACACTCCCTGCTTATTTTGGCCACATAACACTCCAAGACACCCAGAAAGGTTTTGGAAAGCACTCAGTGTTGCAGCTCTTGTTCCCATAAACAGACTTTTCTTTCTCTAGGCCTGATATTTTCAGTTTTCTTCATGCTGAATAGCTCCCTAGGGTCAGCTAGGTCAGTACCTTTATACTGTACCTGAATATTACTTCCCTGCAGAAGCAGCTTTACCACGTCACTGAGCTGCTTCTGCCCCATGAAGAGACTGAGGGAACACATACACATACTAATGTCCAACTCAAAGGCAAGTGTCAGAATGATCCTCTCCTACTTAATCTGTTTGATCAAGGACCAAAATCTGCCAAAATAAATGCAGCTGTACCAGTTTGCCCCGGAGGAAACAGAGTCAAGTGAGCTTCTGAATCACAACAAAATTAATCTCAGAGTACTGTGCTAAGAGCAGTAGCAAGAAATAAGACTGAAATACATTCCATGTACTGTGAAATACTTCAGGATCAAGTACTGAACAGTCAACTAAACTAGAATACACTACAATTTTGCTTGAGACTGATTCATCTCTAGTTGCATTAGATTGCCAAAGTCTGGTTTACCTCACAACCAGTCCTGGAGAGGCATTCAGCCATGAAAACAGTGATTAAAAAAGAGTCAGATAATATAAACATGAATTTTTCAGGCCAGAAACAATAATATACACAACTTCCTTAATATCACTTACTTAGGGCCTTAGTTTTCCTGATTCCCAAAGAAGTTAATCTAATTACTTCAGTCTAAGATTTGTCCTGGGATCCTCAGTTACCAAAGATGATGCAAAGGGACCATCAATCCTGATGGTTTGGGTCTGGCTAATTTACAAGCTTGGTTTCTGTTCATGAGGCTTTGTTTATAAGACCTGGATGCTAAATTGTCATTTTTCCTCTCCTGCCTCCTTAATTCACGGTAAAATTTGAACGCTTGAGAACTCAAGTTAGGGAAAGCTAATTACAAAGCTTGAGCACTCAACTTTAGTTAGAGTTTGGTATGGATCATAGTCCACATGTACACTTCTCCAAAGGCCCATTTTATATTCTAGTTCTGTAACTCAGAGTTTAGAGCTAGAAAGTTTCTTTAGTATTACCCAGTTAGGCTTTAAGTCTAATGATGCCTCAGCTATGAATATTTGAAATACCATCCCACACTTCTATTCCAGCTCTTTTTAATTAGAAACTGATTATTTCTTCCAGCGGAGCTACTGAGAGAAATCTGTTTTCACTTAGCACTTAGGCCAGAAATGTTATTGCCACTCTTGCTGCAGTTGTCTGCTAGCCTTTATTAGTTTGTATCGATCTGAGAATCCACATTTTTGGATGCTTTCTAAATCTTTCTGTTTGAATTCAGCCTAATGTGAAGCAAATGAAATAGATTTTACCCCATCTATTCTTCCTCCAGTACACTTCTGAATGATATAAAAATAGCTTCAGCTCTTTTACAGTTCAGATTTCTCACTTTGACAGACGTAATATCAGCTCACTGCCACACACCTCCAGAGCCAAGCCCCTGCAGCACAGCTCAACAGAATAATAAATACTGGGGGAATGAAAAATAATCATAGTACAGCTACAACTGCTCATTACGAATTTATCTCTGGTGCTGTTTATCTACTGGTTCCAGCCTTCTACCCCATCCCAGCCAAACCTTCTGCATGCATAGCAACAGAAATCACCCCAAACCCCTGGCTGCTGTGACAGCTGTGATGAGCTCTGAACCACACACTCCTACATCACACCTCAGAAGTCAGTGGCCACCTTGCTTTACAGACAGCTTGCTTTCCTCCCCAGTAGTCTTCAAGGGGATAAACAGGCAACTGGCAATCTACAGGGCAGTCAGAGGCTGTGCTCAGTTATCAAACTCCCTTAGGCTTTTGACAACTGCTGCTTGGCTATCCCTTTCAGAGGTGTCAGTGGCATATGTCATGCACAAGGCTGGAAATCGGGAGACATCATCAGGAGACTGCTTTTCCAGCAGTCTGCTGCACGACCTTGGGGAGCCACTTCAGCTTATTTGGTTTTTATTTCTACTTCTGCCCTTTTGATTCTGTTTTTGATGAGAATATAAATCTAGGACAGACATAGTCTCCTACTATACTGATAAATGGCATCAAGTACAACATGACCAGCTCTTTCTTGTCTTTCTAGATGTTAATGTAATATAAAAAAAGGAGCAACTAAATTTATCTTCTGTCCTATCAGTACCATTAGCTCCCTTAAATCAAGAAATGGTTGGTGGCCTGATGATGATGAGGTGTTTGATATCCAGCCTAAGGTCATTATCCTCAGAATAGCCTAAACTGCACAGCATCATCTGAACTCAGAAGTACTTTTAACTTCTGAGGGCTTGAGCCAACAGAACTGGAAACCTCTTAGTGCTTCTCAAGAGACCTTCAATGCTATGCAATGACTGGTTCTCCCAAGAAGCATTACTAGACAGGAAGAAAATTACTTACGGCCTCCTAGGAGAGAGGTACAGTTGAGCTTTCTGGAGCCATTTCATAGCACAGTACCTCAGAGCCATCTGGGCTTCAACAGTGATGGATCTAACATGACTGTGCTACCTTGCACAGCATTTCCCTTCTCCTTGCAGGGACCATGGATTGCCAAGCCCATCTCTGAGGCAAGCTGGCTTCTTTGGCTGACCCAGAAAACAAGGGCAGAGAATAAATGCTTGGCTACATAGGTTTTTATGAAAAACATCTCATAATTTGTCTCTCTTAACCTCTAAGCCCCAAATGCTGAGGCCATCCACTCTGTAGGACAAAGTGGGTAACCCTGGGCAAACTGAGTTAAATAATTTCCAGCTGAAAGACTTCTCCAGCCAGTCAGGAAAGAAGCAGTACATGCGAATTTCTACCAGCAGGCTCCTGGTATAGTTAATTCAACCACCTGTGTGTTTGCCCAGGGCTCACACATGTTGTGCTGTCTATATGATTTCATATGGGCTCGGTTTTGTGCACATATGAGGTTGACAGTTATGTCTTGTTTTTTGGGGTTTGGGTTGGGTTGTGTGTTTTGGGTTTTTTTTGTGTTTTTTTTTTTTTGTTTGTTTGTTTGTTTGTTTGTTTTGGTTTGGTTT